>JAZAVI010000260.1:0-137500 GCA_036326025.1 Chrosomus eos
AAAGCTGTGAGGCCAAAGGGCCCCAAAACTTAAACAAAATCATTTTAACACCATTTAAAAAAAATCCCTTATTTTTAACCCGGTTTATTTAGATTAGGGGTTGTTTTGGTGTGGGGGTATTTTTTCAGGCCTTAAAATATTAGGGGTTTTTAAAGGGGGGTGGTTTGTTGTATTTTTGGTGGCTTTTTTTGGGGCCATTAAGAGCCCCCCCAAACCGGAAACTTTTGGGATTGGATCCGGAATTCCCTAACCAACCCTTCGGAAATTGACCTCTTTTTTTTGGAAGACCCTTAAACTGCAATGTTATTCAAAAAAAAAAAAAAAAAAAAAAAATAAAAAAATTTAAAAAAAAAATAAATATAAAATGGGTAAGCAAATAAAAAGAAAAAGAAGCTCAAATTCACCGATGAGAGTGTGGTCGAAATCTGAAACCTATGACACAACATTTCTAACCCATTAATTTTTCACGTTCCCTATATGACAGCCCTTTTTACCGGTTAGTGGGCCTTGGCTTGAGGAGCTGTGGTTTTTAGGTCTGAAAATTTTAGAGGTCTTGGAGTGGTGTTTTATGTTTGGGTGTGGCTTGTCTTGGGCGAACGGCCGTACTTTCGGTCCCGGAATTCTCTTCCCTACCCAGCGGATTTGCCTGATTTTGGGTTTCGGTACAAGCTTCCAACTTAAAACTAAATAAAAAAATTTTATTATGAAATTATTTATAGTAATTGAGATGGTGTTTTGGGGTGTCCCGCCTCCTATATAAAGTGAGTGAAATTCTTTTTTTACGGGTGAAACTTAATGACACATACAAACATTTTAACTACTCTTAATTTTTAGTATCCCTTATGAAGCCGGTTTATTTAGCCGGGTTGTGGCCCGGTGGCGTGTTAGTGAGCTGTGGGATTTTTAAGGTCCTGAAAATAATTAGGACGCGTTGGCTGGTGGGGAGTGTCGGCTGTTGTGTATTTTTGGGTGTGGCTTGTGACTCTTGGCGCATTAGAACTAGGCCCGTGCACAGCGTTTTGGATCCTTGGGATTCGGATCTGGAATTCCCTAACAACAGGCAGAATTTGGCCTCGAGTGTGTGTTCGCCTGAAGGTGCAAAAGGTGCCTATCCTTTGCAAGTGCTGCAATCACATTGTTGACGAGTCCTGTTAAAATAAAAAACAAATAAGTTTATTTATGTGGAAATATATTTATGAGCATCATACATGTGATGTGGTATGGTTAATTTGAGAGGGGTGTAGCCGCCTCCAAGCTATATAAAGTGGAGGACGGAAGTATCTCATTTAAATCACCTGATGGCTTGTGGGCTCGAACGCGTGTGAAACCCTATATGAACAACAAACATTTCTAACCTCATCTTAATTTTCACGTTCCTTATGGACAGCCCGGTTTATTTAGCCCGGGTTGTGTGGACGTGGGCGTGTTGGTGAGTGTGGATTTTTAAGTCCTGAAAATAATTTAGAGGGTTGGTGCTTCGGCGGTGTCGCTGTTGTTTGTTGTGTGTGCTTGTGCTCTTGGCGGCATTAGAATAGGCCTGCACAGCCGTTTTGGATCCTTCGGGTCGGACCTGGATTTTCCTAACACAGCCGTGCAGAACTTTGGACTCGAGTTGCTGGTTCGCCTGAAGTGTGCACAAAGGTGCCTACTTACTGTTGCAAGTGCCTGCAGTCGACATTGTTCGAGAAGTCGTTAAAATTAAAAACACAATAAGTTTATATTATGTGGAAATTAATTTTGAGCTCATACATGCTGAATGGTATCGGTAATTTGGAGGGTGTGATGAGAGCTGTGGTGGGCTCGAAACGCGTCGTGAAAACCCTATAATGACACATACAAACATTTCTAAACCTACCATCTTAATTTTTCACGTATCCCTATATGAGACAGCCCCGGTTTATTTAGCCCGGGTTAGTGTGGGACCCGTTGTGGCGTGTTGAGTGAGCTGTGGGATTTTTTACAGGTCCTGAAAAATAATTTAGAGACGCGTTGGCTGGCTTCGGTGGCGAGTGTCGGCTGTTGTGTATGTTTTGGGTGTGTGCTTGTGACTCTTGGCGGCCATTAGAACCTAGGCCCGTGCACAGCCGTTTTCGGATCCTTCGGGATTCGGATCCTGGAATTTTCCCCTAACCACAGCCATGCCAGGAACTTTGGACCTCGAGTTGCTTGTGTTCGCCTGAAGTGTGCACAAAGGTGCCTACTTACCTGTTGCAAGTGCCTGCAGATCGACATTGTTCGACGAAGTACTGTTAAAAATTAAAAAACAACAATAAAGTTTATTATTATGTGGAAATTATATTATGAAGCATCATACAATGCTGATGATGGTACGGTTAATTTTGAGAGGGTGTGTAGCCCCGCCCTCCAAGCCTATATAAAGCTGGAGTGAACGGGAAGTATCTTCATTTAAAAATTCACCTGATGAGAGCTGTGGTGGGCTCGAAACGCGTCGTGAAAACCCTATAATGACACATACAAACATTTCTAAACCTACCATCTTAATTTTTCACGTATCCCTATATGAGACAGCCCGCGTTTATTTAGCCCGGGTTAGTGTGGGACCCGTGTGGCGTGTTGAGTGAGCTCCCGTTGCACTAGCGTTTGATGCTGTGGGATTTATTAATGTCCCTAAACATAATTTGAGGCTTGGCTGGCTCGCGAGTGCGTGTTGTGTAGTTGGGTGGTTGTGATCTGGCGCCATTAACCAGCCTGCACAGCCTTCGGATCCTTCGGATTCGGATCCTGAATTCCCAACCACACAGTTAGAACTTTGGACCTGATTGTGTTCCTAATGTGACAAAGGGTCCTAATTACGTTGAAGCCCGCAACAAATGTGATCGAAGTACTTTTAAAATAAAAAACACATAAAGGTTATTATTATGTGAAATTAATTTATGAACATATACAATCTAATGTATCGTAATTTGAATTTCCCCGCCCTCCAACCTATAAGCTGAGTGACGGGAAGTCTCTTTAAAAATATAGAGCGGTTGTGGGCCGAACGCGTGTGAAAACCATATACACATACAAAATTTTAACTCTCTAATTTACACCTATTGAGCAGCCGCGTTATTGCGGTGTGTGGACCGTGTGCGTGTGATACGTGGATTTACAGTCTAAATATTTAGAGACGCGTGCTGTCGGCGTGTGCTGTGTGTTTTTTGGGTGTGTCTTGTGACTCTGGGCATTAGACTGGCCTGCACCTTCGACTCGGATCGGACTGAATTTTCCACACACCAGCAGGATTTGCTCGAGTTGTTGTGTTGCGATGTGCCAAGGTGCACTTCTGTCAAGTCTGCAGATGATGTTGACAAGTACTTAAAAAAAACAATAAGTTATTTTGGAAATATTATGAAGTATACAATGCTGATGAGTACGTTAATTGAGAGTGTGTACCCGCCTCCAACTAATAAGCTGAGTAGGAAGTATCTTATTTAAAATCACCTGTGACGTGTGGGCTCGAACGCTCGTGAACAATGCACATACAAAATTAACCTACCTCTATTTCCTCCTGAAGCCGTATTGCGTTATTGGGACTGTGCGTGATGAGTGGATTTACAGTCAAAAATTAGCGTTGCTGCTTCGGAGTGCTGTTATTGGTTGCTTGACTCTTGGCCTTAACAGCGTGCAGCCGTTCGGATCCGATTGTCTGGATTCCTAACCACGCATGCCGACTTGACCTCGATGCTTGGTTGCTAAGTGCCAGTCTCTACTGTGCAGTGCGCAATGACTGTTCGAGAGTACCTAAATTAAACAACATAGTTATATTAGGATATTAACATCTACAATGTGATGGTATGGTATTGAGTGTAGCCGCCCCCAAGATATAATGAGTGAGGAGTATCTATAAATTCACGTGGTGGTGGGCTCGAAACGCGTCGTGAAAACCCTATAATGACACATACAAACATTTCTAAACCTACCATCTTAATTTTTCACGTATCCCTATATGAGACAGCCCGCGTTTATTTAGCCCGGGTTAGTGTGGGACCCGTGTGGCGTGTTGAGTGAGCTGTGGGATTTTTTACAGGTCCTGAAAAATAATTTAGAGACGCGTTGGCTGGCTTCGGGCGAGTGTCGGCTGTTGTGTATGTTTTGGGTGTGTGCTTGTGACTCTTGGCGGCCATTAGAACCTAGGCCCGTGCACAGCCGTTTTCGGATCCTTCGGGATTCGGATCCTGGAATTTTCCCCTAACCACAGCCAGTGCCAGGAACTTTGGACCTCGAGTTGCTTGTGTTCGCCTGAAGTGTGCACAAAGGTGCCTACTTACCTGTTGCAAGTGCCTGCAGATCGACATTGTTCGACGAAGTACCTGTTAAAAATTAAAAAACAACAATAAAGTTTATTATTATGTGGAAATTATATTTATGAAGCATCATACAATGCTGATGATGGTATCGGTTAATTTTGAGAGGGTGTGTAGCCCCGCCCTCCAAGCCTATATAAAGCTGGAGTGAACGGGAAGTATCTTCATTTAAAATTCACCTGATGAGAGCTGTGGTGGGCTCGAAACGCGTCGTGAAAACCCTATAATGACACATACAAACATTTCTAAACCTACCATCTTAATTTTTCACGTATCCCTATATGAGACAGCCCGCGTTTATTTAGCCCGGGTTAGTGTGGGACCCGTGTGGCGTGTTGAGTGAGCTGTGGGATTTTTTACAGGTCCTGAAAAATAATTTAGAGACGCGTTGGCTGGCTTCGGGCGAGTGTCGGCTGTTGTGTATGTTTTGGGTGTGTGCTTGTGACTCTTGGCGGCCATTAGAACCTAGGCCCGTGCACAGCCGTTTTCGGATCCTTCGGGGATTCGGATCCTGGAATTTTCCCCTAACCACAGCCAGTGCCAGGAACTTTGGACCTCGAGTTGCTTGTGTTCGCCTGAAGTGTGCACAAAGGTGCCTACTTACCTGTTGCAAGTGCCTGCAGATCGACATTGTTCGACGAGTACCTGTTAAAAATTAAAAAACAACAATAAAGTTTATTATTATGTGGAAATTATATTTATGAAGCATCATACAATGCTGATGATGGTATCGGTTAATTTTGAGAGGGTGTGTAGCCCCGCCCTCCAAGCCTATATAAAGCTGGAGTGAACGGAAGTATCTTCATTTAAAATTCACCTGATGAGAGCTGTGGTGGGCTCGAAACGCGTCGTGAAAACCCTATAATGACACATACAAACATTTCTAAACCTACCATCTTAATTTTTCACGTATCCCTATATGAGACAGCCCGCGTTTATTTAGCCCGGGTTAGTGTGGGACCCGTGTGGCGTGTTGAGTGAGCTGTGGGATTTTTACAGGTCCTGAAAAATAATTAGAGACGCGTTGGCTGGCTTCGGCGAGTGTCGGCTGTTGTGTATGTTTTGGGTGTGTGCTTGTGACTCTTGGCGGCCATTAGAACCTAGGCCCGTGCACAGCCGTTTTCGGATCCTTCGGGATTCGGATCCTGGAATTTTCCCCTAACCACAGCCAGTGCCAGGAACTTTGGACCTCGAGTTGCTTGTGTTCGCCTGAAGTGTGCACAAAGGTGCCTACTTACCTGTTGCAAGTGCCTGCAGATCGACATTGTTCGACGAAGTACCTGTTAAAAATTAAAAAACAACAATAAAGTTTATTATTATGTGGAAATTATATTTATGAAGCATCATACAATGCTGATGATGGTATCGGTTAATTTTGAGAGGGTGTGTAGCCCCGCCCTCCAAGCCTATATAAAGCTGGAGTGAACGGGAAGTATCTTCATTTAAAATTCACCTGATGAGAGCTGTGGTGGGCTCGAAACGCGTCGTGAAAACCCTATAATGACACATACAAACATTTCTAAACCTACCATCTTAATTTTTCACGTATCCCTATATGAGACAGCCCGCGTTTATTTAGCCGGGTTAGTGTGGGACCCGTGTGGCGTGTTGAGTGAGCTGTGGGATTTTTTACAGGTCCTGAAAAATAATTTAGAGACGCGTTGGCTGGCTTCGGGCGAGTGTCGGCTGTTGTGTATGTTTTGGGTGTGTGCTTGTGACTCTTGGCGGCCATTAGAACCTAGGCCCGTGCACAGCCGTTTTCGGATCCTTCGGGATTCGGATCCTGGAATTTTCCCCTAACCACAGCCAGTGCCAGGAACTTTGGACCTCGAGTTGCTTGTGTTCGCCTGAAGTGTGCACAAAGGTGCCTACTTACCTGTTGCAAGTGCCTGCAGATCGACATTGTTCGACGAAGTACCTGTTAAAAATTAAAAAACAACAATAAAGTTTATTATTATGTGGAAATTATATTTATGAAGCATCATACAATGCTGATGATGGTATCGGTTAATTTTGAGAGGGTGTGTAGCCCCGCCCTCCAAGCCTATATAAAGCTGGAGTGAACGGGAAGTATCTTCATTTAAAATTCACCTGATGAGAGCTGTGGTGGGCTCGAAACGCGTCGTGAAAACCTATAATGACACATACAAACATTTCTAAACCTACCATCTTAATTTTTCACGTATCCCTATATGAGACAGCCCGCGTTTATTTAGCCCGGGTTAGTGTGGGACCCGTGTGGCGTGTTGAGTGAGCTGTGGGATTTTTTACAGGTCCTGAAAAATAATTTAGAGACGCGTTGGCTGGCTTCGGGCGAGTGTCGGCTGTTGTGTATGTTTTGGGTGTGTGCTTGTGACTCTTGGCGGCCATTAGAACCTAGGCCCGTGCACAGCCGTTTTCGGATCCTTCGGGATTCGGATCCTGGAATTTTCCCCTAACCACAGCCAGTGCCAGGAACTTTGGACCTCGAGTTGCTTGTGTTCGCCTGAAGTGTGCACAAAGGTGCCTACTTACCTGTTGCAAGTGCCTGCAGATCGACATTGTTCGACGAAGTACCTGTTAAAAATTAAAAAACAACAATAAAGTTTATTATTATGTGGAAATTATATTTATGAAGCATCATACAATGCTGATGATGGTATCGGTTAATTTTGAGAGGGTGTGTAGCCCCGCCCTCCAAGCCTATATAAAGCTGGAGTGAACGGGAAGTATCTTCATTTAAAATTCACCTGATGAGAGCTGTGGTGGGCTCGAAACGCGTCGTGAAAACCCTATAATGACACATACAAACATTTCAAACCTACCATCTTAATTTTTCACGTATCCCTATATGAGACAGCCCGCGTTTATTTAGCCCGGGTTAGTGTGGGACCCGTGTGGCGTGTTGAGTGAGCTGTGGGATTTTTTACAGGTCCTGAAAAATAATTTAGAGACGCGTTGGCTGGCTTCGGGCGAGTGTCGGCTGTTGTGTATGTTTTGGGTGTGTGCTTGTGACTCTTGGCGGCCATTAGAACCTAGGCCCGTGCACAGCCGTTTTCGGATCCTTCGGGATTCGGATCCTGGAATTTTCCCCTAACCACAGCCAGTGCCAGGAACTTTGGACCTCGAGTTGCTTGTGTGTTCGCCTGAAGTGTGCACAAAGGTGCCTACTTACCTGTTGCAAGTGCCTGCAGATCCCCCCCCCCCCCCTTTGAGAGGGTGTGTAGCCCCGCCCTCCAAGCCTATATAAAGCTGGAGTGAACGGGAAGTATCTTCATTTAAAATTCACCTGATGAGAGCTGTGGTGGGCTCGAAACGCGTCGTGAAAACCCTATAATGACACATACAAACATTTCTAAACCTACCATCTTAATTTTTCACGTATCCCTATATGAGACAGCCCGCGTTTATTTAGCCCGGGTTAGTGTGGGACCCGTGTGGCGTGTTGAGTGAGCTGTGGGATTTTTTACAGGTCCTGAAAAATAATTTAGAGACGCGTTGGCTGGCTTCGGGCGAGTGTCGGCTGTTGTGTATGTTTTGGGTGTGTGCTTGTGACTCTTGGCGGCCATTAGAACCTAGGCCCGTGCACAGCCGTTTTCGGATCCTTCGGGATTCGGATCCTGGAATTTTCCCCTAACCTACATGATATGTCTCCCTTGCCGGACTTCCCCCTTTTCTTAAGGGGAGGAAATTGGGTCTAGGGAATGGACCAAATGCCCAGACAGGCAGGAAAATGGGTGGCCCAGACAGGTCTAACATTTTCTGGTCCATAATACATATCCCAGGAGTACCAATATATTAATATATTCTTATGGAAAAACATACCCTAAAACTCGTTAATTAGATTTTATATCTTGTACCTAGGACAAATCGTAAAAATGGGTAGTCCCAACAAAACCAAAGTAATTTACACTCAAATTAACCATAAACAGAAGATAAAACCTAGAAATACACCCACAATACTATCAACCAATCAGAGCACAGACCCAATTAAAAAGCCAATTAGGATCAGGCCAAAACCTAAACAAAATCACAAGAACCTAGTCCCAACGAAACCGAAGTAAAATTCACCCTCAAATCAACCATAAGCAGATAAAGAGACCTAGAAACACACCCGCATAACTATCAACCAATCAGAACACAGATCTGATTAATGAACCAATCAGGACCAATAAGGATTAAGCAAAGATCTAAACAAAATTACAAGAACCTAGTTCCAACATATCCGAAGGATATCCACCCTCAAACTAACCACAAACAGATAAAAACAACTAGTAATATACCCACATAACCAACAACCAATCAGAGCGCAGACCCAATTTATGAACCAATTAGAACTCCAGAACTTTAATTGAGGACCGTTAGGTCCCAACCAGATGAAATCCCATCACTAAAAGGGTTTTAGAAAAGAATTAATCAATATATACCCTAAAAGGAGGCAATTAACCAATTAAATCACACAGTTAGGGGCGTCAACCAATCAGAATCAATTAAAGATCAAAAGAAATCCAATTAAGGCCCTTCAGGACTTTGTTTGACCAATTAGAGCCCCTTTTCTTTTTCAAAATAGGACAAAAAACATATCCCCGGAAAGGTTGAGACCTGCACAATAATATCCTGAAATAAAATCACATAAATTCAAAAAAGTTAAAAATACTTTATTTACTTACCGTTCAAGAAACAATCAAGCCCTAGAATATATACCCCAAGGGGAATTGAGGTAAAGCTATGGGTAGATGCTCCCAGCGGTAATCCTTGGTAAGGATAACGTCGGTTTGGTTCTTGCATCTTCCCTAGGGGGGAAAGCTGGTAGAAGCTTGATGTATCGAACCCTCGGTACATCCGCCAGCTTGAACCCCGACCGGATGACCCGGGCAACCTAACGGTGACAACAAAGGGTCATTCGGGGAAGCAATTAGTTTCCAGCCCCCCTGTACCTTCGGGCTTGCACACAGGGGGCCTTAACTAGGTACACATTTTTTTAGGGCAATCTAGGCCACTCATACAATTAGCACAATAGCACTTCAACACAGGGCAATCCAGGCCACTCATACAAATAGCACAATAGGACTTCAACATCCCTATTTAAACAAATCCCTATAACCTGACAATAGATCCTACAAATCAAGATATTTAGATAGGAATACCGGAGCGTTTAGTGACAATTCAAAAAAATCCTTCAAATCATAACGCAGAATCCAACCACAATTGCTTTGAGATTCTAGCAACACCCGCTTAGTGATTGGCTATGAGACATTCGCTGGGATTTGATCAACCCAAGCGGGCCGCCTCAGAGGAGAGTGTCTGGTTGTTGAAAGGCCGAAACACTTGAGGATCCTGAGGTACACCACTGATGATATGTCTCTAACATTTCCCTCACAGTTGATCTTTTTGGGGGAGTAGGAAGTTATTTTAAACCCAAAGTTGGAATACAATAAAAATAGAAATAAAACAGGTCTAAAAAATCCACACAGATTTAAGGGACTCCCAGACAGGAGTCCAATCACAGGTACGGGTAAGAATCTAACAGACGTAGGCCAGTGCATTTCCTCGGTCTCCCTATCCCAAACCTTCTTAAACGATGTTTAAGCAAGGGGGGAGCCGTTGTACTTTCCCCTAACACCTAACCTAGCCAGAGCTGTCGGAATTGATCTTACCTTTCATACAAAGGAACTAAATAGACCTATTTTATTCTATTCTCTTTCAGAACAATTATCTTGATTGGGTCCAGAAGACAGACCGAAGGAAGTATGTCAGTTGAGCAAGACTTCAAACAACTTATTAGGGAACTATATGCTTACCTCAAAGCAGAACACTCACTGAAGGGCAAAAAACTAGAAACAGTTGAAACCTACATTAAATCCCGAACCAGAAATCGTTGGGAAGAAGCTTGGCAAATTGCAATAAAATGGGCAAAACGCAATTTAAAAAATTTTCAACCAAAAATTGTCGAACAAGCCTCATACATAAGCCTCATAAGCCTCCTCATAAGCCTCCTAACCCCTAACCCTAACCCTAACCCTAACCCAGATTATACCATCACAAATACAATATTCGTAAATCTCTCAAAAACGCCAGGAGCCAAACGTTGACCAAACATTTTCAAAGACACGGGGCCTCAAATTTACGAATACAAGGTATCGAACACAACCCTCAATGGACAGATCAACAAAGAAGAAGAGTAGAATGGCAATGGATCAAAAAATTAGGAACTAAATTCCCGAAAGGATTAAATGAACGGTTGGAATATAAAAGATTTGAAACAAACACATAAAACTAACCTACATGATATGTCTCCCTTGCCGGACTTCTCCCCTTTTCTTAAGGGGAGGAAATCGGGTTTAGGGAATGGACCAAATGCCCAGACAGGCAGGAAAATGGGTGGCCCAGACAGGTCTAACATTTTCTGGTCCATAATACATATCCCAGGAGTACCAATATATTAATATATTCTTATGGAAAAACATACCCTAAAACTCGTTAATTAGATTTTATATCTTGTACCTAGGACAAATCGTAAAAAGGCATCAAGATGGAAGAAGAGAACTAGCCCTAACCCTAACCTACATGATATGTCTCCCTTGCCGGACTTCCCCCCTTTTCTTAAGGGGAGGAAATTGGGTCTAGGGAATGGACCAAATGCCCAGACAGGCAGGAAAATGGGTGGCCCAGACAGGTCTAACATTTTCTGGTCCATAATACATATCCCAGGAGTACCAATATATTAATATATTCTTATGGAAAAACATACCCTAAAACTCGTTAATTAGATTTTATATCTTGTACCTAGGACAAATCGTAAAAAGGCATCAAGATGGAAGAAGAGAACTAGCCCTAACCCTAACCTACATGATATGTCTCCCTTGCCGGACTTCCCCTACCAATTGATGATCCCTATGGCTATACCCACTCTACCCCTA
Organism: Chrosomus eos; assembly: GCA_036326025.1. NCBI lineage: Eukaryota > Metazoa > Chordata > Actinopteri > Cypriniformes > Leuciscidae > Chrosomus > Chrosomus eos. The sequence continues at coordinate 11,207 of JAZAVI010000260.1, forward strand.
AACCTACCCATTAGTGATCCCTATGGAAACGCCCACTTTGGACCTAAACCTACCCATTAGTGATCCCTATGGCCACGCCCACTCTGGACCTAAAACCTACCCATTGGTGATCCCTATGGCCACACCCACTCTGGCCCTAAACCTACCCATTGAAGATCCCTATGGCCACGCCCACTTTGGACCTAAACCTACCTATTAGTGATCCCTATGACCACGCCCACTCTGGACCTAGAAACTACCCATTGGTGATCCATATGGCCACGCCCACTCTGGCCCTAAACCTACCCATTGACGATCCCTATGGCCACGCCCACTTTGGACCTAAACCTACCTATTAGTGATCCCTATGACCACGCCCACTCTGGACCTAAACCTACCCATTGGTGATCCCTAGGGCCACGCCCACTCTGGCCCTAAACCTACCCATTAGTGATCCCTATGGCCACGCCCACTCGGGCCCTAAACATACCAATTGATGATCCCTATGGCCACGCCCACTCTGGCCCTAAACCTACCCATTAGTGATCCCTATGGCCACGCCCACTCGGGCCCTAAACCTACTAATTGATGATCCTTATGGCCACGCCCACTTTGGACCTAAACCTACCCATTAGTGATCCCTATGGCCACGCCCACTCTGGACCCAAAACCTACCCGTTGGTAACCGCTCAATCAAAAAAATGGTTAAAAAAAACCACAGATACTCTCTTAATTGGATTGTTAACCAATCAGGACACAGAATCACCAATTATGAACCAATCAGGATCAATTAAAAACAGGCTCTGGGAAATACCAATTAGGACCAATCAGGATCAAGCAAAGACCTAAACAAAATCACAAGAACCCAGTCCCAACAAAACCAAAGTAATTTACACTCAAATTAACCATAAACAGAAGATAAAACCTAGAAATACACCCACAATACTATCAACCAATCAGAGCACAGACCCAATTAAAAAGCCAATTAGGATCAGGCCAAAACCTAAACAAAATCACAAGAACCTAGTCCCAACGAAACCGAAGTAAAATTCACCCTCAAATCAACCATAAGCAGATAAAAAGACCTAGAAACACACCCGCATAACTATCAACCAATCAGAACACAGATCTGATTAATGAACCAATCAGGACCAATAAGGATTAAGCAAAGATCTAAACAAAATTACAAGAACCTAGTTCCAACATATCCGAAGGATATCCACCCTCAAACTAACCACAAACAGATAAAAACAACTAGTAATATACCCACATAACCAACAACCAATCAGAGCGCAGACCCAATTTATGAACCAATTAGAACTCCAGAACTTTAATTGAGGACCGTTAGGTCCCAACCAGATGAAATCCCATCACTAAAAGGGTTTTAGAAAAGAATTAATCAATATATACCCTAAAAGGAGGCAATTAACCAATTAAATCACACAGTTAGGGGCGTCAACCAATCAGAATCAATTAAAGATCAAAAGAAATCCAATTAAGGCCCTTCAGGACTTTGTTTGACCAATTAGAGCCCCTTTTCTTTTTCAAAATAGGACAAAAAAACATATCCCCGGAAAGGTTGAGACCTGCACAATAATATCCTGAAATAAAATCACATAAATTCAAAAAAGTTAAAAATACTTTATTTACTTACCTTTCAAGAAACAATCAAGCCCTAGAATATATACCCCAAGGGGAATTGAGGTAAAGCTATGGGTAGATGCTCCCAGCGGTAATCCTTGGTAAGGATAACGTTGGTTTGGTTCTTGCATCTTCCCTAGGGGGGAAAGCTGGTAGAAGCTTGATGTATCGAACCCTCGGTACATCCGCCAGCTTGAACCCCGACCGGATGACCCGGGCAACCTAACGGTGACAACAAAGGGTCATTCGGGGAAGCAATTAGTTTCCAGCCCCCCTGTACCTTCGGGCTTGCACACAGGGGGCCTTAACTAGGTACACATTTTTTTAGGGCAATCTAGGCCACTCATACAATTAGCACAATAGCACTTCAACACAGGGCAATCCAGGCCACTCATACAAATAGCACAATAGGACTTGAATGAATGAATGAATGAATGAGGCATTTATATAGCGCTTTCATATGTACTGCTGTACACCCAAAGCGCTTTACAATCATATCAGGGGCTCTCTCCTCAACCACCACCAGTGTGCAGCATCCACTTGGATGATGCGACGGCAGCCACAGTACAACGGCGCCAGTGCGCTCACCACACACCAGCTATAGTTGGAGAGGAGAGAGAGTGATAGAGCCAATTCAGTGGATGGGGATTATTAGGAGGCCATGATTGGCAGGGGCCAATGGGTGGAATGTGGCCAGGACACCGGGGTTAAACCCCTACTCTTTACGAGAAGTGCCATGGGATTTTTAATGACCACAGAGAGTCAGGGCCTCGGTTTAACGTCTCATCCGAAGGACGGTGCTCTTTTACAGTATAGTGTCCCCGTCACTATACTGGGGCATTAGGACCCACACAGACCACAGGGTGAGCACCCCCTGCTGGCCTCTCTAACACCTCTTCCAGCAGCAACCTGGTTTTCTCAGAAGGTCTCCCATCCAGGTACTGACCAGGCTCAGCCCTGCTTAGCTTCAGTGGGCAACCAGTCTTGGGCTACAGGGTGATATGGCTGCTGGCGACTTCAACATCCCTATTTAAACAAATCCCTATAACCTGACAATAGATCCTACAAATCAAGATATTTAGATAGGAATACCGGAGCGTTTAGTGACAATTCAAAAAAATCCTTCAAATCATAACGCAGAATCCAACCACAATTGCTTTGAGATTCTAGCAACACCCGCTTAGTGATTGGCTATGAGACATTCGCTGGGATTTGATCAACCCAAGCGGGCCGCCTCAGAGGAGAGTGTCTGGTTGTTGAAAGGCCGAAACACTTGAGGATCCTGAGGTACACCACTGATGATATGTCTCTAACATTTCCCTCACAGTTGATCTTTTTGGGGGAGTAGGAAGTTATTTTAAACCCAAAGTTGGAATACAATAAAAATAGAAATAAAACAGGTCTAAAAAATCCACACAGATTTAAGGGACTCCCAGACAGGAGTCCAATCACAGGTACGGGTAAGAATCTAACAGACGTAGGCCAGTGCATTTCCTCGGTCTCCCTATCCCAAACCTTCTTAAACGATGTTTAAGCAAGGGGGGAGCCGTTGTACTTTCCCCTAACACCTAACCTAGCCAGAGCTGTCGGAATTGATCTTACCTTTCATACAAAGGAACTAAATAGACCTATTTTATTCTATTCTCTTTCAGAACAATTATCTTGATTGGGTCCAGAAGACAGACCGAAGGAAGTATGTCAGTTGAGCAAGACTTCAAACAACTTATTAGGGAACTATATGCTTACCTCAAAGCAGAACACTCACTGAAGGGCAAAAAAACTAGAAACAGTTGAAACCTACATTAAATCCCGAACCAGAAATCGTTGGGAAGAAGCTTGGCAAATTGCAATAAAATGGGCAAAACGCAATTTAAAAAATTTTCAACCAAAAATTGTCGAACAAGCCTCATACATAAGCCTCATAAGCCTCCTCATAAGCCTCCTAACCCCTAACCCTAACCCTAACCCTAACCCAGATTATACCATCACAAATACAATATTCGTAAATCTCTCAAAAACGCCAGGAGCCAAACGTTGACCAAACATTTTCAAAGACACGGGGCCTCAAATTTACGAATACAAGGTATCGAACACAACCCTCAATGGACAGATCAACAAAGAAGAAGAGTAGAATGGCAATGGATCAAAAAATTAGGAACTAAATTCCCGAAAGGATTAAATGAACGGTTGGAATATAAAAGATTTGAAACAAACACATAAAACTAACCTACATGATATGTCTCCCTTGCCGGACTTCTCCCCTTTTCTTAAGGGGAGGAAATCGGGTTTAGGGAATGGACCAAATGCCCAGACAGGCAGGAAAATGGGTGGCCCAGACAGGTCTAACATTTTCTGGTCCATAATACATATCCCAGGAGTACCAATATATTAATATATTCTTATGGAAAAACATACCCTAAAACTCGTTAATTAGATTTTATATCTTGTACCTAGGACAAATCGTAAAAAGGCATCAAGATGGAAGAAGAGAACTAGCCCTAACCCTAACCTACATGATATGTCTCCCTTGCCGGACTTCCCCCCTTTTCTTAAGGGGAGGAAATTGGGTCTAGGGAATGGACCAAATGCCCAGACAGGCAGGAAAATGGGTGGCCCAGACAGGTCTAACATTTTCTGGTCCATAATACATATCCCAGGAGTACCAATATATTAATATATTCTTATGGAAAAACATACCCTAAAACTCGTTAATTAGATTTTATATCTTGTACCTAGGACAAATCGTAAAAAGGCATCAAGATGGAAGAAGAGAACTAGCCCTAACCCTAACCTACATGATATGTCTCCCTTGCCGGACTTCCCCCCTTTTCTTAAGGGGAGGAAATCGGGTCTAGGGAATGGACCAAATGCCCAGACAGGCAGGAAAATGGGTGGCCCAGACAGGTCTAACATTTTCTGGTCCATAATACATATCCCAGGAGTACCAATATATTAATATATTCTTATGGAAAAACATACCCTAAAACTCGTTAATTAGATTTTATATCTTGTACCTAGGACAAATCGTAAAAAGGCATCAAGATGGAAGAAGAGAACTAGCCCTAACCCTAACCTACATGATATGTCTCCCTTGCCGGACTTCCCCTACCAATTGATGATCCCTATGGCTATACCCACTCTACCCCTAAACCTACCCATTAGTGATCCCTATGGAAACGCCCACTTTGGACCTAAACCTACCCATTAGTGATCCCTATGGCCACGCCCACTCTGGACCTAAAACCTACCCATTGGTGATCCCTATGGCCACACCCACTCTGGCCCTAAACCTACCCATTGAAGATCCCTATGGCCACGCCCACTTTGGACCTAAACCTACCTATTAGTGATCCCTATGACCACGCCCACTCTGGACCTAGAAACTACCCATTGGTGATCCATATGGCCACGCCCACTCTGGCCCTAAACCTACCCATTGACGATCCCTATGGCCACGCCCACTTTGGACCTAAACCTACCTATTAGTGATCCCTATGACCACGCCCACTCTGGACCTAAACCTACCCATTGGTGATCCCTAGGGCCACGCCCACTCTGGCCCTAAACCTACCCATTAGTGATCCCTATGGCCACGCCCACTCGGGCCCTAAACATACCAATTGATGATCCCTATGGCCACGCCCACTCTGGCCCTAAACCTACCCATTAGTGATCCCTATGGCCACGCCCACTCGGGCCCTAAACCTACTAATTGATGATCCTTATGGCCACGCCCACTTTGGACCTAAACCTACCCATTAGTGATCCCTATGGCCACGCCCACTCTGGACCCAAAACCTACCCGTTGGTAACCGCTCAATCAAAAAAATGGTTAAAAAAAACCACAGATACTCTCTTAATTGGATTGTTAACCAATCAGGACACAGAATCACCAATTATGAACCAATCAGGATCAATTAAAAACAGGCTCTGGGGAAATACCAATTAGGACCAATCAGGATCAAGCAAAGACCTAAACAAAATCACAAGAACCTAGTCCCAACAAAACCGAAGTAATTTACCCTTAAATGAACCACAAACAGAAGATAAAAACTAGAAATACACCCACAATACTATCAACCAATCAGAGCACAGACCCAATTAAAAAGCCAGTCAGGGTCAGGCCAAAACCTAAACAAAATCACAAGAACCTAGTCCCAACGAAACTGAAGTAAAATTCACCCTCAAATTAACCACAAGCAGATAAAAGGACCCAGAAACACACCCGCATAACTATCAACCAATCAGAACACAGATCGGATTAATGAGCCTATTAGGACCAATCAGGATCAAGCAAAGACCTAAACAAAATCACAAGAACCCAGTCCCAACAAAACCAAAGTAATTTACACTCAAATTAACCATAAACAGAAGATAAAACCTAGAAATACACCCACAATACTATCAACCAATCAGAGCACAGACCCAATTAAAAAGCCAATTAGGATCAGGCCAAAACCTAAACAAAATCACAAGAACCTAGTCCCAACGAAACCGAAGTAAAATTCACCCTCAAATCAACCATAAGCAGATAAAAAGACCTAGAAACACACCCGCATAACTATCAACCAATCAGAACACAGATCTGATTAATGAACCAATCAGGACCAATAAGGATTAAGCAAAGATCTAAACAAAATTACAAGAACCTAGTTCCAACATATCCGAAGGATATCCACCCTCAAACTAACCACAAACAGATAAAAACAACTAGTAATATACCCACATAACCAACAACCAATCAGAGCGCAGACCCAATTTATGAACCAATTAGAACTCCAGAACTTTAATTGAGGACCGTTAGGTCCCAACCAGATGAAATCCCATCACTAAAAGGGTTTTAGAAAAGAATTAATCAATATATACCCTAAAAGGAGGCAATTAACCAATTAAATCACACAGTTAGGGGCGTCAACCAATCAGAATCAATTAAAGATCAAAAGAAATCCAATTAAGGCCCTTCAGGACTTTGTTTGACCAATTAGAGCCCCTTTTCTTTTTCAAAATAGGACAAAAAACATATCCCCGGAAAGGTTGAGACCTGCACAATAATATCCTGAAATAAAATCACATAAATTCAAAAAAGTTAAAAATACTTTATTTACTTACCGTTCAAGAAACAATCAAGCCCTAGAATATATACCCCAAGGGGAATTGAGGTAAAGCTATGGGTAGATGCTCCCAGCGGTAATCCTTGGTAAGGATAACGTCGGTTTGGTTCTTGCATCTTCCCTAGGGGGGAAAGCTGGTAGAAGCTTGATGTATCGAACCCTCGGTACATCCGCCAGCTTGAACCCCGACCGGATGACCCGGGCAACCTAACGGTGACAACAAAGGGTCATTCGGGGAAGCAATTAGTTTCCAGCCCCCCTGTACCTTCGGGCTTGCACACAGGGGGCCTTAACTAGGTACACATTTTTTTAGGGCAATCTAGGCCACTCATACAATTAGCACAATAGCACTTCAACACAGGGCAATCCAGGCCACTCATACAAATAGCACAATAGGACTTCAACATCCCTATTTAAACAAATCCCTATAACCTGACAATAGATCCTACAAATCAAGATATTTAGATAGGAATACCGGAGCGTTTAGTGACAATTCAAAAAAATCCTTCAAATCATAACGCAGAATCCAACCACAATTGCTTTGAGATTCTAGCAACACCCGCTTAGTGATTGGCTATGAGACATTCGCTGGGATTTGATCAACCCAAGCGGGCCGCCTCAGAGGAGAGTGTCTGGTTGTTGAAAGGCCGAAACACTTGAGGATCCTGAGGTACACCACTGATGATATGTCTCTAACATTTCCCTCACAGTTGATCTTTTTGGGGGAGTAGGAAGTTATTTTAAACCCAAAGTTGGAATACAATAAAAATAGAAATAAAACAGGTCTAAAAAATCCACACAGATTTAAGGGACTCCCAGACAGGAGTCCAATCACAGGTACGGGTAAGAATCTAACAGACGTAGGCCAGTGCATTTCCTCGGTCTTCCTATCCCAAACCTTCTTAAACGATGTTTAAGCAAGGGGGGAGCCGTTGTACTTTCCCCTAACACCTAACCCTAAACCTACCCATAGTAGACCTTGTGGATTGTAGACCTAGTCTGGTTGGATCTAGGCCTGTGCCTGCTCTTTCCCTAAACCTACCCATAGTAGACCTATGGTTTGTTTAAGACCGAGTGGTAATTCATGTTCACTTAAACTAGTCGGATCTAAACGTCTACCTGCTAAAAGAAAAACTGTTAACCTAATCAGGGGCAGTTTTGAGGTGGGCATACCAAGTCAATAGACTTGTTGGGTTTTTTTACTTTATCCATTCAGATTTAAGTTTAACCCCTCGGATTGAGTGGGACCCTTGTCCAAGTGTAATGGGGTCCATACTCGATTCAAAGATGGAATCACAAAAGCACAGTGATTCGATACCCACAGGGGAAACAGGTTTTTCCCATTATAGTCCTGAAGTTCTAACCCGACAAGGTAGTCAGACAAGCGTCGGCCAGTGCATTTCCTCAGTCCCTGAACCCTTTTGAGAAACCAGGAGGGGGAAGGGCTGTTGTAATATCCTCAAAAAACCTAACCCTAAACCTACCCCTTACAGGGGATTGGGGCTTAATTATATTTAGTATACCTAAACCTACCCCTCACAGGAGGGGGACTTAATTAGACTATCCCTGTACCTGCACAAGCACTAAAACCTACCCCTTATAGGGGATTGGGGCTTATTTAGTTTAAATATACTTATTTTGCCCCTTATTGGATTATTCTTTCTGTTGGGTATTTATTTTTATCAATTTTGTTGTTATTATTATCGTATCTCTTATTGTTTGCATTATTATTATTATTATTATTATTATTATTATTATTATTATTATTATTATAAATATTATTCTTATTCTTATTATTATTATTAGTTTTATTGATATGATCTTTACTAAATTGTCTGGTCTGGTTGGAGAATCATGTGGCGGAGTGGTTAGTGCTGGGAGTTGAGGGACTGGGAGATCCGGGTTTGAGACTGGCTTTCAACACTTTTTTTGGGGGGATGATGGAATTTGCCTTGGTTAAGTTTTCAGATGGCTAGGCGAGATTATGTAATGGCTTGGTCGAGTGGTCAGTGCCGGTAGGCTGGAGACCAGAGGACCTCGGTTCGAGGCCAGCCTGGAGAGAGATATATTTGTTTTGGGATGGATTGGGGATGGGATACATTAGGACTGGATGAGTGGGAGGGGAGTCATGTGGTGGTGTAGTGGTTGATGCCGGTTGACTGTGAGCAGGGAGATCGGGGTTCGAGGCTGGGTGTGGGATTGTCTTTGACTTTGAGATTTTGACCGTTCTACTGAAAGGGTTAGGTTAGGGAAGCAGGTTACTCATAGATGGTGGTAAAAAAATCGAAGAATAATCGTTGAACAAGGATTTGGGGATGAATCGTCGACTGGATTCACGTGGGGAAGCAACGATAATGGGACGGTTAGATTACCGAGGATTGTGGGTAATGAAGGATTGGAAGGTTACCAGGATTGTGGTAGTAGGTGAATTAGGTTGGGTAAGGTTGGAGGATAGGAGTGTGTTAAGGTTATGCTTCCTTACGGTTGCACTGGTGAGTGTGATGTCTGCTGAGGTTCTTGCATTTACTTAGAGTTTGATGGCTGGTAGAAGCTTGGTACTCGTTATTGCCTACTTTGGCACTTGTACCCGCCAGTCATAGGCTCGTGAACACAAGCCCTCTTCGGGTGCCCCGGGATACCTTGCGGTGTTAACGAAGGGGTTACTTGGTTTGGGAGGTAAAGTATTGGTGGGGAGGCCCTTTTGTAATTTGAGCTAGGTATTGGTATTCGGATCGGTACTTTTAGGTAAGATGTACCTAGTTAGTTGGAGGTTCATAGATGTTGTCTGAACACACGCCTAGGACTGATCCCCTTGGGCGGGCCGCCTCAGAGGAGGGTGTCTGGTGTTTAAAGAGCCGAAACACCCAATGATCCTGAGGTACACCACTGAAGATGTGTTCCTTAGAGTAGGGATTATTACTTTGTAAAAAAATTTTTTGTAAGTGATGGGACGTTTGGTGTTTGAAAGCAATCATGAGGTTACTCTTTTTGGGGGGATAGGCTCGGTCAGAATTTACGGCTTGCAAAATGGGTTCGGAGCAGCCGGGTACGGCCTGTGGCTGGATTCTGAAAATGAGAAGCTATTTAAGATTAAGATTAGTACATCACGGCAGTAGTGGTTAAGATAATATAGTTGTGGGCCCAGGTTGATCAGCCTCATCAAAAACATGCGCCGGCCAGTGCATTTCTGCGTCCTTCCTAATCTAAACTGGATGACCAGGAGAGGTCGTCTGGGGGGAGGCGTTGTCTAAAAAAAAACTTCTCTCTGGTGACATGCAGGACTTGCAGTTACTTCTGATGTATTGTGACTGTCATTTACATAGTTATTTATGCCTTCCTGATGACAAACCCCGTACACCCTACACAAGTGTGGCTAGGGAGGATCCTAATAGCTGTCATGTCCTGGCGGAGCCATGAAATCTGAATTATTTTAACATAAAAATGAGTTTGACTAATATATTGGACTGGTTTAGTGCCTAAACAACTGAATACAGTTCATTTGTACTTAATTGGGATAGTAACGGATAGGAATCATGAAATACGGAGTGGTTTTTTAAAAATTATTATTATTTTATTACACACTGCCTCCAGTCATATTAATAAATGGGGAGCACAGACTATAGCTAAAGTTCAACTCCTCAGTTATCTTGGTTCTGGTTCTCAAAACATCCAACATTGTTGCATCTTCATGGATGAGACATACAAATAATTACTGTAATTCAAAGATTATTCAATCTTCATTGAATTGATATAATCAACGAACTCTTCAACTTTCTATATTAGCTGTCAAAATAAATAATCTAGAAACATACTATCATACCTAAATTTACAACGGGTAAAACAATCTCTTTGAATACCCATGTGCAAGAATGTGAACAAGTCGAAAGTCAACAGCACATATGCCAGAATATAAAATTAGTTATTTTATGTTTTTAAAAATATCCCTTTTTACCCTCAAATGTGTTTGCATTATGGTATACAGGTACATCGTGTCAAACTGACAGAATTACACATTGTAAATGTTTACTATAACTTATGGGATGATCAGGGGATGTTTTGTTTGTCAACTTAAACTATTTGTATTGTTGTTGTTTTTAATTAATCTGCTTTTTTGCATAAAGAACTGCTTTTTCATCTTTCGGATGTTAAACACCACCGGGTGTGATCATTGGAATTTTAGGTTTTGTCAAAAGAAAAAACATCTGTATTTTAAAACACTGCTTTTTCTTAAAAACATTGTGTCAGACGTATTTGGTAGCATTATTCTCGTTTCATTGTGTATTAACTTCATATAGCCTCGATATTTGTAGAAGAAACGAGTATTTATAAAACAAAAAAGATTTGTTAGAACAATTTGTGTCTGGCACAACAGGTATGAAGATACGTTTGGTTTTAACTTAACTCAAGCTTTAATTTAACTGATTCTGTGGTAATAGTTTAAGTGTAAAACAGCATGCACTTATTTTTCGTGTTAATACTTTGTGTGATTCAGCGTCATAGAAGTCATAGATAGTCAAGCATTCTCAAACAGAAAGACTATCGCATAAATTCTTAATTATTATTTATTCCTATAACCACTGAATGTTGACGGGTCTCAAAGAAAAGTCTTCGCCTAAAACATGTACAATCTGAGAAACAAGATGTGAACGGTGTCATCTGCTATCTGAGCAAGATGACTAAAAACTAATGATAAACCGTCATTTGCAAACTTTTGTGTATTTCTAATAAACAAATGCTTTTCATCCCTCTTTTTCTTAGTGATTTGGTCTTTTGGTCTTGGTCTTGTATGTTTGTTTTGGACATGTGTGATTTCTGTATAAAGATTATGTTTTAAAGTTAGTCCATAGGCTTTACAAGAGTGTGGAACTTTCTGACAAAATATGTTGATGTGTGTAAAATACGCCCAAAGATTTAAACAATTATTTACACACATACTGAGTAATGTCTAACATATTGTAGATTTCAAACATTCCATTATCTGTTTATTTGGTGTTAGAGAACATTCTTAGCTCATATTGTCGTGGCAAATTCTCGATCTTTGGTTCAAATCTGCAAAGTCTGGATCAGGTCTCAGAAAAATCTTTCAGAGTCGAAGTTTCAGGTCTCAGAAGAATGACTTTATTGAGCAGTTCAACAAAGTGAGATGACGGCCACTCATCTGATCTTTCATGGGCCAGTGCTCTTAGTTTTATACCTTTTTCTTATAGTTAGTATCGAATTAGTGTCAATATTAGTATCTTTTTACACAAAGGGCATCTGTATTAGCATCTTTTCACACAATGGGCATCTGTATTAGTATCTTTTCTTGGTGGCACATTGTTACATTGTATACAATATATTTCTCTTCCAGTATTTTCCCAACACCTGCATCTGTACTACAAGGTTTTTGGGTACTTTTCCACTCTCTTGTTCTCATGTCCTCATCCTCACGTGCCCTGTGAACTAGCTTTTTCTGCTTGGTGTTACAAAATTCAGACTCATGTATAAGACAGATGAAATATGAAATTCTCCAACACATCCCCTCTCTGGGACTAATCATAGTCCCACCTTCAAATATTTCTACCCAGAATGTATCGTGGCGTGGAGTAAAAGATCTCACCTTCCTGTCAGAACATCAGTTTAAAGGGATATTCACTTCAAACATCAAACATTCAATATATCCAACACATCTTAATGTATGATCTTTGGAGCTTATGATCTGTCCCACGGTGCCAGAGGAACTGCGCAGGCGCTTCCGGTGGCCTGGAGTGCTATCTGGGTTGCTCCATCGTTGCCAGAGGTGCTCAGGCTGTGCCTGGAGCAGACAGCGGGTTTTTAAACCACCAGTAGAGTCTACTCTTGTTTCTTCAACAATTGATGACCGCGCTTGCAAATAATTCCTCTTTTGCACTTATACTATATACATGTTCCAAATATATGCAAGCTCTCAACTTCTTAACTTGTTACAGGAATGCCCTCAAATATATTCAAAATGTTAATAAAAAGTGAATAACGTGATTAATGTAATAAAAACATTCTTATCATTCCCTTTAATCTTGTTGCATTACCTCGTAGCACGGGCAATGACCTGCTTCTGACCTTCTATCGTCCCCTCTCATTCACATATTAAAATTTGTGACAGTTAGTGTGATTATAAGTAAAATGATTCAATCTGATGGTATAAGTAAGCTAATCAAAAACAGATTATATGAGTAAAGCATATTCAAACAAACTTATATGAGTAAATATATTCAGGAGAAGGGTCCTTATGTAAAAATCAAAGAAATATAAGAAAATCCCTCTAACTAACTTCCTACTCTACCCATACACTAAGGTTCTAACTAATTTTATCCCCAAATTAAAATACACAGTGGGGCTATCTCCCTTTCTTATCAAAAACAGAGTAAAAAGATTATTAAAATCAAAAGTAATAAGGTACCCTTGCTCCTTACTCTTTCATCCAGCTCCTTTACAGAAACTCATCCAACTCGTCCAGGCCTGGACCAATTGGGTATACTCCTCCCGAGTTTGTACATCCAATGTCAATGCCTGTTGGCTTCACTGATACATTGATCATTTGCTTTGCAGCAGCACTAGCCAGCATGGATCTAAGAAAAGGCACAACACAACAGAACAACAGAAAGAAAACACCAACTCACACAAAAAATGCTAGTATTATCCCTACCTTAATTAGCCATTCTTTCCAAGACCCAAATATGGAATCAAGCCAATATCCAAAATTCCTGTCTCTCCCCGCATTGGTAGCAACTTCCTGTCTTAATTCTTTTATCTTCTTCATGGCCCTAGTAAATGATCCATCCAAGGCTGTGTTATTTGGGATGAAGGTACAACAATCAGATCCAAACATTACACATACTCCTTTTTTTCTGCCAATAGCCAATTCAGTGCTAGTCTGTTTTGCCAAGTTATTTTCCTCGTAGCTTTTTGTTGCTGACCCAAGACCTCTAGTGCTGTGTGGTTGATGAATCTCTGCTGATTGTAATATATGTAATTAATCCATTCCATATTCTTATTTGGCGTTATCCATACAAATATTGATTCAAGTCCTGCTGCTGCCTCATCTCTAGCTTTAAACTCATGTGGTATCCCTCTTGGCTGTAACCTGTCAATAATAACCAACATGAATATTTTTCCTCTTACTAATTTGGTCATGTCTGCTTAATCCATCAGTAGATAATTAAAAGATCCTTCTGGAACTGGAATAGAGTCTATTGGGGTTACTGTTCCTTTTCTGACATTATTTTTTGCACAAATTTCACATTCATTTAAAAATTCTTGTTTGTAAGTATGGGGACCAAAATCCTTGCCTTTTTATCTTCCTTATCATTTCCCCCCTTCCACAGTGATCAAAACTGTGGGAATCCAGAATTAAAATGTTAAGCAATGGGGTGGGGGCTATCATATGACCTTCATGTGATCTTCATATATTGTTTGCATCTCTTGTCGCCCCCCTTTGCTGCCATAAGTATATTTCAGATGGTGTTGCTCTGGACTGCATTTGGGCAATACTTTCTACGGTAGGGAGAGGCTGGATCAGGACTGAGGGTGCCATTACGGCTAACTGGCACCCAGAGGCTTGTTTTGCATGTAATTCAGCCGCATTGTTGCCTTTGATGACAAAGTCATTACCTTTCTTATGGGCCTGACATTTAATTATGGCCAATTTCGTAGGAAACATCATGGCGGTAATCAGTTTAGTAATTTGGTCTCCATGTTGAATTGGTGTTCCATCACTCTTTTTTTTTTTTTTTAAACCCTCTTTGTTTCCATACTGCACCAAAGAGATGACATACACCATGGGCATACGCAGAGTCAGTATAAATGTTGGCTGCTTTGTTTCTAGCCAATATACAAGCTTCAGTAAGTGCTTTTAGTTCGGCCAATTGTGCTGAGCAAGGTTGCTCACAATGTTGACTCAACACAGGAGTAAAACTGTCTCCATCTCCTTGTACAACAGCAAAGCCAGCATGGTTGCCTAGGTGGTCTCCAAAACAAGAGCCATCAACAAAATAATCCATGTCTGCATTAACAATTGGTGTTGATTCCAAATCTGGTCTCAGACGAGTAAACGCCAGAGAGACAGAAACACAATCATGAGGTGTTCCTTCTCCCTCCAGCGGGACAAAGTTAGCTGGATTAACTGTGGTACAACGCTTCATCGTGATATCAGGATAAGTTGTCAATGTAGAATATGCTAAGCATCTGGCCTGTGTTAAAACAAATCGTCCTTGTTCTAATAAGTCAGCAGTCTTATGATGAACACATGAGGTGAGTGTTTAAATCCTTGGGGCATTCTAGTGTATGTATACTGTTTACCTTGGTAAGTGAAGGAAAAAAGGTGTCTGCTTTCTTCCGCTAGTGGAACGCTGAAAAATGCAGAACAGAGATCAATCACAGTGAAATAATTAGCAGCAGGTGGAACACTTGTCAATAGCGTATGCGGATTTGGAACCTCTGCTAGACAATCTTCAACTACTTCATTAACTGCACTAATCTCCATTTTGACTTATTAGCTTTCTCAACTGGTAGTATTGGGGTGTTACAATAACTCTCTGTTTCTATCAACACGCCTGCCTCTATTAGGCCATTAATTGTTTGTCTCATCCCTTCTACTGCCTCACGTCTTAAAGGGTACTGTTGTTTTCTTGGTAACTGCATTCCATTTTTTGTAGTGATTCTAATGGTGTATGCTGATTTGACTAAACCTACATAAGTGTCATGGGTTGACCACAAATTTGGTGGTACCTGTGTTTTCATTTCTGACATGAGCTCCTCTGTTCTAGATCTGAGTTCGCTTTTCTCTTCTTCCTCTTCAACTATCAGCTGTGGAACTCCTACCATTGTGGTTGTACACCAAATCTTAAGGTACATCATGTCTTCAGTTTGAAAGATATAAGGGTTTTCAGTAGCTTTCCAACGTTTTCCCCTGGTTTTTATTATCATTGGCCCTGGATCTTGGGCTTGGCTCCCTTAGTTTACAAATAGAGTAACATGTGGAACAGAGTTTTCTATTCTGGACCAAGTGATAGTGAACTCACAAATTTCAATGTCCTACAGACTGACCCTTAGTTGTCTCCAACCATTCTTGTTCTGTTTTTACATCCCTCAAATGACCATATATCATTGTACAATGGTATTCAGTGCTGGGGGCCATTGGCTTCTGAAGCTGTTCTTTTATGTATTTTCCCCACTTCTCTAATGTTGCTTCTACTCCCTTTCTTATGTCCCCTACCCAGAATACGTTAGTCTGTGGGGCCTCTAGTTCAGTGTCACCTATCACTACCATTTGTCTTATCCCTGCCTTTTCTATGTATATCCCTTCAGGTGAGCACCAGATTAGTAATTTCAGTCTGCATATAGCATCCCTTTCCAGCAGATTGACTGGAGTTTGTTCTGATACTAGTATAGGAATCTTGATTTCAGAGTCTTTGACTTTTATGCTGACAGGAGTTGTCATTGGAATGAGCTGCATTAGTCCCGGGAATCCTACTGTCTTGACGTATTTTCCAGACTTGGGGAGGTGTGAGGCATAATGTGGGCTCAAACAGGTGTAGGTCGCCCCTGTATCCAGCATAATGGGTATCATTTTGTCCTCTATTTCAATCTTCATCATTGGCTCTTGGTCAGCATTTGTTGATATCATAGGTAGCTGACTCCTCCCCGTAGGATTCTCTGGGCACCCCTAGTAGCCTTGATCTGGGCCACGCCATGGGTTGAATGGCCCTGTTACTTGGTGTTGCTGGCTTGGGGGTCACTGTTGCCAGGCTTGCTGCATCTGGCCTTGTTGTAGTTCATCTTGTGGCCAGGGGTTGACTGAACAGTGTCTCTTGGTGTGTCCAGGTTGGTTACATCCCCAGCATATGTTTGGCTGATCCATGTGTAGCAGGGATATGTTGTTACACCAGATTATAAATCATTTTGTTTTATTTTGTTTTTATTTGTTTCGGGGCATTTTATTTTGAAAGACGTTTGTGTGCTCTTACTAAGGGAAATCATCACAGTATGCACGTCGGCTGACGTCATACGTACGAGGGAGGTTCAAACAGCAGTGCAATCGGAGATTCATCCTCTTTCCTGCAATGTCACTTGAGGAGAGGTACGATTTCATGAGCTCCGTGCACTTGATGTAAAAATTGAGTTATAAGTGTTCATGTTAGGTTTAAACAAACAATTGTGAAAGAGTATTCATTGAAGTGTTACGTTTGACTATTAGTTCGAGTCATTAACTTGTAAAATTAAGTTTATTTGTGAGCTGTTAATGAGTGAATAGTGCATTGAGTGAAATGGCGGCGCGTGTGTGCGTCACGAGTGAGATGTGTTAGTGGCTAAGCGGCTAACGTCTCGATTAAATGAAATTTGATATGCATATATATAGATGTGTATATTTGGTACGCATATTACATATATTCTAGTATATTAATCTATCTTGTACATTGCATTCACTGTGTCTTCTGTAGTTAACTAACTGGGGTATTTAAACATGTATTTTGTGGTTAACAGGCGAGAGAGCTGAAGTTAACAGTGCCTGTGTCTGTTTATGTGTTTTATCACACAGGTATGTTAATTGGTATCTAAGAAACACTGTAATGCTGTTTTGAATTATTTGCATATAATGACATTTTTGTGGATTGAGGATACTAGTAATTATTATTTATAATATTGCTATTATTTCATATATTGTGTATATGTGTGACACAGTGTGTTTGCTCTTTCCTGCAATGTCACTTGAGGAGAGGCGAGAGAGCTGAAGTTAACAGTGCCTGTGTCTGTTTATGTGTTTTATCACACAGGCATTGTGATTAAAATCATCCTTAGTGCAACCAGCTTTGTGTGTGTGGAAAATTCTTTTATTCAAATCATCTAAAATAACACAACGCAGAGGAACAACCGCTACACATGTTTCTTTGTTGGTTGCTGTATGCTCTTCCTCTTCCTCTCCCTGGTATTGGCATCATCCTGCCTCTGTTGTCTTGCTGTTCAAGAAGGTAAATTACAATGGGTGTACCTGGTTGCTGCGGCTGGTTGGTACTTTGCAGAATGTTCTGACCCATATTGACTGGTGCTCGCTGCAGGACTTGTGGTGCCTGCTGCACAGCCTGTGGTTGTGGCATCTGGCTTGGTATGTTTACAGCGACCATTACTGCAGATAGCTCTTCAGTTTCTTTCACAGTAGCTTGGACTTTCTTTTTCTTATTCACCAACTCATCCAGTTGTAGTTGAGTCAATCTTCTTTGAAGCTCTCTTTCTTGGCTCTTTAGTTTCTGCTCATTTTTCCGATTCTGTTCTACTGCGTGTGCCACATGGTCACTGAACTCTCTTAATGCTTTTGAACTCAGGCCCACCACATCTTCCAGCTTGGCCTTTACAGATGGAGCCCTTGCATCAACTTTAGCAGATCTGAACAGTGCTGTTATTACTGGATCCCGTTCAGGGTCTCTCTCCAGCTCTTGCTTCCATCTTCTTGACTGTCTCTGAACATAGGTGATTGTATTTTCTTCATCTCCTATTGGTTCCCCTTTTAGCATCTTTGGGTCCATCTGAGTTTTATACTGTTCTCGAAGAGCCCGCCATATTGCAGCTCTGTGCCTGTCCAATGGTATGGCGTCCATCCTTGTCGAATCGACTGCACATCCAAGTCCAGAGGCTTTAAGGATTTCATTTGTCTTCGCACCTCCAACACACTTTGCCAGCAGGGCCTTGACATCTCCAATGGCTAAAATCTTCCCCATTGTCTCTTCTTCCAGCAGTCTTATCCATTTGCCAGCCCCTTCATGTAGGTCAGGGAGACAGGCTATCAGTCCTTCCAGATCTTGTCCTGCCCATGGCACGTCCTGTCCTTGTTGTCCTTTGATCAGGATGGGGCATTGTAAGGGATCTTCTTCCAGTTGTTCCTCTTCATATTTATATGGACTCAGTTTGCGTGCTTGTATCTCTCTCAAATTTTCTCCTCTCCTCCAGTGCGGTTCACTTGGGGGTGCTTCTTCTAAAAGGAGGGTTCCAGACACATACTTGTATTCCCTGTGAGGGCTGGCTGAATGAGATCTTCGTCTTTGATGTTCCCGAAGTCTCTGTTGGTCCCTTTCCACGGAGTCTCTTAGGAGTCTTCGCATGGCTTCAGCTTCTTGGTCGATCGGTCCTTTAGTTATCCGTATATCTCGTTCTATTTCTTCTCAGTCTGGCTCGTTGTCTGTCAACCTCCACCTTCCCCGTCTTTCCTCCGAGTTCCTGCAAAGCTTGAATTGCATGGAAATACGGGTTAGACAATGCAGGGCTTCCGTGAGCGTCAATCAGGTGTTTGAGGTCTAAGTCCCTGACTCCCCTCACGGCTCACAGCATCCCATCTTGATAAAATTAGAGGGTCACTCATGTCTGCAGCCTCTGCTCCTCTACAGTCCTGTTTCACCTTTATTTCTTCTTCCTTCCTGGCTTCCTCTGGTCTTTCTTCTTCATTTTCATTTTCAAAATTCACTTTGCCTTTTATAGCCACTGTTCCAGTCACTAGTGGCAGTTGTTTACCAGTCAAATCATAGGGTGGTGCATAAGGGGGTGGGGTTTTCTATTATATTATCCTTCTTCCCTATTTTTTCCCTATATTCCTTAATCAGTTGTGCTCCCTTTTTTCTAAATAAATTCAACACCTCTTGTTCCTTTCCCCGTTTCTCATTTCTTTTCTTGCTCTTATCATGGGCTTTGTGATTTTTTTTATCAACGCTCCCATTTCCCTACACATAGCCAAATCAAATGTTCCCTCTGCTGACCACTTGGTATTTAGCTTTTTGGTCCTTTTTTCCCACTTTTTTGACAAGTTTTTAATTGTATCCCTGCATATCGGATATTGTGAAGCAAACTGTTCTACAGGGGACTCTACTTGAGGTGACACCGAAGCCATCGTTTCAGCACCTATTTATTTGTACCCCACTTAATTAGTTAAGGTGCAATCACTTAGTTTTCTGAACAACTCAGGTATTTGTGGATTTTCTTAAAATATTTAAAAATGGTTCGTATTGGTACCTTAGACAATGGCTTTGCGTCACTTCTTCTAGCTTGTTCTATGTACTGCGCTGCCAAATGATGTTCTCCCCCAGGTATATTAATACAAAAGGCTATGTTTTAGTCAAACCACTGGCCTCATGCAGTTATATCTCCCTCCCTATACAGATAAGTAGAATATGGGGTCAATTTCACCTCATTGCCCTCCCACATGGTTATTGATATGTTAAGTTCCTCCCTGGTGCAGGTGTCTAATGTTAGGGGTTCAAATAAATCAATTAAAGTTTTTCTTTCTTTTTTTTTTGTTTAAGAGCCTTCTCCCTCTATTCCCTCTCTTGCCTTTCCTGTTGGTCCAGAGTTGTGACATTCTCAGCTGTCACTGACATTTTTTCTGTCTCTTCTCTGCTTCGCTGTATCTCTACCCACAGATGACTAATTCTGCTTGGATTATTTCTCAAAACCACCATTACCATCAATCTTGCCAGTGTCCAATTGTCCACTAACACCGGTCTAATATCTCTTGCCCTTCCAACCTCAAAGATTATGTCACTTTCCCACTTCACTAGTCTTATGCATGAACCCACCATCATGTATACATTTTTCAGAATAGTTACCCCTCCTGATAACCCAGGCCAACGCTTTCGTGCCTTTCTTTTCAGATGCGGGATTAATAGTGGGTCAATCTTTATTTCTAATGCAGTGAACTGTGAGTCCAAATTGGTGTTTTTTTTTAGAAGATTAAATTTGTTCAGGTGTGGTCTCAGGGTTTCAAGAGTTATCTGTTTTTTAATCACATTACACCAATCCACTAAGGGCCATTCTTTCTGAAGCTGATCCAAGTTTGTAATCTTTGTACATTTTTTAAAGAGCTCACTTTTCCCTTGGTCTGTTAACTCCTGTCTCTGCCCTTCGTTATCTATAAACTCACTTTCTAGCCAGAAGTGATTCTTAATGCCTTTGGTTAGCTTTACTGCCTGTTTAAAATCATCTTCGTCCTTTCTTTCTCTCTGTATTCTCTTCGCCTCTGCCTCATAATGATCACTCACTCTGGTCCGCATGTTTGCTTTTTTTTTTTTTTTTTTTTGTCAAAGAATAAAAAACTCTCCTTCTCTGTCACTTCTCTCACTCCTTATTTCTTTAACTCAACTCAGATACACTTAGTTTGTTAGTATATTCATTCACACACCCGGGATTTCATTCACACATCCACATACACACATTCACTCGTTAATCTTATTCTATTTTTCTTGTATCAAGTGAAAAGACAAAGTTAATCAATCAAACTTTTGTTCAATAAAGGCTGTTTCTTTATCTGGATCACAACGCTTACAGTCTGGCAAATGGCCAAACAGTCGACAAAACCAATTTCTTGTTCTCTGATATTTATACCTCTGCACTCTTTTTTCACTAATTTGTTTCTTATTATCCATCCAATTTTTCAACAACTTTGTCTTTTTACTCTTATACCATTTACCTTATTTTTATTTCTCTTATTTTAATCTCTTAAATCCGTTGTTCAGGTTGTTTGCTAAATTTAATTATTACTGACAGCTCAACACACTTATTAATTTATAGCTAGTTAGGTGCTTTTTGATAATGCGCCCAGACCTTTTTTGCTGGCTGAACGCCTGGATTTTTGTTGGCCGAACGCCTAGACTGAGCCGACTCACCCCTCCTTTTTTTCTCTCTGTCTCTTCTGAGAGGATGATCTTATATTTTTCCTAATCACTCTTTTTCAAACTTTTTAACTTTATTTTATTCTTTTTTTCACATAATATTTATCATCAATCTTTTATTAACTTAATGCACTCCCTGCATATATATTTATTTCGTTAATAATCTCTGTACCGACACTATACTCCTCACAAAATCCCCTTTGTTAAAGACAAACAAACACTCAGTGCACTTTAACATTTAGGACAAACAAACAAATAAAAGGACAAACAAACGAATAAAGACTAACGACCCCCTTCAGTGCACTTCTTGCACTGTGGCGCACGTCTGCGCTTAAACGCACTTCTTACGTTTAATGTAAATGCACCTCTTACATTTACAGCGTGTTTCTCACGCTTTTAAGACAAACAAACATAAAATGTAAATGCACCTCTTACATTTACAGCGTGTATCTCACGCTTTTAAGACAAACAAACATATAATGTAAATGCACCTCTTACATTTACAGCGTGTATCTCACGCTTTTAGACAAACAAACATATAATGTAAATGCACCTCTTACATTTACAGCGTGTTTCTCACGCTTTTAGACAAACAAACATATAATGTAAATGCACCTCTTACATTTACAGCGTGTTTCTCACGCTTTTAAGACAAACAAACATATAATGTAAATGCACCTCTTACATTTACAGCGTGTTTCTCACGCTTTTAGACAAACAAACATATAATGTAAATGCAACTCTTACATTTACAGCGTGTTTCTCACGCTTTTAAGACAAACAAACATATAATGTAAATGCACCTCTTACATTTACAGCGTGTTTCTCACGCTTTTAGACAAACAAACATATAATGTAAATGCACCTCGTACATTTACAGCGTGTTTCTCACGCTTTTAGACAAACAAACATAAAATGTAAATGCACCTCTTACATTTACAGCGTGTATCTCACGCTTTTAAGACAAACAAACATATAATGTAAATGCACCTCTTACATTTACAGCGTGTATCTCACGCTTTTAACAAACAAACATAAAAATGCAGCACTTCTTACATTAAAAGCGTATCTAGTACGCCAAATGCTCTTTCTGTGCTGGAATAGTTACACACGCTACGGCGCTCACACACACACACACACATGCGCCTTTCACGTTGCAACACTCACACACACACACACACATGCACTACAACACTCACACCCACATGCGCTTCTCCAGAACCTGAAAGCTCGACTCTCCTCTGCCCTCTTCTCAATTCATTTTTGTCTTTTTAGGTTCTTTTTACGGTGGAGTCTAGTGTAAAATAATTGCTGACCAGGGTGATAGCTTACCGGCAATTGATCACACAAAACAAAATAATATAAGCAAAAATTGCCTACCTGTTTTTTAGCCGGCTCTTTTGTTTTGTGAGATCCTTGCCAGGGCCTCCACCACGGCTGCTTGACCCCTCTTCGCTCCTGGCTGGCACCGCCAATTATGTCGTGGCAAATTCTCGATCTTTGGTTCAAATCTGCAAAGTCTGGATCAGGTCTCAGAAAAATCTTTCAGAGTCGAAGTTTCAGGTCTCAGAAGAATGACTTTATTGAGCAGTTCAACAAAGTGAGATGACGGCCACTCATCTGATCTTTCATGGGCCAGTGCTCTTAGTTTTATACCTTTTTCTTATAGTTAGTATCGAATTAGTGTCAATATTAGTATCTTTTTACACAAAGGGCATCTGTATTAGCATCTTTTCACACAATGGGCATCTGTATTAGTATCTTTTCTTGGTGGCACATTGTTACATTGTATACAATATATTTCTCTTCCAGTATTTTCCCAACACCTGCATCTGTACTACAAGGTTTTTGGGTACTTTTCCACTCTCTTGTTCTCATGTCCTCATCCTCACGTGCCCTGTGACCTAGCTTTTTCTGCTTGGTGTTACAAAATTCAGACTCATGTATAAGACAGATGAAATATGAAATTCTCCAACACTATGTCTCTTTAATTTGTGTAGGATGTTGAAGTGTTAGTTAAAAAATAAAAAGTATTAGTTAATAACAAACAAACAAACAAAGACTTTAAAGCAACATGGGACCATAATATATAAAATATGGTATAGTTACGTGTCGAAGCATACTCACAGCTTGAAAATGACTTCCATAAAGTTTATTTTAGTAAAGGTATGTCTGGGTCATCCCAACACAGTTTTACGTTTTTTGGGGTGAGACCTAAACCACCAATTTGTATGACTACACCAATTTGATCTTTTCTCGAACATTGCATGTTTGCACTTTGCCTGAAACGTACTTTTTCATTTTCATTTTCTCTTTATTTGAAAGGGGGCCGTGTTACATTAATCAGCATTAAAACAATGTAAATGTACCCAAGTTAGCCCAAGTTAGTTCCTCAGCCAGGTGTAATAAAAGGCAACCTTAAAGGCGTCACAAAAATAAAATTACATACACCACATTATGGTTAAGAAATACATTTCATATAAAATAAATATATAATGTTTAAATGCACACAGAAAGCATGAGGTGCTAGACCATGTCTGATTTTATAAATTAAACAAATGTTTTTGACTTTAATGAGATTATCCCAAGTAAGTAACAGATTTTTCCTGAGAATACTACAGTGACGGTAGTGGTACAGTGTACTAATCAACATGCATTCCCTTTATGTGGTTGTTAAACATCTCAGGTAATTCATATGAAATGTAAGTTGGACAGAAGAAAAACATTTAAAATGTTAAATACATTTAAAAATTCTAAGTAAATACAATGTGTTTGCCACAAACACATCTAAAGTGCTTTTACTCGTGTGAGGAAACCCCCTCGCAACATTACTAATCAATTAATCACAGAAATATGTCATTAGACTGATTTAAAGAAATTAAAGCATAAGTAAGGGCAAATCTTTATTTAAAGAAAATAAAAAGGTACATCCTTATTTAAAGCAAATAGACTTCTGCTTTTGCAACACACAAATTTATAAATGTTCAAAATCGTTTAAATGTTCAAAAACTTATATTCCATACTTTATTTATTTATTTTAAACTGGTTTTAAATGATTGCACATCGGGATGTTGTTTTGAATGGTTTTTAAATCTGTAGGCCTATGTGAAGGACCACATTGTGTGTGTGTGTGTGTGTGTGTGTGTGTGTGTGTGTGTGTGTGTGTGTGTGTGTGTGTGTGTGTGTGTGTGTGCGCACGCGCACGAACTTCTACTCCGACACAATGGTGTTTGTTATAAAACAGTAAAAAGACCCCTTAGAAATGGACTCTTCCAAACACCCCCACCTCTGATCGTGATTTGGACTGTTCTAAAACTTTCCGTGAAGTTTGAAAACTGCACAGACGCGCTTGTTCAATGTAAATAATAGTTAAAATCAAGTGTTGTTAACTAAGGATTAGGCTATGTGTGTGCGTGCAACTAATTGTAAACACATGTGCATATTTTATTGTATAATACGTTCATAAGAGAGATTGAAGATCGCTATCATTGCATTCAGTCTAAATGTTTACATTGTTAATTATGCTTGCACTTTATATTATTACCACATAGCTGACGCATGATCATCCCTCGTTATTTATCTGTAGAGTAGGCCTATGTCACGGTATGTAGCTATGTCGTGTAGAGTTCGACTGTGTCTCAAGGCACATGTACATTTGTTCACTTTTAACTTTTCTGGTTCGGAGTAATCGAATGGGTACAGGATGTCGGTTAAAACAATATAGGAAGGATGCAAAGGTAGTATATTTATTATTTATTACATATACATTTATTTAATACTTGGGTATTTATTAACGTGGTCCGCGAGCAGTCTGTATATTCCCCATTTGTTAATCCGTCTCCTCAGTCTTTTCAAACCAATCCATAACGTGGTGAAAAATAAAATCCAATATCTCGCTCTGTGAAAACCAAATCGAGGGTGCTCTGTTGTGTTCCATGTAAATCTTCTATCATTATATCCACATTGTTCGATCTGTCTTCACGTAAATCCTTGTCAAAATCATATGTAGGCTACACGCACGTCCTCCAGATAAGTGAAACGTAGGCCTATATTCCACATGTTCCGCTGGTTAATTTTGTTAATCATTCACGATCCTTGTAATTTTCGCGGAGCTAAAGTTAAATCCATCATAGCATCATCAAGGCATCTCTCGGGGGACCTTTGGGTCTGCAGTTAGCATAAATTCCAAGAGAATGCACGTTGAGTTTGTGGGTTTTTAAACAGAGTCCAGGGGCGTCTCTTCTTTCATTATGTGTGTGCGCGCCGCATGGGAACTCTCTGCCATCTTTTCTCACGCATCAACACCTGGCGTGGGTGGGGTCTAGGTGTGGGAGGGATCTAGGGGTGGAGCTTGTGTCTGGCTATTGTGCTTCGATTGCTATTGTCAGTCTTGGGTTGTCACCGGTGTGTTCGGACGTGTTTCGCGGAGCTCCTCACATGGATGTTGTAACTTTGGGAATTAAAATCTCTAAAGTTTTGGAGTTTGATATACCATTGCTGTTGGATTAATACCTTTTGGATATATCTTTGGAGAGATGGATCTATACCCTTGGTGACGGATTAAATCTTTGGAGTTGGATTAAATCTTTAAACTGGATAACTTTTGTTCTTCTTTCAACAACAAAACGCGGATGTAAAAACGTAAGTCAGTTTTTTAAAATGTATGTATGTATGTGTTTTTAAGATTGTGGTTTTTAACATAAAGTTTTGATATGTTTTAATATTTGTTTAATGTTTTAATTTTAGAAAATGCATTTTAACATTTTACAAATGTGTAAAAAACATTAAAGATATGTGTATTTTAAACTTTATACAACATTTTAATACTTTTAAACACTAGGTAATTGTGAAAAACGTACATCTTCAAATATAGTAATTAGTTCTATTTGTATGACATAATTTAATACACGTTGTTTTAGATGTTTTTAATGCTAAAACATTTTGATAACTTTAAGAAAATAACTTTAAGAAAACACTTTTAAACTTTTTCATTAATGTTTTAAGTGTATGAACATTAAAGACGATAGTATCTTAATGATATAAATTGTTTTAATACTTTTAAACACTAGGTAATTGTGAAAAAAGTACATCTTCAAATATAGTAATTAGTTCTATTTGTATGATATAATTTAATACACGCTGTTTTAGATGTTTTTAATGCTAAAACATTTTGATAACTTTAAGAAAACACAATATAAAACTTTTATTTATTTAATTATTGAATTATATTTAAAATGTATTAATTATTTATTTTTTATGTCTAAACGTTTTTAACATTTTACAAGTGTATGGTGACCGCTAAAACGCGCTTTTTTATTTCATTGTTTTAAACATGATTTTTAACACAATGTAGTTTTAATATCTACATAGTTTAATATGTTTTAATTTAAAAAATGTGTAATAACACTAAAGATATGTGTATTTTAAACTTTATACAGCCTTTTATACGCCTTTAAGCGCTGTCATTGTGAAACTACTACTTTTGCTCGAATATATGTTAGAAAATAGATCTATTGCTTGATACAATTTTTATTAAGAAAACAACTATTTACTTGATATAATTTTAATACACACTGTTTTAGTTATTATTGTGATTGAAAACACTTTTTTAAAGCAGATGTTTTATGTAAAATGGAACAATACTTTGTTTTAAAGATGTAAAATGACTTAATGGTTTTAATCACTACGTGTTAATATAAAAAACACTAAACCTATCACTGTTTTCTGTCATCCTTCTTAAAAGGATTGAAAATGTATTGTTTTGAATGTTTTTCCATCATTTTGAACATTTTTACATTGAACAAGACAGGTGCCCGTAACAGGTGTACAGCAGATGCCCACGGTCCGGATCCGGGTCGGATGGGAGGGGTTCCGGAACCGGGTCGGATGGGAGGGGTTCCGGACCGTGGGGGAATTCCCGCGGTCACATGACAGACCGGAAGTGGGAGTGGTGGGGGTGGAAAGAGGAGGGGCAGACCGTGGGAATTTTCCCACGGTCCAGATGGTCAGATCGGAAGTGAGTGGGAGGGGTAAAAAGGGGCGGGGCTAAGCGTGGGAAAAAGGGGCGTGGTCAATCATAGGGCCATAAATCACTCAAAGTGACACATGTCGCCCTATATACTCTCTCTGTGGATTTTTATTCCTGTTTATATACTGCAGAACATTGTGACTCGGACTGTGCCGAAGAGTTGTTTCAAGGTCTTCCTAAACTGGACTCTGACTCAAAGACTACTTTGAACTCTTTTTTAACTTTTGAGGAACTTTCATCTGCTGCCGCACAGCTCAGCTCTGGGCGATCCCCTGGTGTTGATGGGTTGACATCAGAGTTTTACAAACATTTTTGGAACCTTATTGGTGTGGATCTCTATGAGGTTTTCTGTGAATGCTACAAAGATGGATTTTTGCCTGTTACATGTCGCCGTGCTGTTCTTTCATTACTTCCTAAAAAGGGAGATTTGTCTTTGCTAAAGAACTGGAGGCCTGTTGCCTTATTGACCACAGAATATAAGATTTTGTCAAAATGTCTCGCTAATAGGTTAAAGAAATATATACATACAATAGTGCATAAAGATCAGACATATTTCATACCAAATAGGTCAATAATGGATAATTTGTTTTTAGTACGAGATATTTTAGACATCTGTAAAACATTTAATTTAGGAGTTGGTTTAGTTGCCCTTGATCATGAAAAAGCTTTTGATCGGGTAGATCAAGTCAAGTCAAGTCAAGTCACCTTTATTTATATAGCGCTTTTACAATACAAATTGTTTCAAAGCAGCTTTACAGAGATAACAGGAAAACAATGTTGTAATAGTATTGTTCAATTGAAAATTAAATGTCCCCAACTAAGCAAGCCAAAAGGCGAAGGCAACAGTGGCAAGGAACCAAAACTCCATCAGGTGACAGAATGGAGAAAAAAACCTTGGGAGAACCCAGGCTCAGTCGGGGGCCAGTCCTCCTTTGGCCAACGAAACAGTGTATGATTATGAGTTAGGCAGCATAATGTCAGGAGTCAGATGAGATCAGAACTTTCACGATATTATCCAGTTCATCTGGTTGGGTTGGGTCATCCGGCCGGTGAGGAGATGAGTGTGGTGAGGTGTCCATGGGCCTTCACAGCCCTGATAATGCGTGTCGTCGTGTCCATGTGATGGTCCTTCATCAGATCTGGATATGCCCTGGATCCGGCGGTTTGCGGTAAACCTCGGGATAAACAGAGAGACTAATATTAGCGTAGATGCCATCCTTCTTATGATGTACAAAGTACATCAGGAATTATGGGAAGCGTTCCCGGTTCCGGCTGATCTAATCTAATCTATGCAGCCTAACATTGAATTATAGAAATCTATAATGTGTTATGTGTATGCTAAGCCAAAGAGATGTGTTTTTAGTCTAGATTTAAACTGACAGACTGTATCTGCTTCCCGGACCGTGTTAGGAAGATTGTTCCAAAGTTTTGGTGCTAAATAGGAAAAGGATCTACCGCCAGAAGTCGATTTTGATATTCTAGGTATTATCAACTGGCCAGAATTTTGAGATCGCAATAGACGTGAAGGACTATAATGCGTTAAGAGCTCGCTCAAGTACTGGGGAGCTAAACCATTTAGTGCTTTGTAAGTAATCAGCAATATTTTAAAATTTATACGATGTTTAACGGGCAGCCAATGCAGTGTTGACAGAACCGGGCTAATATGGTCATACTTCCTTGTTCTGGTAAGAACTCTAGCGGCTGCGTTACAGATCACATTTATTTATTTAACTTATTTAAAGTTTTTGGTTTTGGGGAAGGTTTTTTAAATTGGATACAACTCCTTTTTGCTGGTGCCTCATGTATGGTAAAAGTTGGTGGCGGTTTGAGTAAACCAATTTCTGTCCAAAGAGGAATACGGCAAGGTTGTCCTTTGTCTGGTTTGTTGTATAGTATTGCCATTGAACCTCTTCTTTTTAATTTAAGAAAGATTTTAAGTGGGTTTTCAATACCAAATGTGATTCAGAATGCAAATGTTTCTCTTACTGCTTATGCTGATGATGTGACTGTGTTTGTTAGTGATGGGCAGGACATTAATGCTCTGTCTGAAGTCCTTCATTTATATGAGAAGGCTTCATCAGCAAGAGTAAATTGGGACAAAAGTAAGGCTTTTTGGGCCAGTCAAGATGCTCTACCTTGTTTACCATCACTGCCAGGAAAGCTTAATTGGGGCAAAGAAGGGTTAAAAATCTTGGGAGTTAATTTCGGTTCAAATGACTTCCAAGAGTTAAATTGGGAGGGTGTAATGGAGAAAGTATGCACCCGATTGTCTCGCTGGACCTGGTTGCTACCCAAACTATCCTACAGGGGGAGAGTCTTGATTGTCAATAACTTGGTTGCTTCCACATTGTGGCACAGATTCCTCAGTTCCTCTGTACTGTTTCTTCCAATACAAGAAGGAGGCCACAGTTTGGTGGATATCAAATCCAGGCTAATGACATTTCGTCTACAAGCTGCTCAGAGACTATTATACAACAGCGATAGTGCTTGGTTTGACACCGCAGTGGTACTTCTGAGAAGAGCTGGTGTAATGGGTCTTGATAAGCATTTGTTTCTGATGAAGATAGGAGAGACTGAGCTTACAGATCTTACTCCTTTCTACAAATCTGTTCGGGAAGCCTGGAAAGTTTTTACATGTTCAAGATTACCTGAAGCACCTGCCGGGATGTGGCTATTGGAGGAGCCACTGTTTCTTAACTCTTTTCTGCCTTCAAGACTTTTATCTTCAGCCTTTTTGCGTTCACATTTACTGTCTGCTGGGTGCACAAAGCTGGGTCATATACTTCAACTTCAGGCGACGGGCTCAGAGCCTGTCCAAAGAGGAATACGGCAAGGTTGTCCTTTGTCTGGTTTGTTGTATAGTATTGCCATTGAACCTCTTCTTTTTAATTTAAGAAGAATTAAAAAGAATCTCGCCTGCCCGCCAGAGCCTGAGCCCGTCGCCTGCCCGCCAGAGCCTGAGCCCGTCGCCTGCCAGCCAGAGCCTGAGCCCGTCGCCTGCCAGCCAGAGTCGCCTTCACTGCTGGTGCACGCTTACCCGCCAGAGACTAAGCACCATTGTTTCAGTTTGGAATCATTGGGCAGGAAAGCCGGAGTTAAGTCGACACGAATATTGCAAAAGCTCATCAAAGAGGTGATTGGAGAACTAGATTTTGATTATCGTTCGTTCCTGGACAATCCAGCTGTAATAGATGAGTGGAGAAGTGGATGTGAGTACGGTTTTCCCTCTCTGACTGTAAGAGCTGCTGTGGGGGACTGGCAGGAGGAGAAGAAAGGTCTGCTGTCTTTCAGAACTCCACTAATGGATGGATTTGAGTCAGTGGGAAAGAAAGCCCTCTATGTCACCTGTGTAAAGGTGTCTAATTTACATTATCTTACTGGGGTTCTTTCAACAAAATGGACAGACGCTTTTGGCACTGATTCTTCCCCTAAAGATAGTTGGCATATCCTGTACAAATGTCCGATTGACCAGCCGACTGGTGACCTCCAGTGGAGGATTGTACACGGATCCATAGCCACAAACAGACATGTGGTGCATCTTGATCATAGTGTTAGTGTGGGTTGCCCTTTTTGTGAAGAGATTGAATCTGTTTTTCATTTATTTATGCAGTGTATGTTACAGTTATGTCTGTCTTGTGTCTGTATTCCTGAGTTTTCCCCCTGTCATTGTGTTTTTGGTTCAGTCCTGTTCTCAGTTTTCCCGCTCCTCGTTAGTGTTCAGTTCATTCACCTGTGTTCAGTTCATTTGTCCCAGCTGTGCCTTGTTTCCCCATTCTGTTCTATGTGTATTTAAACCCGGTGTTCTCCCTCACTCCTTGTCGGTTCTCGTTCGTATGTACGTTTGTATATGGTGTGAATGTTTCCTGGATTCCTTGTTTGAGTTATATTAGTAAAGATTATTGAAATTGGATCTTTTGACTGCTGCCTCTTCATCTGCCTGCACCACACCCGTAACAGAAGAACCGACCAAAAATATGGATTTGGCAGCAGTAAAGATCCTGTTACTTTCCCAAGAGGATCTTTCCCTCGAGGCCCACACACAGAGGTATTTGGACTTGGTACCCTTTGTCCATTATGATGACACCAGCCTCTGTGTGTTCTTCCGGGCAGGTCTCAACGCCAAGACCACAGCACGCCTGCCCGGAGATGGGCCTCGGGGGAACTTCGAGGCCTATGTGGAGTGGGTATTGGCCAACTGTAACTCTCCCTTCACCATCGGTCCAGTAGCAGAGACCGTCCATCCAGAGACCGTCCAGCCGTTGGCCCCATCCAGCACAGAGCCTCACTGGCTCATGGACTTTTTCACTGAGCCCTCTTCACCGCTGGTTCCCTGCAGCCCGCCAGAGCCTGAGCCCGTCGCCTGCCCGCCAGAGCCTGAGCCCGTCGCCTGCCCGCCAGAGCCTGAGCCCGTCGCCTGCCCGCCAGAGCCTGAGCCCGTCGCCTGCCCGCCAGAGCCTGAGCCCGTCGCCTGCCAGCCAGAGCCTGAGCCCGTCGCCTGCCAGCCAGAGTCGCCTTCACTGCTGGTGCACGCTTACCCGCCAGAGACTAAGCACACCACAAGCAAGTCCACTCAAGAGGATACTGCAATGATGGTGATGTCAGCTGCGATTCTGTGTGTGTGGGCTACACACACATCAGTTCTGGCCCATGCATCCAGCCCCACAGAGCCTTCTCCGCTGGTCCCGTCCAGCCCTCCCGAGCCTTCTCCGCTGGTCCCGTCCAGCCCTCCCGAGCCTTCTCCGCTGGTCCCATCCAGCCCCACAGAGCCTTCTCCGCTGGCCCCATCCAGCCCCACAGAGCCTTCTCCGCTGGTCCCGTCCAGCCCTCCCGAGCCTTCTCCGCTGGTCCCGTCCAGCCCTCCCGAGCCTTATCCGCTGTTCCCATCCAGCCCTCCAGAGCCTTCTCCGCTGGTCTCGTCCAGCCCTCCCAAGCCTGTCCTGTTGCACGTCCCTGAACCTGGCACTCTCCCCAAGAAAATTTTGGGGGGGGGATATAGGCCACCCGAAGGGGCGTCTCCACCCTGGCCACCCGAAGGGGCGTCTCCACCCTGGCCACCCGAAGGGGCGTCTCCACCCTGGCCACCGAAGGGGCGTCTCCACCCGGCACCGAAGGGGCTTCTCCACCCTGGCCACCCGAAGGGGCATCTCCACCCTGGCCACCCGCACAACCTGCTCCGCCCTGGAGGCTTCCTGTTCCGGGAAAGCCACGCCCTCGTCAGCCTCCAGGGCGCCCACCCTCCCGCCCCTATTTGATGTTTATACGGCGTGGGGACACGCCTTTTCGAGGAGGGGCGTAATGTTACAGTTATGTCTGTCTTGTGTCTGTATTCCTGAGTTTTCCCCCTGTCATTGTGTTTTTGGTTCAGTCCTGTTCTCAGTTTTCCCGCTCCTCGTTAGTGTTCAGTTCATTCACCTGTGTTCAGTTCATTTGCCCCAGCTGTGCCTTGTTTCCCCATTCTGTTCTATGTGTATTTAATTCAATTCAATTCAATTCAAGTTTATTTGTATAGCGCTTTTCACAATACACATTGTCTCAAAGCAGCTTTACAGAAAGTGCATTTCAGAAATGTACAAAGAAAAATACAGTTAGTTAATCATGTATAAATTTAGGCATAACATATCGCCGGTGTTTAGTCGTCTCTTCACAGGCGTCGAGTCGTCTCTCCACAGGCGTTTAGTCGTCTCATCACAGGTGTTGGGGCATCTGAAGTCTCCGTGAGAGGCTGGATACAAACTGGAGCTGACGAACGCTATTTACCTCGGGACTAGCGTCCCGAGATAACAGCAGAAAGACAGATGGGAAATAATTAGCATAGCTGATGTTCATAATATTAATGCATTCGAACTGATTCAGAAGTAGTATAAAAGGTAAGCATTAAGTGAATGCTTGGTTAAAGAGATGCGTCTTTAATCTAGTTTTAAACTGGGACAGCGAGTCTGAGTCTCGAACAATATCAGGAAGGCTATTCCAGAGTTTAGGAGCTAAATGTGAGAAGGCCTCCCCTCCTTTAGTAGACTTAGATATCTTAGGAATGACCAGAAGCCTCGAATTTAGTGATCTTAAAGAGCGCGATGGATTGTAGGGCGATAGAAGGTCTGTTAAATACACAGGAGCTAAAACCATTTAGAGCTTTATAGGTCAATAGTAATACTTTGTAAATGATACGGAACTTAATAGGTAACCAGTGTAGAGATGATAAAATTGGTGTTATATGATCATATTTTCTTGATCTAGTAAGAACTCTAGCGGCTGCATTTTGCACTAACTGTAGCTTGTTTATTGAGGATGCAGGACAACCAGCTAATAAAGCATTACAGTAATCTAGTCTCAAGGTCATGAATGCATGAACTAAATTTTCTGCATCTGAAACAGATAGCATGTTACGTAGCTTAGCAATGTTTCTAAGGTGGAAAAAGGCTGTTCTTGTAACATATGAAATATTATTTTCGAAAGTCAAGTTGCGGTCTAGTATAACACCCAGGTCTTTTACTGTAGTGGATAGAGTAACAGGACATCCTTCTAAATTAAAGTTGTATTGTAAGGGATTTTGTGGGTAGTTTTTTAGACCAATAAGTAATACCTCCGTTTTATCTGAATTTAATAGCAGGAAATTACACGTCATCCAGCATTTTATATCTTTTAGACACTCTGTCAAGTTAGATAAGTTAGTGTTTTCATCTGGTCGTGATGAGATATATAATTGAGTGTCATCAGCATAACAGTGAAAATTAATTCCATGTTTTCTTATAATATTACCAAGTGGCAGCATATATATTGAGAATATCAGAGGGCCTAGGACAGATCCTTGCGGCACTCCATAGTCTACTGATGTTATCTTTGATTTTTCCCCATTTAAACAGACAAAATGGTAACGGTCTGATAAGTACGATCTAAACCAGCTTAATGCCTGTCCCTGAACACCAGTGTAGTTTTGTAGTCGATCTAAGAGTATTTTATGATCTATAGCAGGGGTAGGGAACGTCGGTCCTGGAGAGCCACAGCCCTGCAGAGTTTAGCTCTAACCCTGAAAAAAACTCACCTGATTGTAGCCTTAATGATCCTAAAGACATTGATTAGCTGGTTCAGGTGTGTTTGATTAGGGTTGGAACTAAACTCTGCAGGGCTATGGCTCTCCAGGACCAACGTTCCCCACCCCTGATCTATAGTGTCGAACGCAGCACTAAGATCAAGTAGAACTAGTATTGAGATACAGCCTTGGTCAGAGGTGTCACGGGTGTGGTGTGGGTTAAAGAAGGCAGGCTGAGTCAAGCAAGCTCCAAGTCAAACATTTACTGAACAATTCAATTATACAGGGATGACGGGCAGAAACACTCACAATTCTTAACATGAAGACGCAAGAACCGACAAGGACAGACTGAAACAGAGAGAACTAAATACAGATCCAAATGAACACTAACAAGGTGAAGACAGGTGACACAGATGATGATATCGAGGGACAGGCTGGTAAGTGAGGGAGTGAATACAGGTGTGGAGACGAGGAGGATTCTGGGAAGTGTAGTGTAGACACAAAGACAGACTGGTGCAGACGAGGACTGTGACAAGAGGCTAAGAGTAAATCATTTGTAATTTTAACTAGCGCAGTTTCTGTGCTATGATGCGGTCTGAATCCCGACTGAAATTTTTCATAGATATCATTTTCTTGCAAGAAAGAGCACAATTGAGCGGACACAATTTTTTTCTAGTATTTTAGACATAAATGGAAGATTTGAGATGGGTCTGTAATTTGCTAGGTTTTTTGGATCTAATTGCGGTTTCTTAATGAGAGGTTTTATTACTGCCAGCTTGAATATTTTTGGAACGTGACCTAAAAATAAAGACGAGTTAATAATATTGAGAAGAGGCTCTTCCACTACAGGTAACACTTCTTTAAGTAGTTTAGTGGGTATTGGATCTAATAAACATGTTGTTGGTTTAGATGCAATGATAAGTTTATTTAGTTCTTCCTGTCCTATAGTTGTAAAGCGGTTTAGTTGTTCTAGAGGGGCCATAATTGAGGCCGAGTCATAAGACACCATAGAGGATTGTACATTTACAATAGTGTTTCGGATGCTTTCTATTTTCTCATTGAAGTAATTCATAAAATCATTACTACTATATTGTAACGGAATATTTTGCTCTGGAGATGTCTGATTATTTGTTTGTATTATTATTTGTATTATTTGGTCTTGGATTGCTCCTGTCTGCCGATCGATTGCTCCTGTCTGCCTCGCTGCCTGCTGCTGTGTGTGAGTGTGTTTGCTCCGAGGCTGTTAGCTCCGTCTAAGCCTCGCATTTCTTTCTGTTTTGAACCATCATTTACTATCATTTCTAGTTGTTTATACTACTAATTACAGTTTACCTAACATCGCTAGCTTCCGTTATTGTTAGCACAACACGCTAGTATCTCGCTAGCCTGTTAAGGCGCCACCCGTGCGCTCAGTTATTTATTTATTTTTCTCGTGCGCGCCCGCGCATCTGAGTTCATTAAAAGCCCAGGTGAGTAAGAATCAGTCAACAAACACGGTGAGTAATGTCTTGTCCTGTTATTGTCACTTGCACCTCATGCCATATGTTTACCATAGCCTTCCCCGTCGGCATAGGGTTTATATGTGATAAATGCAAGGAGACAGTCAGGCTGACGGAGAAGATTTCAGAATTAGAGACACGCATCCAAATTTTAATTGAGGATAGTAAGTGTGCTCGAGCTTTAGATACTACTTTGGATGCGCCTAGCATAGTGAACCATTTACATGATTCGGTTCCGGCTGAGTTATTGCCTGTGCAGCCAGGCAGATGGGTGACGGTGAGAAATCGCTCTAGTCGCGGATCAAAAAACCACTCTTCTGTTCCGGTTACCATAACAAATCGATTTGCCCCTCTCAGTGAAACACCCACTGAGAATGCTGTTGATTGTGCCCTGGTAATTGGCGATTCTATTACACGGAACGTGAAAATAGAGACACCAGCCACCATAGTCACATGTTTGCCGGGAGCCAGAGCGCCTGACATCAAAGCAAATTTAAAAGTGCTGGCTAATGCTAATCGTAAATTCTCTAAGATTGTTATTCACGTCGGCACTAATGATGTTCGACTTCGCCAGTCGGAGATCACCAAAATTAATATTAAAGAGGTGTTTGAACTCGCAAGTACGATGTCAGGCACTGTAATCTGCTCTGGCCCCCTTCCTGTTCGAAGGAGTGATGAGATAGTTAGTAGATTGTGTTCACTCAATGGCTGGTTGTCTAATTGGTGTCCGCAACATAATATAGAATTCATAGACAATTGCAAAAGTTTTTGGGGCAAGCCTGACCTGTTGAAAAGAGATGGTATTCATCCCACCTGGGATGGTGCTGCTCTTCTCTCTAGTAATTTGGCTCATAGTCTTAGAGATAAAACATGACAATCTGGGGCTCAGGTCAGGAAGCAGACAAACTGGCTAAACCGACCGTCTGCTAGCGGCCTCGCGTCACCAAGGTCAGATAAATCCCATCACATAGAGACTCTTTCACCTAGATATCATCATATAGAGACTGTGTGTGTTCCCCGAATTTGGAAATCCAAAAAACTGCCAAACCTTTCTAAGGTTAAAAATCTAATTGATGTTCAACAAATAAAAAACAGATATAATACAGATGAGCAAACGATAAAGCTTGGGTTGCTGAATATTCGATCCCTTAATTCAAAATCGCTCATAGTTAATGATAAGATTAAAGACTATAACCTAGATGTGCTGTGTTTGACAGAAACCTGGCTAAAACCAAACGATTACATTACTTTAAATGAGTCCACCCCGCAAGATTACTGTTATAAACATGAGCCTCGTCCGAAAGGCAAAGGAGGAGGTGTTGCTGTAATTTATAGTAATATTCTCAAAACCACTAAGAAATCTAGTTTTAAATATACTTCTTTTGAAGTGTTGGTGCTTAATGTAAATATATATAGTGTAAACAATAAATCACGTTTGAGAATTCTGCTGGCTACTGTATACAGGCCACCAGGGCACCATAAAGATTTTATCAAAGAATTTGCTGACTTTCTATCAGAATTAGTATTGGCTGCAGATAAAGTCCTAATTGTTGGTGATTTTAATATACATGTAGATAATGAAAAAGATGCATTGGGATTGGCATTTAAAGACATTATAAACTCTATTGGAGTGAGACAACACGTGTCAGGACCTACTCATTGTCGTAATCATACTCTAGATCTAATATTATCACATGGAATAGATGTTGATGCCGTTGAAATTCTGGAGCAGAGCGACGACATCTCCGATCATTATCTAGTCTCGTGTAAATTACATTTAGCCAAGGCTGCGAAGCCGACTCCGTGTTATAAATATGTTAGACCTATCACTTCTGCCACTAAAGATTGCTTTATCAATAATCTTCCAAATCAGTTTCATAATCTCAGCATCCCAGATAGCTTGATATTGCAACAGAAACTTTTAACTCTCTCTTTTCCAGCACTTTAGACACAGTTGCTCCGCTGCGCTTAAAGAAGGTTAAAGAAAATAGTCCAACGCCGTGGTACAATGAGCACACCCGGGCCCTTAAGAGAGCAGCCAGAAAAATGGAGCGCAACTGGAAGAAAACAAAATTAGAGGTATTTCGGATTTCATGGAAGGAGAGCTCGATTGCTTACAGAGAGGCCTTAAAAGATGCTAGAACTAATTATTTTTCAACCCTATTAGAAGAAAATAAACATAATCCTAGGTATTTATTTGAACAAGTGACTAAACTAACGAAAAAGAAAGCTTCAAGCTCAGATGTTTCCAAGAAACACAGCAGTAATGACTTTATGAATTTCTTCACTTATAAGATTGATAATATCAGGGACAAAATTATAACTATGCAACCGTCTACTACAGTATCGCATCAGGGAGTATATTGTAGTCTCCGTGAGGAACATTTTGATTCATTTGTTGCTATAGGAGAGGAAGAATTTTGCAAAATTGTTAATTCATCTAAATCGACAACTTGTATGCTAGACCCTATACCGACTAAGCTACTGAAAGAGATGCTTCCAGAGGTCATAGATCCTCTTCTAGATATCATTAATTCATCTTTGTCATTAGGATACGTACCAAAAACCTTTAAGTTGGCTATGATTAAACCGCTTGTTAAAAAAACGCAACTTGATCCTACAGAATTAGTCAATTACAGGCCAATCTCGAATCTGCCTTTTCTGTCAAAGATACTAGAAAAAGCAGTATCCTCACAACTGTGTTCATTTTTAGAAAGAAATAATATCTGCGAGGATTTTCAGTCCGGATTTAGACCGTACCATAGTACTGAGACTGCTCTCATTAAAGTCACAAATGATTTGCTCCTATCATCCGATCGTGGTTGTATCTCTCTATTAGTGTTACTTGATCTTAGTGCTGCATTTGATACTATCGACCACACCATTCTTTTAAATAGACTAGAAAACTATGTTGGCATTAGCAGAATTGCACTAGCATGGTTTAAATCATACTTATCTGACCGTTTTCAGTTTGTAGCAGTAAGTGAAGAGATGTCTTATCGATCACAAGTTCAGTATGGCGTACCACAAGGCTCAGTACTAGGACCGCTGCTGTTCACTCTGTACATGCTACCATTAGGAGATATAAATATGGAAATAAGCTTTCACTGTTATGCTGATGATACTCAGCTGTATATTTATATATATTTGTATATTGGTAACGAAACTTACCAATTCACAAAATTAACTGAAAGCATAGCTGATATAAAAAATTGGATGACCAGTAATTTCCTATTACTAAATTCTGAAAAAACAGAGATTCTAATCATTGGACAAAAA
This sequence comes from Chrosomus eos, assembly GCA_036326025.1. Lineage (NCBI taxonomy): Eukaryota > Metazoa > Chordata > Actinopteri > Cypriniformes > Leuciscidae > Chrosomus > Chrosomus eos. The sequence continues at coordinate 50,437 of JAZAVI010000260.1, forward strand.
ACATCCTCACCTAATAACCTAGAATACTGTCTAACACTTGATGGCTGCTCTGTTAAGTCTTCGACGTCAGTTAGGAACCTGGGTGTGCTCTTTGATACCAATCTTTCATTTGAAAGTCACGTGTCTAGTATCTGTAAAACCGCATTTTTGTAAAGCCAAGGAGAAGACAATGGAGGACCTACAAAAGGCCGAATTTGTTAGCCTTACAGCTGACATGTGGTCCTCCATTAATATGGACGAATATCTTGGTGTGACTTGCCTTTGCATCACACCAGAGGCAAAAATGGCAACTGTTGTACTGGGTGTAAGGAGGTTTTACCAAACCCACACAGGCCATCATCTCATGGAAACTAAAGCCTTGCTAATGGCTGAGTGGGGAATAACCTCCAAAGTTCAGTGCATTGTGACTGACAACGCATCCAACATGAAACTAAGCGCCCAGCTACTCCACCTTCGCCGTGTCCCATGTTTTGCTCATAATTTAAATTTGATTGTGACAAAGGCCCTAGATGAAACCCCAGTCCTCAATGAAATACGCCAGAAGGCCAGAAAGATAGTGGGGTTGTTCAGATCCACCTGCAAAGTTAAGGACAAGCTTGTGGAGATGCAGGGCTTGATGGGAAGACCAACTCTGAAACTGATACAGGAGGTTAAGACGAGATGGAACAGCACATTCGACATGCTACAACGATTGTATGATCAACGTGAACCAGTGGCTGCTGCACTTTCAAACTAAAACAATGATACTGCTCTCCTGACAAGTCTTGAGTATGACATTATTTAACAATCATTGTCACTACTGCAACCATTCAAACTCGCAACAACAGAGATGTCAGAGGAAAAGAGAGTGTCTGCTTCAAAGCTAATACCACTGTACAGGATGTTGCAGCACAAGCTTGCACAGAAAAAAGGAAATGCAACGCAGGAATCAACTGTACAATTAGGTAGGCAACAATGACCATACTACCCATGTAATTGGCCATAACTGTCATATTATTGTCATTATTTTTTTTTCCTGTTTTGTCCTCACATCTGCAAGAAGGTCTGCAGATCAGATGTGGAGGTTATGAGAGTTTTAAAACCTTGGCACTGGCTACACTGCTGGACCCAAGGTTCAAAAATATGGCATTTGGAAATGCTGCCAAAGCCCAGGACGCTGAAAAGCACATGACACTGGAGTGTGCTTCACTGATGCGTTCAAACACAAATCCTGGTGAGCAGTTTCAGTCTGTGTTATGTTATAATCTGATTCATGTAATACACACTTCATATATGCCGTCAGTTTAGCATTTGTTACTAATTGCTGTTTTCATTTTTATTCAGAGCCAGAAATGTGAACATCAGACCAATCACCATCAACATCAACATCATCACCATCACCATCAACATCAACACCAGTAGAAACACAGGACAGTTTATGGGAACTTTTTGATACTCGTATCCATCAAACCCAGATGATACACAATGCTACTGCTGATGCCACAGTGGAAGTGAAAAAAATTGTTGTAGAAATTTTAATAGTCATTTATTCCTAACATATCAATGTGTAAAAGTATATGTGTGTACGTGCTTGTGCGTGACGTTTCAGGAATATATGGGACAGGACGTCTTGACCTTAGGAATGGTCAGGTTTGGCTAGTTTATTCCAGTACCAGTTGTGTCCTTAAGAAAAACTGAACAGAAGTGGGGGCCTTATCTGGGTGGGAAAGTACAGCGGGTGAGAAGGAACCTTGAAAAGAGTATAAAAGCTGTCTCATGTCTTCCTGGTGCGCGCCACTCACTTCACAGAATGTAACGGCTGTGATGGCGACTGGGCCTTCTTGCAAGAATAAACATTTCTCTTTTTATTAATTTGACTCTGAGTGTCTCTTACGCAGTGATGATGTTTAACAGAAGTTTTTGCCACAACAAAATACATCAACGATGCCCAGAACTCATTATCCACTAACTTACTGGAAAGAGAGAGCAGTAATCTTTCCTCATTTGTATGTCCTTGCTAAAAAAATATATTTGCATGCCAGCAACAAGTGAGAGGATATTTTCAAAGGCTGGAGAAATTATCTGTAAAACAAGAAGTAGGCTAAGTCCTTCCACAGCAGAGAAATTAATATTTTTGAATAAAAATATGTAAAAAAGTGAGACATTGTGGCTTGATTTATTTTATTAATATTCATTTTGCAGGACCAAAATAACATTATGCACAGTGAGGAGCCTTTAGGTTACAAGATTCACATATTAGAAAAGTACAATAATAAAAAAACAACAAATTTTCATGGCTCGTCAAGGTTGTTTTCAGATCAACACCTGCAAGTGACCACTAGGTGTCATCATTGAGACGGGTGTCTCGAAGCCTCGAAACAATATGAACCATTTAGTTCAACTGTTTCATTGGTTCACGAAGCCTCGATCTGCCCATCACTACTGTAAGGCTGCTACAGGAGTTATTTTGAACGCTCCACAGCATATTCTCAGGGCCTGAGCCTGGACTACATCTAACTTTTTTAACTGAGACTTAGCTGCCGATCCAATTACTACGCTTACATAATATATCACTGATTGTATTAATGCCACATATATTCTTTTCAACCATGATCTACTTGCACCCTATTCTCTTCCCTCAGACATCCCATCACATTTATTACTTTTTTCCCCTTTTCCTTCATTTTTCTGATATGATCTGCAAATGTCAGTCGTGAATCCAAACTTACTCCTAAAAATTTAAAAGTTTCAGCCCTCTCTAAATCTCTTCCATACATTTTTAGCTTTGCGCCATCCTGAACTCTATTCCTAGTAAAAAAGGAAAAGACTTGTCTTTTCTACAGAAAATCTAAATCCCCAATCATAACCCCACTCCACCACTTTATAAATAGCTTCCTGTATTGTCCTTACTATATAATCTATATTCCTTCCACTCTTCCACAACGCCCCGTCATCTGCATACAAAGACCTTCCAATGTCTTCTGGAACTTTTTCAAATATATCGTTGATCATAATAATGAAGAGTAATGGGCTTATCACACTCCCTTATGGTGTACCATTTCCAACTATGTATTGATTTGACATGTCTGTCCCTCTCCTCACTTGTATTTTCCGTCCGAAAAGAAAATCCTTTACCCAGTTAAACATTTTCCCTCCAACACCCATCTTATTAATTTTGTAACAGTTAAATGTTACTTATGGTGTTATTCTACTTCCCACCATTAGGGGACACTATTGTTCCTTTATGCTTAGTTAAATACTGGTAGGTAGTAGAAGAAGGGAGAGCTTGTAATCAGAGTCATTGGCTGCGTTCGGAATCGCATACTTCCCTACTATATAGTAGGCGAAAAGAGTAGGCGAGCGAAAAAGTACGTTCGAATCCTCAGTATTCATAAAAGAGTAGGCGAGAATTACCTGGTTGACGTACTAATTATCGCGAGATTTGGACGATAGTGCGTTCGAATATGCCTACTTTCCTACTATATAGTAGGCGAAAACAGTACGTGAAAGAAGCAGTACGTTCGAAACATCAGTATTCCTAAAAGAGTAGGCGAGAAGGTCCCGGATGATCTACTGCTTTCGCCCAGGTTTTTGAGTGCTCCTCCGATGGATACTCTTCTATCCCAGGAGGCCACGCGAGAGCATACGTCATTATCAAACATCACGGAGATCAGCGACGCGGGGTTTTTCAAATGTGAGTACACGGTTCCTTGTGTTAAATCGTATGTGTTAAACTACTATAGAGTAAACGTTTTAACTGTTGAAAGTGTAAAGGAGTTAGACAGTATAGTATAGTTGTGATTTTGCTGTAAAAACATGTTTATTTATTTATAGCTAGCTAACAGGGGAGCTCCAGTAAGCACATGTAACGTTACGTCTCTAAAGTGGATTTACATAACCATATACATCTTAAACACGCTTATTTAAAATGTCTATTTACATCTGAAAGGAAAATATTGTATAAGTATTGCATCTGAGTGATGTATGTGTGCTATTATGTAGGATAATTCACTGTTGTCAACACTGTTTACATTCGACAAATGTGCTGTAAATAAGGTAAATAAACAAATCTATAAAGTAACTAAACATGTTATATATTTTATTTGTCCCTTATTACTGTTGATAAATTGAGGAACATTTAAGTTGGATAAAAAGTGAGTTAACACATCAGCTAACTTACACCTCAGCATGTAGGCTAGTATTGAGCAGATAAATCACAGCATTTTTTTTTTAAAACTTTTAATTCATAAATCAAATTACATTGTGTTGTTAAAATGACTGCTTTTGTATAATGTTTGTGCATTTTTGTAGGATCTGAAATGTCTGCAGACTGGTGTGAGCACTGAGGATGAGGAGCCCAGAGCTGAATCCTGGATACGGTGCCATGGATGAGACCCTCCATCACCGGCCCTTATGAGACCCTCCATCACCGGCCCTTATGAGACGCTCCATCACTCCACCGGCCCTTATCGCCTCAGATTGTGAAGCGCAGCAACAAGCTCCGGCACGAAGGCACGGTCACCTCTGGTGAATTCATCAGAATAAAGCTGCAGAATGGGAACCGCTGTGTTGAGATGGCAGTAGGATGTTGGGTTCAGCGCTTGTAAATACATGATTGTAGTTTGAATAAAGCTTTGTTTCATGTGTTGTTGACTTGTATATGCACTTGTTTATTGTGATGGTTATTTTTATTTGTTCTTTTACTCATTTATTCATGTTTCTTATTGTTTTCAGTATATAAAATATAATTATTTAATTTATGTATGCATTAATTCATTGCTTGACTTTATCTAGTGTGTATTAATGCATAACTATGTCATATGACAAAACAAATTACATTTAGCTTGTTTTACACTCTTAGAAAAAAGGGTTCATTGGGGTTCTATATAGAACCATAGGGTTCTTTACTCTAAATAACATTTTATGCTAAAAAGGTTCTAAAAATGACAAGAAAGAAGCCTTTTGGCACAAAGGTTCTTTAGGCTATTATTTGACAAAACAAAATTAATGAATGAACCCCTAAAATGTTCCATATATAACCTTTTTCCTGGTTACAAAGAACCCTAAAGGGTTCTTTTGATTGAACCCTTAAAAAGGGTTCTGTAGAACCTTTTAGGGGTTCCAAATACGTAGCGCCTGATAGAACCTTTTCAGGTTCTATATAGAACCTTTTCTTCTAAGAGTGTATTAAATTATATCATTTTTAGTATATACATTTAAATAAGTAATATAATTAAGTATTGGTCAGCATTTAATATTATTATTTTGTTTAAGTTTTGGGGTGGGCTAACAATGCAATTCATTCTGAGGTAATATACATTTTTAAGGAGCGATACTTACATTTTTCGAGTATAAAATCAACAGTTTTCTCCAACGGAGAGATCTTCGAGCAGCTGCCCGTCTCCTTTGTGCAGACATTACACACGCCGAGGAAAACTGTTCTAGGTAGGGCTGTCGAGTTACTGATGTTATGATGTGTTAGTGCACCTGTCACTCATATAATTTAAAGTTATTACATACAAGATCATGGAAAGATACCATAGTTGTATCATAATACATAAAAAAAATGTTTTTGTTATAAGTCTGAGGGATGAAACGAGAGGTAAATTCATCAAGAAAAAGGGAAACAAATGAGAAACTTTTTGGGTATAAAATAAAGAAATTAACAACATATTCAAGATTTGGGGGTTTCTTATTAAAAAAATATATCGTTATAAGAATAAAACTGTGGGTCACATTATGGTTTAAAATATAACAACTTAGATCAACCCTAAATGTATTCACAAAATAAATGGAGAGCTGTTTCTTCAACAATACCACAAAATTAGCAAGTTTAATCAATATCGAGATATTTACAGATAGATGAATTAAACGTGTCGTTCATATCTTTTAAGTTGTTGCGCTTGTGATAACGGGTCGTAGGTCACATGATAACGTCAACATGGCGATGATGTCCGGATCGCATTCATACTCAACGAGATTTGGCTATAAAGTACCTACTCTTTTAGCGCTCGTTAAGTAAGTACTCATTGAAATTAAGTACCTACTCATTGAGTATGCGATTCCGAACGCAGCCATTGTACACGAGCAATTTTAAATGACTGTTGGGAATATAAGAAGAATAATGGGAATAGTTTTGGATGGAAGTATGGGTTAAGGAATGTGGTCTAGAAAATGTAGTTATTTGTCCCAATATGCCATTAAAAGGGGTATCAGTGTGGAATATTCCTGAACCTAATGCTGAAATGAGACTGCTGGAGGATCGGGAGAAAGCAGAAGGAAGATATACTAATAGTTATGAAATCAATGGTTTTATGAAAGAAATTTTTTATTCTTGTATACAGATCTATACAGATGGATCTAAAGACCCAGTTGAACAAAAAGTTGGAGTAGGAGTATATATTTCAAAATTTGAGACTAAAATAAGTTTAAGGTTGAGTGACAAAATGTCTGTATATTCAGCAGAACTGACTGCTATAATAGTAGGATTGCAGTGGTTAGAGCAGATTAAGCCAAATAGGATAGCGACTGTAATTTGCTCAGATTCTGCATCAGCACTTAAAAGTATAATGTCAACAAAAACTGACAGAGAAGACCTGATAGTAGAAATTTATACATTATTATATAGGCTGAACATAGAGGGTATAATTGTATACTTTTGTTGGGTGCCGGCACATATTGGGATTATAGGAAATGAAATTGCGGATAAATTAGCAAAAGAAGCGTTAATGAAAGACTTGGTAGATATTAAGATACCTTTAGGTAGAAATGAAGTTAGATCAATAATTAATAGAGAAATAATAAGAATATGGCAACAAAGATGGGAAAATAGCAGTACAGGTAGGTGGTATTATAGTATTGAAAAATCAGTAGGGAAAAAAGAATCGTGCTATGGAAGACATAGAAAGGAAGAGGTAATGATTTCTAGACTAAGGATGGGTCATACAGGGTTAAAATCAACACTGGCATTAATGGGAAAGCATGGAAATGGTATGTGTGATGAATGTGGTATTATTGAAACAGTAGAACATGTGTTTTTTTAAGTGTAGTAAATATGAAGAACATTGTAGAGGTCTTTTTAGTAATATAAAGAACAGGCCAGTGAGTATTATGGACCTATTGGGAAAGGGTTTGAGTGATAGACAGAGGTTTAAGGACGTAGTAACATTTTTAGAGCTTACAGGGCTAGATCACAGGATCTAGAGCCTGAGGAGGAAGAGCAAAGCTCAGATCATCCTGGAGATTGAGGAGCTCAGTGGGGAAGCTGGAGGAGCTGAACACGCAGCGTCAGCTGAAGCTCGGGCTCTGATACTCTGGGATGGTAATTTTTTTTTTTTTTTTCTCAGATCCATTACTCATGTGCGCAAAGTATACAGTAGGTGGCGGTAATACTCCAAAGGAGTGAACGGCCATGTAACTAAAAGAAGAAGAAGAAGAAGAAGAAGAAGAAGAAGAAGAAGAAGAAGAAGAAGAAGAAGAAGAAGAAGAAGAGAAGAAGAAGAAGAAGAAGAAGAAGAAGGGAGAGCTGTTTGGTAAGAGGAAAGCAAAGCATGGCTTCCCTCTGGTAACTTTACCTTTACTGATGTCCTGAATGGAAAACTTCCTGTTTTTTGCTCAATCAAAGTAAGGTTATTTTTTAAAAATATATATTCAATGGTGGCTGTGCTGTTTAAATTGTATTCCATTGTTGGTGAGGTTTATAATAATGTTTAATATTTTGTTTGTAGAAGGACTCCTTTTGGGTCATCCCGAAATGGGATATTAATCAAGAGGATAAGAACTGTTTTCTACTTGTGTCTGGATTTGCTGTGTGGAGTATTGAATCTGGTCTGGACTTTTACCAAAGATTCAATAACTATGTACATCTACATCAGCTAGAAGGGTTCTTCTTTTACCTATGGACTGTGGCATACAAGTATTACCACATTCGTTGCATCCAACATTACACACTCATATCATCATGAATATTCATTTTGTATTTATATATATTTGTTTGTTGAGGCCTTTGTATTATTGGATTATGGTATGTTAATTTGTTTTGGGTTTATTATTGTGCATTTCACTATTGTTCTTTTCTCATAATATATCTCTATGAAGAAAAGCATTTTTCTGTCCTATTGTTCTTTTTTGACATCGACCAGTTTAATGATTGTGTTGAGTTGGTATGCAGATCCCTCCCCAAAAGACTTTCAGATTTATAGTAAACTTTACTCATAGAAGTACCCCAGCAGGCACTGGACGTCAATATGACGTTAGATTGACGTTAGACCCGAACGTTGGGTAGACGTTGCAATTTGATTGGATATGAAAATCCGGTTGACGTCAGAATCGAACATCAGATCAATGTAAACTTCCAACGTCTGTCCAACGTTGGATGTTGACGTTATTCTGACGTTTGGTTATGACGTCAACCCGATTTTCATATCCAATAAAAATGCAATGTCTGTCCAACGTTGGATATTGACAACAGACTGACGTTTGGTTATGACGTCAACCCGATTTTCATATCCAATGCAACGTCTGTCCAACGGTGGATATTGACGACAGACTGACGTTGGGTTATGATGTCAACCCGATTTTCATATCCAATCAAAATGCAACGTTGGGTTATTACGTCAACCTGATTCATTTTCAACCAAAATGCAACGTCTGTCCACCGTTGGATGTTGATAACAGTCTGACGTTGATTTATGACGTCAACCCGATTTTCATTTTAAACCAAAATGCAACATCTCTCCAACGTTGGATGTTGACGTCAATCTAACGTTGGGTTATTACGTCAACCTGATTCATTTTAAACCAAAATGCAACATCTATCCAACGTTGGATGTTGACGTCAATCTAATGTTGGGTTATTACGTCAACCTGATTCATTTTCAACCAAAATGCAACATCTGTCCACCGTTGGACGTTAGTCTGACGTTGGGTTACGTCAACCCGGTGTTGGATAAACCTCCAACGTTGGACATTGCATTTTGGTTGAAAATGGAAATCAGTTTTAAGCATCAGACCCAAATGTTAAGCTTGACATCAAACTCACATGTTGGGCCGACGTCCAACTGTGGACAAACATTGAATTTTAGTTGTAAATCAATAGAGTTGATGTCAGATATCTGTCAAAACATTAAGCTGTCAAATTCCAACTTTAAAGAAATATATGGTAATTTTGTTGGTATGATATAGAGGTCGACCGATAGTGGATTTTACCGATAACGATATTTAGGTTTGACCGTACATGCCGATAACCGATAATTCATCCGATATTTTTTAAAATGGATGCTGGAATAAAAACAAACGTAATACTCACAATAAAACAGTGCTGAACTGAAATGTGCTAAAATTAAATAAATATATAAATATTAATATATAAAAACTTTATACAGAAAATAATTTAAACATTAAAATATTACAGATTTCAGAGCTATAACCTAGAAACATACGTACATTTCATAGGTAACATATTGCAAGTCCCATTTGTAAACAAGGATGTCTAGCTTTCATGAACTATGCACTATGCAATATACGTTTTTACTGCATGTATTAATATGAGCAATACAAGTGTACCTTTATCATTCATGTTAGTTCATAGTACATTAATAACAAATAAAATAAGAATTAAAACTCCATTTCAAATGCATTAGTAAATGTTGAAATAAACTAACAATGAATAAATCTTCTACAACTTGTATTAATCTTAGTTAATGCTAAAAATGGAATCTTATTGTAAAGTGTTACCATTTCATATAATTCCAAAGAGTCGTGCTTAGCCATTAAAATGTAATAAAGACCTGTATAAATACGTAATTTAGCCTATATAGTCTCACTTTATTTGCTTCTATTTTAGAACACTTGATAATTATCTAATCAAAATAACAAGATTTATTGTAGTGATTAAAACGATCTTAAATCGAACACGTTTATGATTTGTTTATGTTTCTGTCGGCTGCATGAACACATCAATGTTTAGAAAGCAATCACGTCACTAGTTTTAAATATGCAACTTCGTCGGCTAATGAATGCATAAAAGTGACCAGCCGGATATAAAATAATGCAAATAGATGATAACAATTGCGCCATAAAACATTTAGGTCAGGTCTGCGTGTGTTTTTGTCACATTGTTTAAACCGCTTGACTGAGGTAACGTTAAGGTTAGAGTCCTCACAGCCTCGACGGCAAACTACTGTTCTTTCTTGCTGATGCAGCATCTAGTCAATAAAACAATTACTTTATAATGATATGGCAATACTCACGTGTTAACGTAAACAACTCAGCCAGTGATAGTTTATTATTTGTCCTCTAGAGGCTGCTCTCGCTCTGTATAATGCCAGCAGTCTCTACAGCGCTCTAGTGCTGTGTAGTGACCGCGCGCACTTCTCAGCCGTTCCAGCAACGGATGCAACCCGGAAAAAATATCGGTGTGGATTTTTGCAGATAACGATAGTTTCACCAATCAACTATCGGTGCCGATTAATCGGCAAAACCGATGAATCGGTCGACCTCTAGTATGATATAAAACTTTTAACAGAGCCAGGTTTTCGTTGTAAAATAAAAATCAACATACAAAGAAACTTCATGTAACAACAAGGTCGTACAGAGGTCAAGATCCAATGCAAGACAACCCAAAAGTATTTATCTCAAGACAAGAGCAAACAGAAAAGTAACTTAATTTTTAGTGAAACTGGAATCCACAAATGTTGTTTATTAGATAAATGACAAAGAAATTAAATGGATTATAAAATAACCTTTTATTTTATTCATTTTTTTTTACATTTTCTTTTTTTTCTTTTTTTTTCTTTTTCTTTTTATTTAACAGTCAGACATACATACAAACCAACATAGTGCAGTAGTGAGCAATCTTGTAAATCCATAATTCCAGAAGTGACATAAAAGTGATTTAAGTGTTTGATCTAAGTGTGTATGTGAGCGGGTGTGAGTGTGGGTATGTGTGTGTATGCGTAAACAAAGTAACCATTTATTATTTATTACCATTGTCATGACCATCACCACCCCACTCCCCACTACCACCATATTGCCAATATTGTGTTGGTCGATTTTTATTTCCATCCTTCCTCCTATGTAACAATTGCCATTGTCAATCCTGTATAAAATAAAAGATGATATAATAAGATAATATAAGATAACCTTCCCCCACATCTCATCAGTCCCTATCTTTTCCTAAATTTTTTTTTTTTTGTGTGTGTGTTATGTGCATCTAAGGTGCATTAAAAGAGGGAGTACAGTGCGAGAGTGTCTCAAATTGGGACAGAGATGCTGTCTCGTTGAAACCACTTCTCGCCTGTCTTGCCTGCCCTGGTGTTTGTGAGGTTTTCCATATATACATATTCCTTTTTGTTTTCTTTTCTTTTTTTTCCCTATTCTATGTTGTGGTGCATTAAAAACCCATGAAGAGATAAGGGGGGAATTATTGCAGTAGTGATGACAATGATACTTAATTCCAACACAGCATTGACAATGGCAATATTGATGATTATAATAATAATGATGATAATAATAATATTAATAATAAGTGATAATGGCAGTGGTGACCGCAATGGTGAAAGCAAAAAACAGCAACAACAGCAATTACAACAATGAAAAAATAAAAGTGAAAATAGTAATCATAACAATAACAGTAAAGATAGTAATAACAATGATGACATAAACAAGTTCAAACAACTAAAATGCATTAATATTCGTGGGTTGATTAAGAAGGTGGGAGGAGTCGGAGTTGAAAACCGAGATAGGATTCATAGCTGTAAGAGGTCAGAAAGTGTTGGACGGCAGAGGTCATTTTCAGATGCGTAATTATGAAGGGGAGATGCGTATTCCATTGCAGTGAAGTCTGTAATAAGATTTTTCCAAATGTTAATGTGTAATTTATTTCTAGTTTTCCAGTTCATGAGGATAGTTTTCTTGGCGATGGTTAGAGCTATGAGGAGCATTTTAGAGTTTATAGTTTTATCAGTGATTATTGTCAGGTCCCCCAGCAAAGAGAAGGCGACAGTGGGATGTGGCAGCCAACTATAGTGGATAGTGACTGTGTGACCTCTTCCCAAAAGTGTTTGATTGGAGTGCAGTGCCAGGTTGCATGGATGTACAGTAGGTAGCCAACCAGAATGCCTATTGCCGCCGCGGCGTCTGCCGCGGTGAATTCACCGCGGCAAAAAAAACCCAGTCGCATTTCTAAGTCATTCGCGAAATGACCGCCAGGTGGCGCAAAGGGACATTTAGCGAAAGCAAAACGTATGTAAAAGTAGCCTACATTTTAAATAGAATATAGCAAACTTTTAGAGCAGAACATTTTATGAATCAAAATTTAAAAGAGGCCTATCTCGCAGTCAGTGAAAATAAATTAGGTGCAATCAATGATGCTAAACTATTGAGGAATGAGAAGATTGAAGAGTGCATCTGTCGTTTGTGGGCACACTGACGCGTGAACAACCGAACTTATGGTCGAGTGGTAGAGCTGAAGGTTTAAGCAGTACAAAGACACGGGTTCGAAACCCGAATAAATATGTTTTTTATATAATTACCATGCATTTCCATTTTACACTAAGGAACAAATCTCATCCAACAGATTGAGTGAGTCTTCAAAAACAGTTCTGTTAAAAAAATAAAAAAATAAAATAAATAAAAAACTTCACGGACAGGGAAGCAGACATCAGGAATTCTCCATATGCAGAAATAATTTTAAAAAACATGGTTAAGCAAGGTGCGATTTGCCGGTGGGTGATTTCCCCCCTCCACAGTAGGCTATAGCGAATAGACTATATTATATAGTATATTATATAGTATATATATTTTTTAAATATAGCCTAAAACACGCACGTTTAAACAACAAACAATAAAATCTGAACCAGCGCTTCTGCTCCTGTAGCCTATTGAGAGATAACATGCAGCGCATTTCAGTTACGATCCTGGTTCCAATGGCATTAATATATTCACGGCTTTTTAAAATGTCACAAAGCGTTTTGATGTGGTTTTGAACGAAATATTGAAGTTTATAATTAAGTATTTTGACACACCACGCCTAGTGCGTATTCTAAAATGGGTTTTTCTTCTGCCATTAACACAGCAGCGCGTTCACTTGAATTTATTTTTCTGCTAAAATAACTTAATAGGCTATAGCCTACTTCGTTATTTTTGGTCATAGTACAGATAGGATATCATATTTTAAAACTGTAAAAGGTCTATTTTATTCATGTAACGTAGGCTACACTCACAATAGGCTAACAACAAAACGTTCTCACTCATTTGAGCGAACACACACTGGTGAAATAAACGTTTGGGCTTTTCTCAGTGAGCTTCGACATGGCCGAGTGGTAGAGCTGACGGTTCATCAATCGGAAGACCTGCGTTCAAATCCCGAACAAACATGGACTTCTGTGAAAATATATATATTTTTAGGCTATTAATGCAGATTTGTTTAGTTCTAAAACTCTGTTACACCATATATTTTTTTTGCTTATATTTATAAAATAATATTACCAGCATTTCCATTTTACACTATAAGGAACAAATAGGCTATCCAACAGAACGACTTAAGATCTGTAGCTAATAATACCAATTGTTCAAAAGCAGTTTTGTATAAAAAAAAAGATATATAGGCCTATATATATCTATATTTGTTTTATTCCCTATAGCCTACATAGAGTTTTTAAAAACATGGTTTTAAGTAAAGTTTTCGACAAACGAGGCAGCGCGTTCATTTGAATCTCGTTTAATTAAATGTAGAGACTAAATCGCCCTGAATTAAAATGTAAAAACAGATCAAATCATTTATTCGTCGAAGTGTTGCTATATTGTTTCATTTAAAGTTCATAATTATTATCTAAATGTTATTTAGTTTATCAGCAGTAGGCTACCACGAAGCACCGATATTTATTTGAATAATAATAATTTAAAAAATAACTAATTCACATTTTGCATGCCTGGATCCAAAGATCCCTGTAGAATTTAATATTGAGATGAGCATTTTGTTCATGACAACAAAATGAACATGCGTTTGAAGATTTAGTTTTGCTTGGAAAAAGCTGGCCCAAACCAGTTTTATTTCTTAAATTATTTAAATAATGAAATATTTAGTAATAAACTTTTATGACAGAAATACCACTACATGTAGCTTAAATAATTTAATTCTTTCATTATCAACACTTTAATAGCCTAATGCTAGAAGAGCGATTTAAGTGTGAATTGCGACTTCTCTTTATTTTAAGTCAGACTCAGACTCAGAGAGCCTGTGGGGGGTTTGGAGGGACAGACAATAGGTGTTAATGTTCCTCATTCATATGGAGAGTGTCGGATAGCCAGCCCGATGGCAAAGGCAAAATTATTTTAAGGATAGGCTACATCTCTCGATGTGTCCCCATATTTGATTAAATTATAAATATTGTAGTTTATTTATTGTAGCCTATTTAAAGTGTTTTCACACACAAATTTAAATTGAAGTGTTCAATCCAGTTGTTTCAACTGGTTCTGTGTTTAAGAATGTTTGAGCAAGGGAGACTAAATAAACTTGCTGAAATCCAGCGCGAGAGAAACTCATGTTTTTAATTTATGTCGCTTTGGACTATTTTCGATTTGTACCGTTTCGTTTAATTTAGCTGCAATTTCTTTGGCAAAACAAATTCAAAATGTAGCAAGAATAAGATTGTGTGTTTCTTTTTTGCATGGAAATAAAGTCTAAATGCAAGTTAGGTTGCCACCGGTCCCGGTTTTACCGGGATTGTCCTTCTTTTTAATAACCTGTCCCGGGAAATTGAAGCACTCTCCCGGGACAATGAATGTCCCGGTTTTCGAAATGCTACGTGATTATGTACGTTCAAACCATAGACTGTAGGTTCAAACTGTGTAGCGCGCGGCCGCTTGCACGGCAGAGAGAGGGAGAGACAGAACACCGGCTAGATCCCCCCTAACTACAGATGGTAGTCGCCGCTCAAAGTGTGGGGCGCGCCCCTCTATGGGTGGGAAATAGCCTATAAATGACAGGTTGGGCGCGCCAACGGGAGGAACTTTTCCTTTTTATGCCTTTATATCTTTATTCGTTCATGGCGAGTCTACATCGCATCTTCATCTTTGCAGCGACGCATGTAACCCCCATAAGAAATTCTTATAGGAATGTAATTCCTCCAATTATAATGCTGCATATAACCTTTATTTCGTAAATCTGCCTAGCAATGGTTGAGCAGTCATGAACAGGGAATTGTGATTGGTTAAAAATGTCAAGCTCCGCCCTGCTAAGCTGGGTGTGTGTGTGTTTTTTGAGAGTGCAGCGGGAGATGCTGATATACGAAATATTCAGAGTGCTAAGGAAATAAGCTGCATAAACTCAGCGAAATTGTTTTGTTGGTTGGAAACTGTTGGAAAAAAGAGTATATGCATCTGAAAGAGGTGCAGAAGATTAGTAATTTTCATTTTTTTTGCTGATTTCGGGAACGAAAGAACATTCATTGAATCTCGGCCAGGTTTCTGGTTTCCCTTGAATTCTCTCTTCCGGATGGAAGATGGCGAGCCACCCAGCTTGATTTTGGTGATCTTGAGGTGATCTTCATTTGTGCAGTGTGATCCTTGCTGTCCAGCAATTTGGTAGGATTGTGCATAAACTTACAACCCATGGATTTCATCTGGCAGGAAAATATCCTTTGATTCCAAATTCAAAGGGAAATTTTACTTCTGTATTGCAAAGAATTGATCTGAGCTCAGCAACGTGAATTTTGATTGGACAGAACTGGATACCTGATGACTTATTAAGTCATACACATATACTGATAACGCACCCACACACTTGTTTATTGTCATTGTTTATTTCAATTGTTGTTCAATTAATACAAGTTTTAATTCTGTATGCAAATTCTTGTCATGATTTCAACTTCTTGAGGTGAATTGTTTTATTTGGGGTAATTGTACATATTCATTCAACCTAACCTAGTGTGTACTTACCCGTACTTGGGTTACACAGTAAAACTTGGCGAGCCAAGCCAGGAGCAAATTGATTTTACCCCTATTACTAGATTTTTTTTTCCTCTTCTTTTTCTAAATATAATTCATTGAAGGAAAAGTGATAACATGGATGTAATTCTCAAGGAAAATTTGAAAGTTCCCAATTGTGTCTTAATAAGTGGGTTATCAAACACCACTGTTGATGATGAAGTTTTTGAGTTTTTGCATGAGTATGGAACCATCTCTAGAATGGTAGCAATAACTGATGCTCAGACAGTAGTTGAGTTCGATTGTGGTTCTGCCATGGCAGCTTTAGAGTCTCTTCCTTTACCTCATCACAGACCCTGCCATGGAGATCCTGAAATAGTTCATCATATTCAGTGTCTTGCAGGTGTGTACAGTGAAACCTGCGGCACCAGCACAACAAAAGCCTACCTCTCTGAGCTTAAGCAGCTAGCAAAGTTGAGTGGGAAACAGTTTGAAGATGTTCTCAAAGATGAACTAAGTAGGATCAGTGAATCTGTTATGGATCGTTCTGTTCTTGATGTCCCAGACTCACCTTTAGATTCAGGAAGGCCTTCTCTACCTGGTAAAACAGCAGAAATGCCAAGCGATGGGTTCCAGAGTGACTTGCATGGACTTTCAGAGGGCACTGGCTTTCATAAATCCAAATCGACTGAAAACCCTGAGAGCATTCCTCCTTTAAACGTTAACAGCCCTCCTGTCATGCTTGCTTCCAGCCATTTCACACCACCAGATGTTCAGCGTGTGGTAGTAGAGCATGTAGTCAGAAGTGGGGATTTAGTCTCGCAACTCCATGCACCTTTAAAGTTGAAACCTTTTTCTGGCAGAGTTCCTCACCAAAATTTTGAAGTTGATTATGATACATGGCGTGGAACAGTCAATCTCTATTTGAATGATCCTATGATTAGTGATGCACAAGTAGTCTGAAAAATCATAGAGAGCCTCACACCTCCAGCTTCTAACATAATCAAATCCTTAGGCCCGTCAGCCTCATCCAAAGCCTATCTTGATCTTCTTGATTCTGCTTTTGCTGCAGTCGAGGATGGAGACGAGCTTTTTGCTGCATTTCTCAATCTAAATCAGAATGCTGGAGAGAAGCCATCGGATTATCTCCATCGTCTCCAGACAACATTGAGTTCTGTTGTAAGAAGCAATGGCCTTGCTGCGACTGAGTCAGATAGGCAGCTGTTGAGACAGTTTTGCAGAGGGTGCTGGAATAATTCTCTGATCTCCAACCTTCAGCTTGAACAACGGAAATCTAATCCTCCAACCTTTCCAGAGTTCTTACTCATGTTACGCACTGAAGAGGATAGGCAAGCAGCTAAAAGTAACCGAATGAGGCATCACCTTGGAGGGACCAGAGTAAAGACTCAGCCTGATGTACAGGTTTCTTGTAAACCGTGCCTGACAAATCTTGACTTACCAGTTGACAGTGATTATGTACCTTCGGCAGCAGTGCAGTCATTGCAGAAGCAATTAGCTCAACTGCAAACTCAGGTCGCAAAACTTTTGACACTTCGTGATGAAAAGAAACCTCAAGCAAAAAGTTTTAAACAGGACAAACCAAAGCCGCCTCCACATAAGTTAGACACTAAGCTGATGACAGGCCATCCTGTTTCTGCTTCAAGGCCTAAGCCTTGGTATTGCTTCAGGTGCGGTGAAGATGGCCATATCGTCTCTTCCTGCTGCAATGAACCAAACCCTACCTTAGTGCAACAAAAAAGACAGGAGCTTAGAGAGAAGCAACGTGCTTGGGATAAGCAGAATGGTGCTTTGGAAAAACAGAATTTAAACTAGTAGAGGCCTCTGCCTTGGAACACACAGGGGCTGTGATTAATTTATGTTCCACCTCAAAGAATTCTCAAGAATGCACCTTGAAGACACACGCTGTTCCTCAGAACAAAAAGCTGCCAAGACAACTTGTAGGAGAAAAATGCACTGCGGTTGTCCAAGTATTTGGGAAAGACTGCTATTGTTTATTAGATACTGGTTCTCAGGTTACAACTGTTGCACAGTCATTCTACAACGATTGTCTTTTTGACCAAACCATACACCCTATTGATCAATTGCTTGCTGTGGAGGGAGCAAATGGTCAACTAGTGCCTTATTTGGGGTATGTAGAGGTCCGCATAAAGTTTCCAAAATATTTTATCCATTCAGAACCTGAGATACTTACCCTTGCTTTGGTTGTTCCAGATGTCAGTTCGAGCAGTGAAGTTCCATTGTTGATTGGCACCAACACGCTGGACGCCATTTATGAGCAGTGCAGCGACCAACCACCCGAGCAAAGAAATTCTTTTCGTCATGGTTATGATCAAGTCTGGAGAGTACTGAGCAAGAGGCAAAAACAGATTTCGAGTGGTAGGTTAGGCTTAGTGAAACTTCGCGGAAGAACAAATGAAGTCATTCCCGCAGGGCAAAAGATATTGCTTGAGGGGTACATGGTTCAGTCTGTTCCCATGGGAGATGAGAAATGGGCTGTACTTGAACAGCCATTAGAATCTGCTCTTCCTGGTGGAGTGTTTGTGGACAATTGTCTCATTACCTTACCAACGAACAGTCCGTTCAAAGTCCCTGTCTCTTTGAGGAACGAAACTGATCATGATATTCTGCTTCCCAGTAATTGTATCTTGGCTGATCTTAGTATGCCATACCAGCTCATCCAAAATCCTTGCTTAAAAGAAGAGAAGCTGACTTCAGCTGATTGTTTTAGCCACCGAAAGAGAACTCCTGATCCTAAATTACAGTTTGATTTTGGGCAGTCCCCATTATCTCTTGAGTGGAGGGAGCGGATAATCCAGGAACTGGATTCTTTTTCTGATGTCTTCGCCCAGCATGATCTTGACTTTGGTCACGCTACAAGGATAAAACATCATATCAAATTAAAGGATGAGACACCTTTCAAACAAAGAGCGCGTCCAATTCATCCCAGAGATTTTGAGGCAGTGAAAAAACATTTACAAACTCTTCTTAATGCTGGTATAATACGGGAATCTGAGTCTTCATTTGCTTCGCCAATAGTTGTAGTACGGAAAAAGAACGGAGATGTACGCCTTTGTGTGGATTATAGGAAGTTAAATATGCAAACCATACGGGATGCATATGCGCTTCCAAATCTGGAGGAGTCATTCTCAGCACTCGCGGGATCGCAGTGGTTTTCTGTGATGGATTTGAAGTCCGGATATTATCAGGTGGAAATGGAAGAGGAAGACAAGCCCAAAACAGCGTTCACTTGCCCATTAGGCTTCTGGGAATTCAATCGGATGCCTCAGGGCATTACGAATGCTCCCAGTACTTTCCAACGCCTTATGGAAAGATGCATGGGAGACATTCACTTGAAAGAAGTCCTCGTTTTCTTGGACGATTTAATCGTTTATTCTGACACATTGGAAGAGCATGAGAGTAGACTCGTCAATGTGTTAGGACGCCTTAGAGACTACGGACTCAAATTGTCTCTTGATAAATGTAAATTCTTCCAGACTGAGGTGCGCTACTTGGGACACATTGTGTCTAGGGAAGGAGTGAAAACAGATCCTGAAAAAGTCTGCGCTCTAAAGACCTGGCCGAGACCCCAGAATCTGAAGGAACTTAGGTCATTCCTTGGATTTTCAGGATATTACAGGCGCTTCATAAAAGACTACTCCAAGACAGTCAAACCATTGACTAAGCTCACAGTAGGTTATCCGCCTCAGCGGAAAGGGGGCAAGGTAGCTACCAGTGGTTTGTACTTCCATGCCAAGGAGCATTTTGGCGAGCGTTGGAGTCAAGAGTGTCAGGAAGCCTTTGAGACCATTATCGACAAGTTAACTTCTGCCCCAGTGCTGGGTTTTGCTGACTCAAGACTGTCTTACACCCTGCATACAGATGCTAGCACTACTGGTTTGGGTGCGGCATTGTACCAAGAACAGGATGGTCAAACCCGGGTGATTGCTTATGCAAGCAGAGGGTTAAGTCGCAGTGAATCAAGATACCCAGCCCATAAGCTAGAATTTTTAGCCCTTAAATGGGCTATAGTTGAAAAGTTCCACGACTATCTTTATGGTAGTCAATTCACGGTAGTTACAGATACTGTTACACTGACTTACTTGCTCACCACAGCTAAATTGGACGCAGCAAGTTATCGTTGGCTAGCTGCTCTGTCCACCTTTGATTTTAACATCAAGTACAGGGCTGGTAAGCACAACATGGATGCGGACGGATTGTCCAGAAGACCTCATGATGTGTTAGAGGATGATGCTTTTTCCGGAAGTGAAAGTCAACGGATCCAGCGGTTTACCTCACATCTCTTATCGTCTTCTAGTCCACTGAGAGATATTGCTAGAGAGACAGTTGAAGCAACATGTCAAAGACATATTGTTAGCCAAAACATTGAGCACCTTCCTTACCTTGGCTATGTGGAATCCTTAACAATGCAGTCATCGGCAGTTCCTGCTAGCTTTGAGGAACAGGACATTGAGTGTGGTGTTTCAGTTCTTCAAAAGTATAGTCAAGCAGATCTCATGAAACTGCAAAGAGAGGATCCTATCATTAGTCAAGTCATAAAGTTTCTGGAGTCTGGAGAAAGAGTGCCTACTAGTATTAAGATTAACAGTCCTGATCTCCAGTTGATGCTACGGCAGTGGGATCGTTTCCGGCTAAAGAGCGAACTCCTGTATAGAACACGGATGTGTGATGGCCAAACAGTTTTCCAGTTAGTATTGCCAGAAGTGGTTCGACCCCTGGTACTCCAGAAACTCCATGATGAAATGGGCCATTTGGGGATTGAACGAACTCTCGACCTTGTCAGGTCCAGATTTTATTGGCCTAGAATGTCCCTGGAAGTGGAGAGGAAAATTAAGACTTGTGAAAGGTGTGTCAGAAGGAAAACTCCACCTAATAAGGCTGCTCCTCTTGTCAACATATGCACCACCAGACCCATGGAACTGGTGTGCATGGACTTTTTATCACTGGAGCCAGATAGTCAGAACACCAAGGATATTCTTGTTATCACAGACCACTTTACAAAATATGCAGTGGCCATTCCCACGAAAGATCAGAAAGCTGTTACAGTTGCCAAGTGTCTGTGGGATCAGTTCCTAACTCACTACGGATTTCCAGAGCGACTCCATAGTGACCAAGGCAGGGATTTTGAATCTCATGTCATAAAGGAGCTATGTACTATTACAAACATTCGTAAGGTGAGAACAAGTCCTTACCATCCAAGAGGGAACCCTGTAGAGCGATTTAATCGCACTCTCTTGAGTATGTTGGGAACCTTGCAAGACAAGAACAAAACTCATTGGCGTGATTATGTGAAGCCATTAGCCCATGCTTATAATTGTACAAAGAATGAGGTTACCGGTTTCTCACCGTATGAGCTAATGTTTGGTCGACAGCCAAGGCTACCAATCGACATTGCCTTTGGGTTACCTGTCAAAGATGGTGGAACTACCTCTCACTCTCAATATGTGAAGAATCTGAAAGCCAGATTGGAGTACAGTTATGGAATTGCAACCCAAAATGCAAAGAAAGTTGCTGAAAAAAACAAGAAACGCTTTGATAAGGTTATTCGAGAGTCCACTTTGGAGAAAGGAGACAGAGTTTTAGTCAGGAACTTGCGGTTGCGTAACAAACACAAACTTGCTGATCGGTGGGAATCTACCATTTACATTTTGACCAAGCGTATGGGAGACTTGCCAGTGTACTCTGTTAAGCCTGAAAATGCGGAGGAACCTGTACGGACATTGCACCGTGATCACCTTCTTCCTTGTGGATTTCTCCCTGAAACAAAAGAGACAGAGGAAGTAGTTATTCAAGCTAGGAAGCCGAGGACAAGGCAGGATTGTATTCAATCTGACAAACCTGACTCAGAAGATGATGAAGATTACTGGCAGCATACATTCATCATGCCAACTCTCACAAGTGAGGGGATTGCGGAGTCATGTGAAGTACCCTGGAGCCACACTATTCCAGATGAGTCTGTTAAAAAGGATGGGATGGAAGGAATTTCACTCCAGGCTTCTCCAGGCCTGAGTAGAGTAGACCAACCCTTACCTGCCAAAACTGTTGCGGAAATTCATTTTGAAGATACAGTTATTGCAAACCAAACAAAAGATGAAGCTGAATATTTGAGTAACTCCCCTCCGATCAGAGTTGAAGAGGGAGACTTACTTGAGACATCTGTGAGCACAGGAACTGTGATTTCACCTGAACTTCCAGTTGAGCCGGATTCGCTGGTACAAAATAGTCCACTTGATATTAGCGTCGACAAACAAAACTCTGAAGTGATGGAACCTGGGAATAAAGCTGAAATCCCTCCAAATGAACCATCAAGCGAATGTACTGTGCGCAGATCTGAAAGAATCCGTAGACCTCCAGGATTGTTTCATTACCCGACATTAGGGAAACCTATAATCACTTTTGCACAGACATTACTGGAAGGGTTTCATCAAGCAGTAATTGACACCTTTGTGGAAACACAGGATGTTACCTTAAAAAATCCTACAATCTCAAACTGCGATGTAGTGTAGTAACATGAAGAGACTCATGTTGATTCAGAGGAGGAGGATGTAACCCCCATAAGAAATTCTTATAGGAATGTAATTCCTCCAATTATAATGCTGCATATAACCTTTATTTCGTAAATCTGCCTAGCAATGGTTGAGCAGTCATGAACAGGGAATTGTGATTGGTTAAAAATGTCAAGCTCCGCCCTGCTAAGCTGGGTGTGTGTGTGTTTTTTGAGAGTGCAGCGGGAGATGCTGATATACGAAATATTCAGAGTGCTAAGGAAATAAGCTGCATAAACTCAGCGAAATTGTTTTGTTGGTTGGAAACTGTTGGAAAAAAGAGTATATGCATCTGAAAGAGGTGCAGAAGATTAGTAATTTTCATTTTTTTTGCTGATTTCGGGAACGAAAGAACATTCATTGAATCTCGGCCAGGTTTCTGGTTTCCCTTGAATTCTCTCTTCCGGATGGAAGATGGCGAGCCACCCAGCTTGATTTTGGTGATCTTGAGGTGATCTTCATTTGTGCAGTGTGATCCTTGCTGTCCAGCAATTTGGTAGGATTGTGCATAAACTTACAACCCATGGATTTCATCTGGCAGGAAAATATCCTTTGATTCCAAATTCAAAGGGAAATTTTACTTCTGTATTGCAAAGAATTGATCTGAGCTCAGCAACGTGAATTTTGATTGGACAGAACTGGATACCTGATGACTTATTAAGTCATACACATATACTGATAACGCACCCACACACTTGTTTATTGTCATTGTTTATTTCAATTGTTGTTCAATTAATACAAGTTTTAATTCTGTATGCAAATTCTTGTTGTCATGATTTCAACTTCTTGAGGTGAATTGTTTTATTTGGGGTAATTGTACATATTCATTCAACCTAACCTAGTGTGTACTTACCCGTACTTGGGTTACACGCAGAAAACACCAGTTTATTAATAAACAATTAAATGTCTCCTTGCTATTTTTTACACATTCACCTTTGCCGGCTCATGCGCTTGAGTGCAGCTTTATAACACTCGCTCATTACCCTGTATAGCCTATTTAAGTTATTAAATCAATATAAAGGGGTGATTTGTCCACTGATGGCTTAAAAACAACTAGGCTACTAGTTGACTAGAAAAAATCTAGTCGGAGACAGCATGAGCGCGCGACCCTGAGCGGAATGAGCGAGCCGAGGAATATCCAGAAATGCTCACATGCTCTGATCGGAACAAAGGAATTTTGACATAATTAATCATTAGTTTATATCTCATGCACTGCCCATAATTTTAATCCCATATCAAACATTAGCCTATATGTCTATTTTAATTTTTTCATTTTTTTGTCTTGCCAAATGGATTTCTCTTCTTTTCTTTTTTTTAACATTTTGACACAGCAGCACTTTTATTTTCTCTATTTTTGTTTTTGTTTGTTTAGTTTGTATTTAGATACTAGCCTACTTGTTACTTCAATAAATTGGAACATTTTAAGCTTGTTGCGTATTTCATTAGCATTGTGTTGGGGCGATGGGGGCAGTGGGCTTGAAAATTATGAGTCTATCCATCGGGTGCAGAAAAAAGATTGCATGTGTGTGCTAGTGTGCGTGTGTTTATGAAGCGAATGTAAGAAGCCCCCCATACAACACCCCAGCTCTACTGTAGCAATGTTGTAATATGCCATTGATTATTAAACAAAACGCTTGACTTTAAATAAATAAACAGTTAATAAACTCGCATATAAACAGTTACCTATTTAAGCATCAAGAACGGTTAAAGATTAATGCTGTCGGCCCAACATGGTGTTATATTGAGATTCGATCTCGAGTTTCTTGGATCTCCGTGTCATTGCGTTAACCACAGAGCCACCGCCTTAACGTTTACGTCTATGTCTTATACTCTTCCAAAGCCTTGATGTAGCCTAATATGTTTCTATTGCAATGTTTTATATGGAAATGTTTTTATTATTTATTCAATTTAATTTAAGTATTGTGATGAATTATTTTAACTACATTTCACTTAAATTCATCTGCTACCAGCTTTCAATCGCCCTGAATGAGCCGCGACGCAGCGGCAGATTACGCAATAGAGAGAATAAACGGACACTTTTAAAGTATGTGATTGTAGCGCCTCTTAGCGGTTAAAGGCAGCAAACACACCCCGAATTTCACCGCCGCGGCAAAGCGGCGGCGTTGAAAGTATTATTCTGGTTGGTAACCTACTGTATGTATCTGTAGAATTTTGATTGCAATGTGTGCAAACTTCTGATGTGAAACCCATTTTAGCTAATCTGTTGCCCGTGTAATGTGTTCTGTGAAGTATTTTGTATTGTATTAACTGAAGATTCGCATTTTTGGACATGAGATAGATGTTTTTACAGATTTGGGTCCAGAAGTTGGCATCAGGGGCTATTGAAAGATCGTTTTCCCATTTTATTGTTGGTAAGTATATGGTCTGAAGTTGGTTTGAAATCATTTTGTATATTTTAGAGAGAAGGTTCTTTGGGGAGGAAATGTTGACCAAGTCTGATATTGCCGGTGGAAGTTCTAAATTTGTGTCTCTGATGTTTATTTTTGTCAGAACAGAAGATTTGAGTTGTAGGTATTTTAAAAATTCGTTGCTCCCGATGCCATACTGTGGGCCAGTTGCGGAAATGGTCTAAATGTGTTAGATTTGAAAATATGCTTAATGTGGTTGATACCCTTTTCCGCCCATGTGTGAATATTCAATGTTTTTTTATTGCTTATAAAGTCACGGTTGTTCCATAGTGGGGTGAGGTTAGATGGAGCTAATGTAGAATTTGTGATTTGGTGAAATTTCCACCAGGCTGTCAGAGTAGTGGCTATAGTTAGTTCTAGGCTTTCCGGTTCAGTGTCTTGGAGAAACGTGCTTAGTCACACGCTCAGTTCTACAACTTTACAAAAAAAATTGCTACTTTATTGTGACTTGAGCTAAAGTTTGGCAAACCGGACATTAAACACAAATTTAAAAATATGCCAGCGGCAGACGACATGGAGGAGATCAAGCGATCATTAAACTTTATGTCTAGTGAGCTGGCAAAGGTGACGTCACAACAGGAGCGCTTGCTCAAGCTTGTGGACGAAGTGACAACATTGAAAATCATGATGAGAGAAAAAGATGCACGGATCTCTACGCTGGAGCAGCGAATTAATGAACTGGAGCAGTATACGCGGAGGGACGATTTGGTGATTACTGGGATCAAGACACGACACCGTACCTACGCCAGAGCGACAGCTAACGCGGAGACGACGGAGGACGCTCCGAGGGAAGAGCTACAGTCACTGGAGCAACAGGTGGTGGATTTCCTTAACAGGAACAACATAAACATTCACAAAGAGGCAATATCTGCTTGCCACACATTGCCCAGTAAGTACGAGAACTCTGTATCTGCTGTAGTAATTCGATTCATTAGCAGGAAACAGAGAAATGATGTATTAATGCAAGCTAAAAAACTGAAAGGAACGAACGTGTATATAAACGAACACCTCACGAAGAAAAACGGAGGTATCGCAAGAGAGGCGAGGATGCTAAGGAAACAGAAGAAAATTACTGGGACATGGACTAGGAATGGAAATGTCTGGATCAGGGAACAAGATGGTTTAGCGAAGGTCATCAAAACTATGATGGAACTTGAAAAGTATAAGAATCGACATTCACAGCGGGAGTGATGGAGTCTCCAGCTTGGCCGGACGGACAATGGAGAAAACAGGTTGGATATACTTGGACATATATTGAATAATGGACGTAGACACTAACAATGATAAAATTTACGATCTAGAAAATTATATTGAACATGACTTGCTAACCCCTGAAGAAAATGTATGCAATTATTATACTGTACAACAATATAATGTTGAGGACTTCCGGTTGGGCCTCGAAGGGATGTAGACGTGTCTAACTGAGCTCTCCCACACGAACCTTAAAATCCGTCAACACGACACTTTTTTCATTGATTGAAGTCATACAGTCATTGTGTACATTGATAAAACGGGAGATTTTTTGTTTTTATTCTGTTAATCGAGTTGAGCCGCTTATAAATATGCCGGACCTGAGGAAGGCCGCTAAAACCAGCGAACCAGCGGAAAGCGCGAGCTCGGGGCAGTCAGCTATATTGCAAGCAATAAACTCATTAAGAAACGAACTGCTGGCGAAAATGGATGAGAAAGCAGAGATGCAAAAATGAAGAAATACGCAAGCAAATCAGCGGTTTGAGAGAAGAGCTGAAGGGTGCAATCGATCAGGCTAACATCAAAACTAACACGCTAGAGGAGCGCACAGCAGGCTTGGAAACTGCAGCTAACACTCACTCGGATGCTATTGAGAATCTGGAGCAGCAGGTGGCTGAACTGAAAAAAGAGGTGGTGAGTTTGGCGGCAAAGGCTGATGATTTGGAAGCGAGATCGCGGAGATGTAATCTACGCATCTTTGGGGTTAAAGAAGGACGAGAGGCAGGCGTTTCAGCGAGCACCTTCGTTGCAAAACTTCTACAAAAAGTGATGGGCCTGGACGAACCACCCGTTATTGATAGGGCTCACCGTAATTTGCAGCAAGCCCCGGGAGATGGGCAGCCACCGAGAGCTTTTGTCGTCAAGTTTCACTACTATCAAGAGAAGGAAAGCATTCTACGGAAGGCCGTTACATCTCCAAAACTTGTATCTGAAAATGGCGACACTATCAGAGTGTTCCCTGATTACACGCAGAATGTGGCGCGACAGAGAGCGGCTTTCGGTCAGGTGAGACAGTTATTACGGCAATGCGAGGGAGTAAAATACGGGTTGTTGTATCCTGCAAAACTGAGGATTACGACTCGGGACGGCCAGCAGAAGAGCTTTACTGACCCTAAAAAGGCAATTACCTTCGTCAGGGGACTTATAACGTGATTAATATGGGAGTCTGTTCGGCTACATAACGTTACCTCGGTATATTTGGTGGGAGTATTGGAGTGATCAATTATCGCTGCAATGTAATGTCATGGGACATTGGATCAATGGATCAGTTCAGTGACATTGGTTAGTAGGTGTACTGATGGCTAGTTGCATTCGGACTGAGGAGGAATGTTTTTTTTTTTTTTTTTTTTTTTTCAGAACGGTCTTCTAATATATGTAGAAAAGTATGGATAATTTGACTGGTTTAATTTATGCCTATTATTATATATTTATTTATGCAATTATTTATGTTATATTTTTCCTTATACAATAATTCATATATGTCTGCTTGTTTTTTTTTTCGTGTTTCATTTAGAACCGTTTTCTAACACATGCTGAAATCAAAGTAGGCTACTGAATTTTTTTTTTTTTTTTTTCTTTTTTTTTTTTTTTCTCCCAGGTACACAGGGACATTGAGTAATGGTTCTAAACAGTCGTGTTAAAGTTATTGATGTTCAGCTAAATTGTTATTATAAGGTTTATGTGGGGCCTCAGCTCCATTTGGTAAATTTTATTTTCTTTCTTTCTATGAAACTTCATAGTGGCTTAGGAGGTTGGGGGGGGTGCAGTCTCTCATTTGGGGAGGGACCAGCAGGGGTTTGTGTTGTTAATGGGTGATTTAAAAGTTTTCTTTTTACTCTGCACAGTTGTCTTTTCTGTCTTTGTGCCTTTATTCCTTTTTTCTTTACTTTCTTTCTTTCTCTTAGAGTTGGGGATGAGTTTTCACAATAGCATTGAGTTGGACTTTATCAGCCATGGGTTCGGCAGATGGAATGGATAGACCTGCGACTAAATTTGTGAGCTGGAATGTGAGGGGACTCAATCATCCTGTAAAGCGAAGTAAGGTGTTTTCACATTTAAACAAATTGAAAGCAGAGATAATTTTCCTACAGGAAACACACCTTTGCACAACAGACATTCCTAAATTAAAGAGAGGATGCGTATCACAGGTCTACCATTCTGAATTAAATTCTAAATTTCGCGGTACAGCCATCTTGATTGGCAAAAATGTACAATTTATACAAACCAGTGTTATTAGTGATAAAGGCGGGCGTTTTGTGATTGTACAGGGCAGACTTTATAATGTGCCGGTGGTCCTAGTTAGTGTGTATGCTCCAAATTGGGATAACCCAGACTTTTTTAAAGAACTGTTTGGCCGTATACCAGAGCTAGGCACACATCATCTGATTCTAGGAGGAGACTTTAATACGGTTCTTAAACCTTCTCTAGACCGTTCCAAAGTATTTACAGCCCCTCCTTCCCCCTCTAAATCTGCAACTATTATAAATGCTCTTTGCGGTTCTAGTGGCGTAGTAGATCCATGGAGATTTAAAAATCCTACGTTAAAAGAGTTTTCCTTCTTCTCCGCTGTTCATCAAACATACTCAAGGATAGATTTATTTTTGCTGGATCAAAAAATGCTTTCATCAATTAAATATTGCAGTTATGAAAGCATTGTTATCTCTGACCACTCTCCGGTCACTATGGAGCTTTGGCTCCAGGTTAAAATGCCAATTCAATGTAATTGGCGATTTAATACATCTTTGTTGTCTGATGAAACATTTGTAGACTTTATTTCAACACAGATTGATTTCTTTATTGAAACTAACCAGCTGCCAGACACCGATATTTTAATACTTTGGGAAACTCTTAACATATATTAGGGGTCAAATAATAGAATACACTGCCCGTCTTAATAGAAGCAGGTTTAGACGCTACAATGAGTTGATCAATCTAATCCACGACCAGCAACACTCCTCGGCCCCTACAGCTGACCTCCGCAAAAAAAGAATAGCATTACAAACCGAATTTGATCTTCTTGCCTCTATGGAGGCAGGAGAGAAATTTCTGAAATATAGACAAAACTTTTACGAGCATGGAGAGCGGGCAAGTAGGTTACTCTCTCACCAATATTCTCAATATTCTGCTGCCAATTTTATTACAAAAATACAAACTGTGGATGGAGAAGTTAAGCTTGACCCCAAAGACATTAACGAGCAATTCAGATTATTTTATTCATCTTTATATTCTTCAGACGATCCTAGTGACCATGTATTTCTTGACAATGTAACTCTCCCGACTATAGCTGAGGAGGATAAGGCCAGTCTTGAGCAGCCGATAGTCGAAACTGAGATTAGTCAAGCAATTAGATCAATGAAAAATAGAAAGGCACCAGGCCCAGATGGGTATCCAATTGAGTTTTATAAGGCTTTTGCCCCTAAGTTGATACCTTTACTGTGCCTCGTTTACAATGAATCACTCAAACAAGAGAAGCTGCCTACATCTATGACCCAAGCCACAATATCTGTGCTTCCCAAAAAGGACAAAGACCCCACTAAATGCGAGTCTTATCGCCCGATCAGCCTACTCACATGTGATTATAAAATACTTACAAAGATTCTTTCCTTAAGATTGGAAATTTTAAAATTCCAAAAAATTTCCAAAAATTGTGCATCCTGACCAGACAGGCTTTGTAAAGGGCAGACAGTCTTTTCACAATTTACGTCGCCTCTTTAACATAATATATTCTAAACATTCGATTCACTCACCAGAAATAGTGATTTCACTAGACGCGCATAAAGCTTTCGATCGAATTGAGTATGGACACCTTTTCAAAACTCTAAGCAAATTCGGCTGTGGGCCAGTCTTTGTTTCTTGGATTCAGACGTTGTATGCAGAACCTCAAGCTAGAGTGAGGACTAATAACTTCAATTCGCAATATTTTACTGTTCAGAGAGGGACACGACAGGGTTGTCCGTTGTCCCCTCTTCTCTTTAATCTGGTCATTGAGCCACTTGCTGCGGCATTGCGATGTAATAACAATATACGGGGTATCACGAGGGGCGGCCTGGTTCATAAAGTGTCTTTGTATGCCGATGATTTGCTGATGTTTTTATCAGATCCGGAGACTTCAATCCCAGAATGCCTAGACACTATTTCTCAATTTGGTAAATCTTCTGGGTACAAGATTAACCCCACCAAAAGCGTTTTGTTTCCAATTAATTTTTTGGCTCGGAATCGATCTTTTGACTCATATCCATTCAGGACTACAGAGGGTCCCATGACATACCTGGGAGTAAAAGTCACAAGTAGATATAAGGACCTATTCCAAAATAACTTCAAATCAGCCTTAGGACAGATCAAGGAGAACCTTAATCGTTGGTCTACTCTGCCTCTGTCTCTGGCTGGATGTATTAATTCAATAAAGATGGTAACGTTACCTAAGATCTTGTATTTATTCCAAACAGTCCCAATCTTCATACCCAAATCATTCTTTAAGGAGCTTGACAGGCACATCAGTACATTTATATGGAACAAAACTATACCTCGCGTACGGAAAACAGTTCTCGAGAGACGCAAGGAGAATGCTGGACTAGCTTTACCAAATTTTTTATACTATTATTGGGCTGCAAACATTCACAAATTAGTAATATGGTATGGAGATTCTATTAGTGGGAGTAGTCCGAGTTGGTGTCTAATGGAACAACATTCATGCTCGTCCGTCTCTTTGGCCTCAATGCTGTGTGCTCCACTGCCAGTGGCAGTGGGTGCACATACGGATAATCCTATTGTAAGAGGCAGTTTACGCATATGGACCCAATTTCGCAAACATTTTGGTCACATACAAGCTTTGGTGTCTATGCCTCTATCCTCAAACTTTCTTTTTAAGCCATCGCTTATAGATTCGGCCTTTGTCACCTGGGCTAGAAAAGGCATAAAAAGTGTGTGAGATCTTTTTGTAGATGGCACGTTCGTTTCTTTTGATTATTTGGTTAATGAATTAAGCTTACCAAAAACACATTTTTTTAGGTATCTTCAGGTCCGTGACTTTGTCCGTTCCCAGTTTCGTTCATTCCCCTTAAAACCAAATATCGGCCCTCTTGATTTAGACTTGGTCTGACGGTCAAGCCCCATCTCTCGGGTAGTGTCTCCCAGCTGTATACTGCTATTCAGGACATGAAATGCCCATCTCTTCTGTCTCTTAAGGTACAGTGGGAGGAGGATCTAAACACACAATTGACGGACGAAATTTGGCAAAGAGCTATACATAAAATATACACATCGTCTATCTGTGTTAGGCACAGGTTGATACAATTCAAAGTATTTAATCGCCTGCACTTCTCTAGGACCAAATTGGCTAAAATATATCCTGATGTGGATCCCAATTGTACACGTTGCCACCAAGCCCCTGCTTCTCTGGCTCACATGTTCTGGTCATGCCCAAGCATAGGCACATTCTGGTCAGAGATATTTAATACATTCACCTATATCTGTAAAAAGAATATTGATCCAGATCCTACCATTGCAATATTTGGGGTGGTACATAGTAAAGTTGGGGTTTCAAGAGGCCAATCTCAATTAGTAGCATTCTCTACACTGTTGGCCCGCAGACTAATTCTTTGGAATAAATTGGAAATCTTCCTCACCCCCAAAACACTCACGTTGGGTGTGCGAAACTATGTCCTTCCTCCAGCTTGAAAAGTTGAGAACTACAGTCCAAAACTCAACAGAAAGGTTTCAGAATGTATGGCAACCTTTCTTGGATTATTATGAAAATGTATTTGATGCTAATTCTTTAGATTAAAAATGTATGCTCTCATCTCCCCTTCTCTCTTTTCTTTTCTTCCTTTTTTTTTGTTTTTTTTGTGTGTGTTCTGTGTGCATTCTCAGTATTTGTACGAACCTTGGATGCAAATCTGTGATGAAAGGGGATACGTGAGATAGTGTATATAAAGTATGAGGTTTGTAGATGGGGACGCCTTGTATGACATAAGAGAATGTATGTTGGTTTGTTTGTGTTATGTACATTTAAAACAATAAAAACACTTTGAAATGAATAACAATATAATGTTGAAATCAGCAAGGTGATTGATGAAGCATTATCTATCATACATTTTAATAGTCGAAGTTTAAAGGGTAACTTAGTAAAAATAAAAGAACTACTTTGCCAGTTAGATAAAAACTTCAAAGTGATTGCTATAACTGAAAGCTGGTTAAAGGACTCTGATATCAATGACGTCCAGATTGAAGGATATAATATGTTTTATGTCAACAGAATAACAAAAAGGTGGGTGGTGGGTGTGGCCCACTATATCGATTATCATTTAAAATGTAAAATTATTGAACAAAAAACAACTGCTATGGAAAATTTGATGGAATTGCTTACTGTAGAAATAACAAATGAAATTGGTAAAAATATGTTGATTAGTTGTGTGTATAGAGCACCAGGGTCTAATGTTGAATTATTTACAGACAAAATCCTTGAGATGTTTGAAAAAATTAATAACAAATCATTCATTTTGTGTGGTGACTTTAATATAGATATGGAAAACCTTACAGCATCAAGTGAATTTAAGAATTGCATGATAAGTACAGATCTATATCCAATGATAACTAAACCAACAAGGGTGACCACACATAGTGCCACTATTATTGACAATATATTTACAAATGTACGTGGTAAATTAATTAGTGGTATCTTTATGACAGATGTGAGTGATCATCTTCCTGTATTTATAGTTTATGAAAAAAAATCTTATGACATCATACAAGATGAATTTACAACATTCATTCGAGATAAATCTAGAAAATAAGAGGCCTTTAGAGGCCTTTAGAGTAGATTTGAAGAAACAGAGCTGGGATAGAGTGTACCCAGATAATGTAAATACTGCATATGGAGATTTTCATGACGACATTAACTAATCTATATGATAAAAATTGTAAAATAACCAAAGTAAATGCTCTAACCAAGAAAAATACTGTTAACAATCCATGGATGACAAATGGACTGAAAAATGCCTGTAAGAAAAAGAACTATTTGTACCGATTGTTTCTAAGATTAAGAACTAAAGATGCTGAAGTTAGGTATAAAAAATATAAAAACAAATTAGTTGAAATTATAAGAAGGCAAAAAAAGGATTACTACACTAAATTGTTAGACAAAAACAAAAAATAGTACAAAAGACACATGGAGTATTATAAATTCTGTTATGCAAAAAGGCAAGGTAAAAACAATATTTCCAAATCAGTTTACAAAGAATAATGTAGACATTTGCAGTAAAACTGAAATTGTAAATGAATTAAATAATTACTTTGTAAATATTGGCCCTACGTTGTCACAACAAATTCAAGATGGAAACACCAATGGTGGCACAGTACCAGACAATGTTAACAGTGTTTTTCTTGAAAGTGTACAAGCAAGTGACATATTGAAAATTGTTCAGAAGTGTGCCAATAAAAAATCAAATGATTATAATGATATGAATATGGTATTGATAAAGCAAATTATAGATGTAATTATTGAGCCTTTTACCTATATCTGTAATTTGTCATTTGCTTCAGGGATATTTCCAGACTGCATGAAGATAGCCAAAGTAATTCCATTGTTTAAAAAAGGAAACAAATCAGAAATTTCTAATTAAAAATTCTGGAGAAGTTATTTGCGATTAGACTGAATAAATTTCTAAATGAATTTAAGATTTTAAGTAATAGTCAATATGGGTTTCGTCCTAATCACTCAACTGCTACAGCAATTATGGAACTAACTGAAGAAATTACCAATGCTATAGATAAAAGGCACTATTTAGTAAGCATCTTTGTGGATCTTCAAAAAGCATTTGATACGCTGGACCACAAAATATTGTTGCATAAATTGTATAAATACGGTATCAGAGGTGTGGCACACCAATGGGTTACGAGCTATTTAAAAAAACAGAAGTCAGTTTGTCGAAGTTGACAACATAAAGTCTAGAAATTGTAACATAACTTGTGGGGTACCACAAGGATCGGTCCTAGGACCAATATTTTTTCTTTTATATGTAAACGACATTGTGTCTGTGTCTCAGTTACTTAGGTGCATTCTGTTTGCGGATGACACCACTTTATTCTATTCAGGTAAAAATATAAAAGATGTCTTACAAATTGTAGAGAATGAATTTCAGAAGATTATGAAGTGGTTCATTGCCAATAGATTGTCCCTAAATATCAGCAAAACTAAATTTATGATATTTTGTAGTAAAAAGAAATATGTTGACAAAACGTCATTGTTTATTAATGGATTAGAAATTGAAAGGGCACATGAGATTAAGTTTCTAGGTATTATGTTAGACGAACATTTGACATGGAAATCACATACAGATAACATCAAAGTAAAGGTATCCCAAATAATAGGTGTGCTGCATAAAGTAAAATATTATTTAAATAAGAATGCATTGTTTCTGTTGTATAACTCATTGATTGTTCCATATCTGACCTATTGCATTGAAGTGTGGGGAAGTGCCTGCAAAATATACATTAATCCAATTTTACTCTTACAGAAAAGAGCTATTAGAATTACCAGTGGAAGTGGATACAGAGATCCAACTAATCCTTTATTCATACAACTAAAAACTCTGAAATTTAATGAATTAGTAGAGTATAACCTTCTAAAAACCATGTATAAAGCTCATCTGGAAAGTTTACCAAATAATTTGCAAAACAAATTCATCAAGAGGAAAAGCATATATGAGCTAAAAGGTACTGAGATTTTTACAAAACCCAGGTTCCAATCTGCTGCAAAGGAAAATGTGTCACAATCAAAGGAGTCAGTTTGTGGAACAGTCTTGATTGTAAAATTAAAACTTCGAATGCCATTTTTTTTGTTTAAGAAGCATGGTAAATTATCAATGTTGCAGAAATATAATACCGCGGAGAGGTAGATCAACTTTATTGATGTAATTTTGTGTTTTGATGTCTTAATGAGGAAAAGAGACGGCTGCATGAGACAGCTCAAATGAACTGGAACTGTAAATTATTTTGTGTTGATAGGGGGCAGACATTATAAGTTTTTACTTCTTTCTGCTCCTTTTCATTCATGATAAATGCTGTCGTTGTATTTGTTTTAAATGAATGAAATTTAAAAAAAAAAAAAAAAAAGTTACTGCATTAAAACATGTGTGTTGTTTAATTGATTTGGTGTGGAACGGTATGTCAGCTATATTTAATTCTTTGCATAGTAATTGTTCTATATCTAGCCATATAATATCAGATTGGGTGGGGTGAATCCATTTGTATATGTATTGCAGTTGGTTAGCCATTGAGTAATATTGGAAATTTGGTGCTTCTAGTCCTCCGTGAACCTTACTTTTTTGTAGTGTAGTGAGTTTTATCCTTGGTATTTTATTTTTCCAGTAGAAGCGAGTTATAATGGAGTCTAGTGATTTAAACCAGGTGAGTGTGGGGTGGGTTGGAATCATTGAAAATAGGTAATTAATTTTCGGTAAAATCGTCATTTTTATTGCTGCTATCCTGCCGATTATGGAGATTGGAAGGTTGAGCCACCTGAGCAAATCGTCTTCTATTTTTTTTAGCAGTGGTGTGAAGTTGAGTGTTACCAACTCTGACAGTCTGGAGGAAATCTTAATGCCTAAGTAAGTGATGTGATCATGACATATAGGTATCGGTGATTGATGGGGTGCCACATCCCATTTGGTTTTATGTAGAGGGAGGACGAAAGATTTGTTCCAGTTTATTGCATAATCTGATATTTTTGAGAAGGATTGGATTGTTTTAATTATTTCTTGAGTAGATGCTAGGGGTTCTTGTATAAAAGTAAATAAATAAAGAGTAAGAAATAATTAGTAATTGGCAGGGGATGCTGAACATCAACAAATGAGTGCCGTTTGTAAGTCATAATATAGCCATACTCAACGAGGGAGAATTTGAACTTTGCCAGTGATAATTTTATCTTAAACAGAGCAGCCACAAGTCTTTTTCACAAGCTTGTTTTTGCATTCTCGTTTCCTTTTGCTGCTCCTCCACCTTCAAGTCCTCATGGGTATATAGTAGGATATCATCTACATAGAGTGAGATTTTATGTGTTTGTTGAGGTGTTTCAATACCTTTGATAGCTGGGTTTTGACGGATAGCTGCTGCTAAAGGTTCAATAAAAATCGTGAATAGGGATGGAGAGAGTGGACATCCCTGCCTCGTCCCCCTGTGCAGTGTGAAGCTTTGTGATGTTAGTCCATTGGTTGTGACTGTGGCCGATGGTGATGTGTATAAAATCTTGATCCAGTTAATAAATGACTCTCCAAAGCCGAATTTTTGTAACCTGGTGAATAAAAATTTCCAGTTGACCCTATCAAAAGCTTTTTCGGCATCTAATGTGGCAATGAGAGTATCTTTCTGTTGTACTGATGAGTAGTGCATTAAATTGTATAATCTGCGGGTATTATTGGATGCGTGTCTACCTTTTATAAAGCCGGTCTGATCAGGATGGATTATATACGGTATAATTTGTTCAATTCTATGGGCTAGTGCTTTGCTAATAATTCTTATTTCGACATTTATAAGTGAGATAGGACGATAGTTAGATGTGAAGGTGTGGTCTTTGTTAGGTTTAGGAATGAGTGATATAAGTCCTGTATTCATATGGGAAGGGAACTTTGCGTTATGTTTTATTTCCGTTATTGTTCTGCTAAATAGTGGGTATAAAGTTGACCAAAAATGTTCGTAAAACTCAGCAGGGAAGCCATCTGGACCTGGTGCTTTATTATTTTGCATGCTTTTCAATGCGGAGTGATCAGATGAGTATAATTTTGTATAATATTCTTGAAATATCTTGTTTATCTCAACTGGTGAATTGGTTAGCTTCCCTGCCGAGTTTCTGATGGAGGTTATAGCTGTTCTTTCTTTATTTCTTTTAATTTGACTGGCTAAATATTTTCCGGATTTATTGCTATGGTGAAAAGTTTCTTGACGGAGCCTGTGAATCAGAAACTGGTTTCTTTTGTTTATTATTTCATTAAGCAAAAATGTTTTTTCTCTAATTTCTTTATAGGTGCTTTCTGATTGATTATTTGCATGTAAAATTTCTAATTCTTTTATTCTTTCTTCCAGTTGGACTTCTTTTTCTCTGTCCTTTTTTTATGTACTGAATATGATATAATTTTTCCCGTAAAACTACTTTCCATGTTTCCCAGAGCAGTGATGCTGACGACTTTGGAGAGTCATTTATTTCAAGGAAGGATGTCCACTCTTCAATTCAATTCAATTCAAGTTTATTTGTATAGCGCTTTTCACAATACACATTGTCTCAAAGCAGCTTTACAGAAAGTGCATTTCAGAAATGTACAAAGAAAAATACAGTTAGTTAATCATGTATAAATTTAGGCATAACATATCGCCGGTGTTTAGTCGTCTCTTCACAGGCGTCGAGTCGTCTCTCCACAGGCGTTTAGTCGTCTCATCGCAGGTGTTGGGGCATCTGAAGTCTCCGTGAGAGGCTGGATACAAACTGGAGCTGACGAACGCTATTTACCTCGGGACTAGCGTCCCGAGATAACAGCAGAAAGACAGATGGGAAATAATTAGCATAGCTGATGTTCATAATATTAATGCATTCGAACTGATTCAGAAGTAGTATAAAAGGTAAGCATTAAGTGAATGCTTGGTTAAAGAGATGCGTCTTTAATCTAGTTTTAAACTGGGACAGCGAGTCTGAGTCTCGAACAATATCAGGAAGGCTATTCCAGAGTTTAGGAGATAAATGTGAGAACGCCCTCCCTCCTTTAGTAGACTTAGATATCCTAGGAACGACCAGAAGCCTCGAATTTTGTGATCTTAAAGAGCGCGATGGATTGTAGGGCGATAGAAGGTCTGTTAAATACACAGGAGCTAAACCATTTAGAGCTTTATAAGTCAATAGTAATACTTTGTAATTGATACGGAACTTAATAGGTAACCAGTGTAGAGATGATAAAATTGGTGTTATATGATCATATTTTCTTGATCTAGTAAGAACTCTAGCGGCTGCATTTTGGACTAACTGTAGCTTGTTTATTGAGGATGCAGGACAACCAGCTAATAAAGCATTACAGTAATCTAGTCTCGAGGTCATGAATGCATGAACTAACTTTTCTGCATCTGAAACAGATAGCATGTTACGTAGCTAAAGCCTGGTTCACACGGGATGATTTTAAAATTGTCGGCCGATTTTCCAAACCTGAGAGACCCCACACACGGCGATAAAAAATCACGGGTCTAACAGTTTTGGTCGTGCCGTGTGTGGTGCGCAGCCACACGGCAAAATCAACACATCACACACGAACCGATTTGACTCCCGAGCATTCCCAGGTCAGACGGAAAATCTCGCGTAATCCCTCGAGATCAAACGTGACTTCAGAGTAAACTATTATGGCGGACACAGAGGATCCAGTGGCGATAGTTTAAACTATTAGAGAAAACATCCACCGGACTCTCTGGTGCGCCATGCCGCCGGATGTTTTGATTTTATTTGTTTGTCTTCCTCTGCGCCTCGTCACCTCGCTTTCTGATTGGCTACACGCCACAGTCCACAGGCTGCATGTCCTCGGGGGACACCACACACGAGGAGAAATCGGGCCAAAACAATCCAACATGTTGGATATCCCCGATTTGAGATCGGAGCGGTCCAGACGTCCTTCCGAGCAGACGAGAGCACTCTTAACACACCACACACGGCAGGAATATATGATCCGATATCGGAGCATCCTTAAGATTGTCGGCAGGGGTAAATCGTGGCTAAAATCGGCCTAATTATCCTGCCGTGTGAACCAGGCTTTAGCAATGTTTCTAAGGTGGAAAAAGGCTGTTCTTGTAACATATGAAATATGATTTTCGAAAGTCAAGTTGCGGTCTAGTATAACACCCAGGTCTTTTACTGTAGTGGATAAAGTAACAGGACATCCTTCTAAATTAAAGTTGTATTGTAAGGGATTTTGTGGGTAGTTTTTTAGACCAATAAGTAATACCTCCGTTTTATCTGAATTTAATAGCAGGAAATTACACGTCATCCAGCATTTTATATCTTTTAGACACTCTGTCAAGT
Source organism: Chrosomus eos (assembly GCA_036326025.1). Lineage (NCBI taxonomy): Eukaryota > Metazoa > Chordata > Actinopteri > Cypriniformes > Leuciscidae > Chrosomus > Chrosomus eos. The sequence continues at coordinate 89,652 of JAZAVI010000260.1, forward strand.
TAGATAAGTTAGTGTTTTCATCTGGTCGTGATGAGATATATAATTGAGTGTCATCAGCATAACAGTGAAAATTAATTCCATGTTTTCTTATAATATTACCAAGTGGCAGCATATATATTGAGAATAGCAGAGGGCCTAGGACAGATCCTTGCGGCACTCCGTAGTCTACTGATGTTATCTTTGATTTTTCCCCATTTAAACAGACAAAATGGTAACGGTCTGATAAGTACGATCTAAACCAGCTTAATGCCTGTCCCTGAACACCAGTGTAGTTTTGTAGTCGATCTAAGAGTATTTTATGATCTATAGTGTCGAACGCAGCACTAAGATCAAGTAGAACTAGTATTGAGATACAGCCTTGGTCAGAGGCTAAGAGTAAATCATTTGTAATTTTAACTAGCGCAGTTTCTGTGCTATGATGCGGTCTGAATCCCGACTGAAATTTTTCATAGATATCATTTTCTTGCAAGAAAGAGCACAATTGAGCGGACACAATTTTTTTCTAGTATTTTAGACATAAATGGAAGATTTGAGATGGGTCTGTAATTTGCTCGGTTATTTGGATCTAATTGCGGTTTCTTAATGAGAGGTTTTATTACTGCCAGCTTGAATGTTTTTGGAACGTGACCTAAAAATAAAGACGAGTTAATAATATTGAGAAGAGGCTCTTCCACTACAGGTAACACTTCTTTAAGTAGTTTAGTGGGTATTGGATCTAATAAACATGTTGTTGGTTTAGATGCAATGATAAGTTTATTTAGTTCTTCCTGTCCTATAGTTGTAAAGCGGTTTAGTTGTTCTAGAGGGGCCATAATTGAGGCCGAGTCATAAGACACCATAGAGGATTGTACATTTACAATAGTGTTTCGGATGCTTTCTATTTTCTGATTCATAAAATCATTACTACTATATTGTAACGGAATATTTTGCTCTGGAGATGTCTGATTATTTGTTAGTCTGGCCACGGTGTTAAATAAAAACCTTGGATTATTTTGGTTATTTTCAATTAGTTTGCGGATATGCTCAGCCCTGGCTGATTTTAGAGCCCTTTTATAACGTGACATACTAGAGAGTATTGAGGGCAGCTTCCATCAAAGTGACAGGTTTATTGCCCTCATAAAGCCCCTCCCCTACCCATTTATGGCCTGCGTGGGATTTTCCCACGTTGGCCCCGCCCCTTTCCCCGCCCACTTCCGGGTATGTCATGTGACCGTGGGAATTCCCTAGACTCAACCCCTCATCCCCCAACCCCTCCCTTAGGGGTGTGAACATCTGAAGAGTTGTGGGGGTGGGGGTGTCACCCCCACGATTACTAGCTCTTAATGTGAAAATGTTCAAAAATGAGGAAAAAACATTCAAAACAATCTTTTTTCAAGCTTTTTTTAAGAAGGATGACAGAGTCAGAGATGAGTTTAGTGTTTTTTATTAAAGACTTTTTCATACACTTTAAAACAATGTATATATTTGTTCAAAAGTATATCTTTTTTTCTTAAAGTAATCAAAAAATGTGTTAGTGTTATTACATCAAATAGTTGTGCTTTGTAACATGGTTAAATGTTAAATGTCATTTAAAAACGTTTTTCAGTAAAACAAGTTAAAGAGTTTTTTTTTTTTACCTTAAAATGGTTAAAACTGTTTCAAACACAGCATAATATTTAAACTATATGTTTAAAACCATATTAAAAAAAAGACCTTGCGTTTTTTACAAACCGTTTTGTTGAATAAAGAACATGAGTTAACCAGTTCGCTGTTTAAAGATGTGTAAAAGTGAACAGAGTGCATCTTCTCCAAAGTTGAGAGATTTTCAAGTAACCTCCGGTGGAGCATAGCGAAAACACATCTGCTTACATGAAAGATCAGAAATGATGATCTGAAAGTGCGTTCTGAGCCACACGCAGACTCCTCCCACGACACGCCTTCCACACCGTAAGCGTGGGAAATACAACAAGCGTCACACATACGTCACACTCACGCACACACATAATGAAAGAGTCTCCATCTCCGTATCATGCCGCGGTCTATTTAAAAAGGAGCTCGCGTTCTGCGGGGGAATACTTGTGATTTTTTATTCAACTAGAAACTATGGCTTCTGCAGCACCCAAAACTCCTGAAAGGAACGTCAATGAGGTTATGGAGGATTTAACATTGGCTCCGCGAAAAAAAAAAACATGGACCGTCACTAACACGATTTCTCCACGAGATGGCGGACCACGTGAAGTACACCTTTCACCTGTCTGGAGGAAGGGCGTGCGCGTACGAGTTTGACAAAGACATGCGTGAAGTCAGACTCTTGAACGTTGATGACGATGATATGTTCACGTGGAATACTTCTGAAGACCCGGATTTGGTTTTCACAGAAAGGGATTGGATACTATTTTACACAAAAGTGTGGAGAGACTTGAAAGACGGTGGTGATGTCCCTCTTTTCATCGGCGAGTGGCAAGGATTATCAGCTGGTACGAGATACCGGATCCTCGCGGATAATGCCAACAAATATCCTGACGACTACATATACATTTTATGCAGTGATTTCGGGTCGGGTGCATCAGAATGCACATGGCCCATTGTGGAGGCCGATCATTTGAAATACTACAATTTAAAATTTATGTTTCAATGGAAAGACCTATCCGTATTGGAGGAAATTTTTTCTAAGATCATGCAGTTCTTTAAATGGAGTGACGCGTATGATAGATACAAGGCTGTCAAAGTCAAACTGTTTCATCCTGATTGGTGCACACCTGCAAGGAGGGGCGTGTATATAGCACCGCCTACACTCTACAAACATTAATACCCACCCACACTGCCATTCTGTCTCAAACACTCAACATGTCTCAAGAGGATATTACAACCCCGTTCTCTCCTAACGGATCTATTGATGGTTACGGAGCAGATGGATTATCAGATGCTATTAATGGATATCCTCAGAAGAGCATCGAATGGCTAAATAAATTTTGTACTGATCTCGGATATCACAACCTGTCTTTCCTCACAAACTACGCGGGCGCTGAGCGTGCAGCTGCAGTGGCTGCTGATGAACCAATCAACGACGCCCCGGACACCACCGGCGACGCGCCGGACGGATGTCTTGGCGATACTGGCCACCGGATTATAAAAGCAGTCGTCACTGTCATATTGGAATATCTGATTGATAAGCAAATGAAGAAAGACTGCGTTGGATGTACCGTAGACCACCCATCCCAAACAAGACATTTGTGTCTGTTTGAGCCTGCTGCTTATTATTTTTATGGTTGTTTTGATGAGATCAACCTGAAACTTCTTCAGCCAGACTTGAAAAAGATCTTGGCTAATACTTTGAAACTGTGTGGAATAACGACTCATCTGCAAAGAATCCAGGGGTCTATCGAGACGATTTTGTTTGAGCTCAAAGATGAAATGTACATAGTGGAACGCCTGGGGTGTATCAGACAGAAGCTGATCGACGAGAGCTGTGAACAGATCGTGTACAATGCTGTAGACACCTGGAAACTTGCTGATGCTGAAAACGCCTACTCTCCCTGTGTGTGATGATGGGGAATTCCTGTGCCTCCTGGATCACCAAACATTTCTTTAAATCACATATTAAACGTGAAATATCAAAGCTGTTGTACATTATTATTGATGATCATACGTCAAATGCCGACGTGACTGCGCATAATACGGGTCTAACGAAATTAATGTTTCAAATGAACACTGTGCGAAGATTATCGAGTGACTGGAATAAGATGTTGAATATATCTGTAAACAAAGATGCATGTATAATTGTCAAAACCATTCTCGAACTCATGCCTGAATGCAAGGAGTCTCTTAGAATAGGAAATATTGTATGTCTTTGCACGTATGTAACAGATGTCTGCAAACTGTTAAGAAAAGAGCACCAGGATGTTTGTAAAATTATTGATATTATGATCGAATACATGCTGGAGAAAAATTTTGAAATGTGTGTGCATTTTATTTTGATGATTGGATTGCTACATAATTAAACCTGTGTATGTTGTAACCCTATACTTTTTTCTATTCTGAAATAAAAATTGATAAATGTTCCTGAAATAAAAAAAAAAAAACTTTATTGTTTGTTGATTGTAAAAAATAAATAAAAAAAAACTGACCAACGACGTTGTATGTTTCATTATTTTCTGAAATAATAATAGATAATCCTGAAATAAAACTGAACAACATTACATGTGTTTCATTATTGTCTGAAAAAACTCGTAGTGTCGACATGGCAGAGCTAATGAAGAAAATGTACTACGACCCTGCGAATTCTGGTGCTTTGGGGGGTAAAAACAGACTGTGTTACAGCAATGTGTTTTACTGTGTAAAACTATCTGATAAAGAGGTGTCTGATTGGCTCTCCAGTCAAGACACATACACTCTACATCGTACTGCACCAATAAATTATAAACGAAACCGTGTGATGGTGTATGGAACAAACCATCAGTTTCAAGCCGATTTAGTTGACATGTCGGAATTCTCAAAACAAAACAATAATATTAAATACATAATTACGGTTATTGATATTTTCAGTAAATTCGCTTGGACACGCGTTCTAAAAAATAAGACGGGGGCGGAAGTGGCTAAAGCTTTTCTGTCTATTTTGAGAGAAGGCCGTATACCTGCAAAATTACAAACAGATAAGGGTACAGAGTTTTTCAATAAGCATTTTCAACAGTTGATGAAAAAATATAACATACACCATTTTGCAACAGCCAGTGATCTAAAGGCAAGTGTGGTTGAAAGATTTAATAGGACTTTAAAATGACGTATGTGGAGGTTTTTAACAGCTGTAAATTCCAAACGTTACTGTGATATATTGCAAGATCTGACAGAGGGGTATAATTCCAGTTATCACAAATCCATTAAAATGCGCCCGTTGGATGTGAATAAAGAAAATGAAGATGTAGTGTTTAATAATTTATACGGGAAAATACGTAAAGAGACACCCAAATTTAAATTCTCAATTGGTGATGTTGTGAGAGTCTCTAATGTGGGTATTTTGAGGATGTACCCATTTTGCTCAGGGATATAAATGTCTCTCTCCCCCAGAGGGTACGTCTCGCCTACGACCGTATAAAGAATAAGGTATTTCTGAAAGCACCTCACAGGACTTCGTTGACATTTATGGCAAACTAGCGATCATCCTGGGTTTAAAACCGGGGGGTTCTATAGAAACTGTAAACAGTTCGGATGAACATCAAGACACACACATCACATATGCTCCATACCAGGCTGATATAAGAGCCGGATTCTACACACTATACGTATACACGGACATAATAGACTATCAATCAGTTGGTGATGCATATGTACCTTTATTAGCAACTGTATATATAGATGGTGAAACTAACAATACAGTCAGTGTCAGATACGACAAAGCTCATTACGTACGGGTTAATAAGAGCTGTATCACAGAAATCTCTGTTGATGTAAAAGACGATTTAAACCAGGACGTGCGTTTCACCTACGGAAAGGTTGTTACCAAACTGCATTTTAGACCTGTGAAACATCAACCGTTTTAAAATGTCTTATCACGCCCCGTACAAAGCGGATCCCGAACGCTACATATCATACTACAGGGCTCAGGCCGGTAACGGGCTTCCGGGGTATGCAGGGGGTGGGGTTATGTACGGATCCGGATTTGCTTCAGGGATCGGTGGACTTTTTAAAGGTCTTTTTCGAATGGCTCTACCTTTTTTTAGAAGGGGATTCAGTATAGCAAAACCGCATTTAAAGTCAGCCGCTAAAAACATAATGAGTGATGTTGTCACCAGTGCTCTAACAAAGTCTTATAATAATAATGAAAATGGACAGGAGGGCCATGGCATGATGGTGATGTCACGTAAACCTCCAGGTACCCGTATGAGAAGAGGGCGTGCCCTTGCTGTAAAGAAGACTAGACGCTCTAGCAAAACACGCTCAGTTACAAAAAGCAAGCGAAGAACTAGCACGAAACGGCTGAAAAGATCTACAAATTTAAAAAGACGGGGTATCACTATTTTCTAAAACATGTCTCTTTTACACTGTATGTCTGACGAATGCATTAAATCAGAGCTGGACCTGTTTACGCTCCCTTTGACACAAACAGCTATTGAAAAAAATACATATGTGGAGATAAGCCCCGTGTCGGCTTTGACCGATGCGTCTCCCATTGAATTCTTTATAGCAGGGGCTGGTGAAGATTACACAGATCTGAATAACACTCTGCTATATACACGCATAAAAATAACTCTTCCGAACGGTGATCCCCTTCCTGATGGAGCTCCAACGGCTTTAATTAATTAACCGGGAGCCTGTATCTTCTCTCAGGTCGATGTCTCTTTAGGCGACCGTCTAGTGTCTCAAAGTTCCAACACATATCCCTACAGGTGTATCATAGAAGCCCTCACTAATTACCGAAAAGACACTCTCGAGAGTAACTTTTCAGCAGGTTTATTCTACAAAGATTCTTCAGCTCACATAGATGCTACAGATCCTGGAGGGGCAAACGTCGGGTTAACAAAGAGGGCAGCATTCACAAACGCCAGTAGCGTTGTAGAGCTCCAATTCACAGCGACATCTTCTTTCAATCGAAGTTGTTATTGAACGGAGTGGATATACGGGTTCGTTTAACTCGTGCGAAAGACGCATTCTGTCTGATGCGTAATGATGCCATCGATTATAAGCTTAATATACTATCGGCTTCGCTTTTTGTGAAAAGAGTCACCGTATCCCCTGCAGTGCGCTTGGGGCATGCGCAAGCTCTTCTCTCAACCACTGCTAAATACCCCATAGACAGAGTGTGTGTAAAAAATTTCTCAGTACCAGCAGGTGCACGTGTATCTAACCATGAAAATCTCTTCCTCGGGACGCTGCCGAAATCTGTCATTTTGGCCATGACGGAAAACACAGCCTTTTCCGGTGCTTACGACAAAAACCCTTTTGCCTTAAAACATTTTCATCTTGAATTTCTTACGTTGACCTGTGATGGACACCAGATCCCTTCTCGCCCCCTTCAACTCGAATATAATAACGGGTCTGCTGTGAGAGAGTTTTATCAGTTAGTGACAGCCACAGGCCGACATCTAAAGAATCAAGGGTCATAGATCGTGAAGATTTCCTGCATGGATACACTCTCTATGCGTTTAACCTGACACCCGACGAGGAATGCGGTCAACACGTTTCGCTGATTAAATCAGGAAATATTAGATTAGAAGTACGTTTCAGAGTACCCCTCCCACATCCTGTTAATATTTTAATATATTCAGTCTTTGACTCAATTATAGAGATATCAAATCGGAGACAGGTGTGACAGATCACTACTGAAATGAACACTGTGCAACTGACGGGGTTGATGGATAAAATTTCCTGTAACACAAATTTTTTAGGTGTACTACCGAGCGATTACCTACCCAAAGAGCCTTTAAAGGATATACCGTGCATGCTAATTTCGAATACACAGGCTTCAGACGAACCAGGAGAACACTGGATCGCTATATACATACGTCGAGATGGCGTCGGCTGTTTTTTTGACAGCTTTGGTAACACACCAGATGCACATCGTTTTCCTGCATCTTTTCATAACTTTCTAAAAAACAATTCTACAGTCGTTCAGTACTCAGACAAACAATTCTTAATTATGAATAATTCAAGATTATGCTTCTGACACCTGCGGACAACATTGTGTGTTTTTTCTGTATTATATATCAAGAGGCTATGAATATGAGAATGTTATAAAAATGTACCATAATGATTTGTTAAAAAATGACATCATGGTCTCTCTCTTTGTGAAAAAATTGAAGCCTAGTCTTTAAAAAATTTAACGGTAAAAAATTTAAATGCATTCAGTGTGTACAGTCTGGCAAAACATTTCAGGTGTATTAATGTGAGGTATGATGTATTGTTTATGTGTGTGATGAATAAACAAACTTGTAAAACAGATTAAACGTTTTCTTTTCTCTATTGACATCAGATATTAGTATACAGCTTAAAAATACAGTTACATAATGATGATATACACAGATTTACATCCAAAAATATTTGTAAAACAGATAAACATTTCCAATTATACCGATACAAAAAAAAATTGCTAAAAATGTAACCATTGTTTAGTGTCTAATGCAGGCGATTTAAATACATCTGTATCCGGTGTGTCTGAAGGGATGTGTGGTGATGTGTTACGACGTCTTTGTTTTTTCAAAGACTTTGTCGGTACATCTCCAAAACTATCCCCTGTTGTTTTTCTTTTAAGTGAATCAATCATTCGTTTAACATGTTGGTTACTTATTGTTGAGTAAGGTATGTTTAAAGAGGAAAACGCATCCAAAAATTCACTCCATCCTGTTGGCCTACGTTCATCGCGTATCATTTGAGGCATTGTTACGCTTTTCAACAGGTCAAGCATATGAGATCCTGCAATGATTTTCCCTTTATAAACAAATTCTCCGGTGTCTGTCCATGAAGACAACTGCTTGGCCTTAGACATTTTATCCAAAATGTATTTTACATTTTTCAAGCTTCTCCGAGACACATTATTTAGCACCTCTGATACGATTACGTCTTCAGTGCCGGTCTCAGTCCTATCACCTACACTATGAGAGGTGACAGTTGCCTCTTCATTTTCACCCTCCTGACTCGGCACTGTCAGCGTTAAAGTGTTGCTATCCACATCGTTATGCTTTGACACAGAGAGAAACCTCTGTAACGTGTGTGTATAGTTTTGCTTTTTCATGTGTGCCCAGATCATGTCTCTGTAATATCTCTCTTATAGATGAATCCAAGTTTTCCTCCACGTACGTATGGATATTTTCACGTGGCGGTACATTCCTTAGTCTATCTAATTGATGCTTTGGCACAAGATACAATTTTTCAGTATGCTGCATTTTTTCTCCTCAGATTCAGTTTCTAGTTATCAGGCTAGTTATGAAAGGTAGTGCTACAGTTAAAAGAGGTAGTAAAAACCCTCCTTTTTGGTTAATCATACGTCTTTTTCTTGCAATATTGATCTTTTTATTAGCAACGTATTTTATTACCGTCTTTCTCCTTTTTAAAGAGCCGCGCTGTTTTGCAGTTAGAGGGATCTTACCGTGAAGAATATTGAGGGCCACTTCACATAGAGCCAGTATGAGCTCGTCAGGTGCTGAATTCAGAATAACCTTTCGCTGTTTGGGTGAGCTCTTGTATAATAACTTTAAAAGGTACAGATTTCTGGAAAGCCTCGAACTCATTTTAAACTCCTTTCTGGACGTAGACCACAGGATAGTCAGACAGTAAATCCGTTCTGAGTCTAAATCTTTCAGGCGTCTGTGTTTTATAATTAGCAGGTAGTTGAAAGGAAGACTAGTTGCATCTTGGTAGGCTTCAATAAAAAACTTTGTATTACCGGGAAACATCTGACGACCCAAAACACCAATCTGGTGCTTATCTCGAGGGTTTTTAAATATTATTAAATAATTAGAGTTAAGCCCTATTGTCCTGGTAGATTTACCCTGAAAAAATAGATTCTGTATCAGTAGCAAACAACTCATATTTTTATGATGTACATATTGTGTAAAAATCTTCTCGACTTCAGAATTGGACGCTGCTTGACCCATAACATCATCCAAAATTAATAGGGATCTCTTGCCAGGAGGGAATAATGAATCATCATCCAATTTCTTTGGGATGTTTTCAATGAATTTAAAATCAAAAGCATGTAACAGTTCATCGTATAAAGATTGCCAGCATGTATAAATGTACACATAATTATCAAACTTTACAGAACACATTTTGTCTGAATTATACATTAGAGTCTTTACAAAAAAAGTCTTTCCACTGTTACTTGGACCGCTAATAACAGCTGAAAAAGGATGTTGCAGTCTGCAGTCAAAAACATCAGTTTCACACATATTCACAAAATATTGTTAAAATCCGTAAGGCAATGTTGTGTAGTCTGGTAAAAGGACGCGCTTGTTGTACACAATTCTGAAACTTTTCACGACTGATTTATTATGCAGTGTGAAACGCAACTTATTTGATGGTGTCCGAGTTAGCTAGCAGCTGCTGGCTGACACCTGTCTCAACATATGAGTGCACTAGACCAGTCAGACTCTGCAAGTTAACTATTTGAGCGTTTTTGGCGTGAAGCGTAATGCCTTTTGCTTTGAGACATGTATGTCCGTTTGCTGTGGCAAAGCCGTACGATTTCGGACCCGATGCCGCAAACACCGAAATGAAATCGCCTGTCTCTAATTCACTGGTGAGCTGACCCAGATATGCACCTGTTTCAGGAATCCATTCATCGTTTTTTGATACAAAGATAATGCTGTCTGTGTCTGAATAAAGCACACGTTTATCTAATTTATCCAAAAGATTATAGAGTTCAAGTCGTGCGTATGCTGTGGTGAATGTACCGATAAACACGTTAACATCACGAGTGGGGGAGGGATCTTGCTCCCCATAAGACCATTGGATTAAAGCCACTGTATCAGATACAAAAGAGAAATGTTTTATCACATACGCATTACTAAAAAGCCTCTGAGTGAACTCTTCTGGATCTGTAAGAAGCTCCGCAGTCGGGAGATGGCTTCGTAAGCTAAACCTACCCCATAATGTGTTAAGAATAAGCTTACTAATAGATCGTTTTGCGGGATTGTGTGAAATATTAGAAATATCCAAACTAATACCCTGATTTTCAAGATAATCGTCAACATAAGACTGTTTGTCTTCGTCTGTCACTACATGTGTGGGAAAACCTGATGCCTCCTGTTTGAATTTTAGAAAGGTGTTTACATAATCACTGAACAACGTGTCGGATGTCTGTTCAAAATGCCAGACTTCATCCATTTTCAACACTTTATATCCGTGTTGAATAGCTCTCTGTAATTCAATGGATACCCACGTAGATGTAATACATCTGTCTTTATCTGTGTGTGTGCATTGAGGGTCCTGAATCTGATTCTCTACACAAGATTTGCACAAGGGAAACATAAGTTTACCGGCACACCTGTAAGGCAATACAGGATGAAACAGCTCGCGAGGGGGGAGGACTGTTGCTTTGATAAGCCCAAAATAATTCTCTATAGGTTCAAAATCCTTAAAAATTATCTTAGGATGTCCTATAGGATATGTTTTACATGACTGTACGTACGGATACAACGATGTGAAATCATAATAATCTACCCTCTCATCATCGGTGGTTTTGTGGTAGAGTTTATATGCGTTTGTGCGGCCACCGTATAAAGCATCACAAGGTTTCAACCTCTCAGGGGCTTCGTAAGATTGCATAAATTGTATAACATCCGGATCTGATTGTTTTGCATTAAGCCATTCACATTCCCATATAGAGATCACCCGCAAGGAATACATTTTACGCAGGGTCTCTAGTTTGTCATCCGTCTGTCTCCTGAGAGATCCAAAAGACATTTTTGATAAGGGTTGAATTTCTTCAGCCTTAAATCTGCATGAATGACCGTGCATGAAACATCCTAGATATTCTAAAGCTGTTTTCACACCATCATCACTCTGGTAATATCTACATGATAAGGGCCGGCAATGCGTGTTGCACATTCACATTATGCTTTTTTTGAAAATATTCTAAACCATTTGACGAATTTGAGAAAGTTTTGTGCTGATTAACGTACGCGTGGCTGTGGGTGAGGGCCAGTGTGTCGCTTGTCAGAAAATTAGTTTTGAATACTTTCATGCATGTTCCAGCCAATGTCACAGTTTTAAATGGATCAATGTTTGTACATTCGATGAATTCTTCGCGATATTTTACACAAGCCTGACGTAGAATAATTACATCATTCCGACAGTAAAAAGCAAGCTCTTTTTTTAAGTCAAACAACCCCGATACGCCAGCATACCAAAGATCAAATCTGGTACGATCGACCTGACTCATTGTCTCATAACCGTAAAACTCTTTTGGAGGGTACGGACCCAGATAATCTGCATTCTCTGACCTGTTGAAGTGATGGGGAAAAAAACCCTTATCACTCACACTTAGGTTTAACGCTGCAGGTATCTTGCTTAACGCTAGAGGGAGAAACGGGTATGAGTCGATATACCTCTGTCTAAACGTACGATCATACATGTATAAAATACGACACCCTTGAATGATAATTTTCGGTGTCAACCCTTCGCTGGTGAGGTATTCCACTAGAATAAAATTGTCAAAAGCAGATCCATTGTAGGCTTACGAATGTATACCCCGCATATTTCGGATGCCTAAAGTGTTTAATTAGAAGTTCTACACATTCCGTACCACCTGCTTCAAACGTTTCGCCGGTGTGTGTCATCGCACACACATAATTAGCTGTGTGTTTACCATTTTCAAACATGGTTTCAAAATCGTAATAAATGTATTTCTCGTCATGTTTTTCAGGTTTAAGTGGTTGAATGTAACATTCATGGCATCCATCATCTGTCAAGATCTCTCTGCAATGTTCGCAACTCTTTGGAGAACAGACGTGGGGGCTTGTCTTATCACCTTTTCTTGCTACCCTATAAACAGTGTGACATTTTGAGCAAAAACGAAAGGTATCACATTGCGATCTTTCATCAGGAACTCGTGATTTTTTATGTGTTTCGTAGCAGAATGTATTTTTACAGAATCTGAGACATTCTGAACATTGTCTATGTTTTGCAACATGCGTCCGGCACTCTGACGTATTGCATACTTTACATACATATTTGCAAGCATGCAATCTTTTGTCAGAGAACCCTTTGTGGCAATATTCGCAAACGTAGCTACACCCTATAAAACCTTTCAAATTTTTTATTAGATGGTAATGTCCCTCGTGATTATACAGGTTCACAGTTTTTGGATGAATTTCATCCGTGTTTTTGTACACTTGCAGTTTCCCTGTACAGTCACGATGAAATACCACGATTTTTAGATCATATTTTTTTTCGAAAGCAGTCAGATCGTGAAATCCTATTTTTTCATGAGGTGTGAAGCCACAATTTGTATGGATCTCGTACGCCTGTATTTGTAGTTGTTGATCTGTAAAAGACGGATTAAGAAAATAGGCTAGGCAATAGCTCAAACAAATACTATTTTCGATATTATTAGGGCTGAATAAATGCATTTTTTTCTTCTCTATAGTATCACTGATCGCGAGAGTCGTAATATTTCTACGAGGCCCTCCTGCCGGTTTGTCCATAGCTATAGAAACCTGTAATGACAGTGCGGCGTCCGTGCTTACATCCGCGTTACTCTGTGTCGCCTGCTCAATCTGATCGATAAATAATGTGAAGTCGTGATTGTTGTCGGGTGTTAAAACAGTGTTGATGGATGTAGGTAAACTATCCCCCAAAAGGGGGGATTGTACTATACATCACATTGTGCATTGGTACTATATTGTTAATATAACCCGTGTCGCCGGCCAGCAATTGAGAAAAACCTACAATCTCATTTAAAATATTATGCAAATGTATATTATAAGTAGCTAAATCATTCGTGTCTATTTCACGGAGGTTAAGCGTTCTATTAATTTCTACCCCGTTGAAACGTGGTCTTGGTATTACTGTGAAATCACCAGCATTGCCTCCCTCAGTCGTGAGTCTGTGTATCTCAGCCTGACTCAAACCCATCTCTGGCTGCCTCGGATCATAGCTCGTTTGCGGTGTGACCCCCGCACCTGTCTGTACGTTTTCATTATCATTATGTACGGGTATTTCACCCCAATTTCGCTGTTCTGCTATAATATTTCGCAATCGCTCGGTTGTGGATAGGCCGTCTGTGTTTAACATTCGTAATTGTTCATTTATTAAAATACGCAGCTGGTCATTATTGCGAGACCTAGATCTTTCGCGGTCATCGTCGTCAGAATTTGAGTCGGTTCGTGCCCTTTTAGAAAGCATTTTGAAATGGTTTATTTAAAAATTGTGTAAAACAAAACGTATCCTTCTACCACCATACATAAACAATAATGATGTGTGTAGATAACAGGTCGTAACAGGAATACAATAACAAACTGATTACAATATCAATATTGCTAACACTAAAACAGATAATCAAAATAATTAAAAATAAGAACAGTAATCGAATTTTTAAAAGCAAAATAAGTGGATAATCATCATCTTCTCATGAATGCTTCATGTAATTCTCGTAATAATCTTTGAACTATATTTAGTCTCTCAGAGAATAAGGACAAAGCCACAGTTAGCAGCTGTAGATCCTCTCTTACCTGGGCATTCTCTCCACGCACGGCTATAAGTTCGTTACGTAAATGACGATTTTCATTCAGAGTTTGTTCGTGGCAATTCCCCCAAAAATCGACAGCTCTCCTCAGGTCGGTTGTGTGTAGCGAGATCAACTCTCTTTGGGAATCGTGACGTGGTTTGTTGAAACGATAAAGGTCTGCTCACAACGTCTAAAATCCTTAAAGGGATACTCCACTTTTTTTGGAAATAGGCTCATTTTACAACTCCCTCAGAGTTAAACAGTTGAGTTTTACCATTTTCGAATCCATTCAGCTGATTTTCTGATATTTAGAAGAATATCAGTAACCAGACAGTTTCTGGTCTCATTGACTCCCATAGTATACATTTTTTTCCTACTATGGAAGTCAATGAGACCAGAAACTGTCTGGTTACTGATATTCTTCTAAATATCAGAAAATCGGCTGAATGGATTCAAAAACGGTAAAACTCAACTGTTTAACTCTGGGGGAGTTGTAAAATGAGCCTATTTCCAAAAAAAGTGGAGTATCCCTTTAAAAAATTTCTATTAACGCTGCGTAGCATGTCATGGCTCAGGTCCCGCAGTTCGCTGCCTCTGTATGCAGGTCTAAAATATCCTGGTGAAGCATCGGAACGCGTGCTGCTGCCGCCTGAGGATCCCTGCTCAGAGTCGATGGTGTCCAACACTGCTTCTTGGGACTCCAAGAAAATCTCTAAATCTCTTTCGCTGTAATCTTGTGCTGGGGAAAAAACATAATAATACGTTGTTATTATATGATTTATTTGTCAGATAAAATATAATGTAAAAAACAAAATCTTACCGTGATCCTCAGGTGTATTATACCCATTGGCTCCACCGGGGTATATACGGGGAAAGCGTTTTATACAGGGGCTTGACGTCGATGTGGGTCTGCACTCAAATGGAGTGTTTTGTTCTGTAAAATAAAATATTAATTTATTATTTTTTAGATTTGACAAATAAAAATAGGATAAACCAAAAATTATCACACACCTTCGCATGGATATTCTAATTCTTCACCGGTGTCTGAATCATACACTCCATAAACATCACGAAGTCTTTTTATTCCACGGCCACCACCTCCACGGACACCGGATTGTATTACAGCGCCACTGGTTGAAGGCTCGTCCTCTGTCTGAGAGCGGGTCGAATGTGCGTTTTCAGACCTTGTGGAGCTCCAAGGAGTGACGTTGTCGTACGTGTCATTAGGGCCATCCAATGGGTCGGAGCACACAGCCTCCGATACCTGATGCGCGCTTCTCCCCCTGTGTCGAAGTGTTCTCCACCTCTGATGAATTATCGTTATGTATATCATGTAAAAAATCGTGAGGTGAAACACCTTCCGGAAAGGACTCGTCATCTATAATCCAGACATGTATATTAACAACACATATATTTCAATAAAATGTATAACGTTTTGGGAAATTTACTCACAAAGCTCGTTAAGGATTTGCATCAAATCTTCGTCAAATACATCCGATGATCCAAGCTCTGATGTTTTGCAATTGTCAAGACATGTTCATTTTTAAAAAGAGAGAAGAAAAATATATAGTTCTAACATCACGTCGATTTATAATAAAAAATATTGTTATTTTTGTTAAAATGAGGAGTGTGCTTACCGTTTTGATTAGCAGACATGTTTTTCAGGTTCTCGATTCAGTAGACTAGTGTCGTTCGAAGGATATCTGTTATGTGAAACATCTGCACTTCTAAAAAAGTTCGCTATTCAAAAAGCGTCTTACCGCGTCACACGCACACGCTTATGCTCATCCTCATTTTCAAAGAAGTTCTTTCAACTCTGCGTGAAATAGTCTGTGATGTGGCTTTGATAAGTGTTTTTTACAACTAGAAAAACATACGAGTCTCGCGACAAATCCGGCTTCGCAATAAAATAATTCTCACACCGCCAAGCTTCAAAAGAGAAAAAGAAACACATGCAGAGCGACCCCTCACGGTTTCAAACCCACAAACCGACATTATGGAGACATAGCCTACACGCGCACGTGTGTGTGTGTGTGTGTGTGGTGTGTGTGTGTGTGTGTGTGTGTGTGTGTGTGTGTGTGTGTGTGTGTGTGTGTGTGTGTGTGTGTGTGTGTGTGTTCTTATAGACGCTGCTATGCTCAACTTTTTATTTTTTATTTATATAACCTACATTGCGTAGAAACATCCGAAAATGATTTACATAGATAGATATACAAATAATTATAGACTAAAGCTCGCATGAATTAAAAACATGTATAAAAGGTTAATAAAAAGCATTAAACACCCATAGTTATAAATTAAACCGTTGTAAAAATAAGTATTTTATTAAACCACTAGAATAAAACTTCTTATTTGACAAAACACGATCGTATAACGTTTTGTATATAGTTTTATCCCGTGGGATAAATAATCTAACAACCTTATTTTGAATAGACCGCGGCATGATACGGAGGTGGAGACTCTTTCATTATGTGTGTGCGTGAGTGTGACGTATGTGTGACGCTTGTTGTATTTCCCACGCTTACGGTGTGGAAGGCGTCTTTTTTTTAAATATGGTTTTAAACATATAGTTTAAATATTATGCTGTGTTTGAAACAGTTTTAACCATTTTAAGGTAAAAAAAAAAACTCTTTAACTTGTTTTACTGAAAAACGTTTTTAAATGACATTTAACCATGTTACAAAGCACAACTATTTGATGTAATAACACTAACACATTTTTTGATTACTTTAAGAAAAAAAGATATACTTTTGAACAAATATATACATTGTTTTAAAGTGTATGAAAAAGTCTTTAATAAAAAACACTAAACTCATCTCTGACTCTGTCATCCTTCTTAAAAAAGCTTAAAAAAAGATTGTTTTGAATGTTTTTTCCTCATTTTTGAACATTTTCACATTAAGAGCTAGTAATCGTGGGGGTGACACCCCCACCACTCTTCACATGTTCACACCCCTAAGGGAGGGGTTGGGGGGATGAGGGGTTGAGTCTAGGGAATTCCCACGGTCACATGACATACCCGGAAGTGGGCGGGGAAAGGGGCGGGGCTAACGTGGGAAAATCCCACGCAGGCCATAAATGGGTAGGGGAGGGGCTTTATGAGGGGCAATAAACCTGTCACTTTGATGGAAGCTGCCCTCATACCTCTCTCATACTGTCTTTCCACGCGATTCTGAAGACCTCTAAATTAGTTCGTTTCTTTCCACGCGATTCTGAAGACCTCTAAATTAGTTCGTTTCCATTTACGCTCTAAGTTACGAGTTTCTCTCTTGATAGCATGCGTAGCACTGTTGTACCATGGTGTTTTAGTTATCTCTCTAACCTTTTTAATCTAATTGGTGCAACAATATCTAGTGTACTAGAGAAAATGTTGCTCATACTGCTAGTCATTTCCTCTAGTTCATCTGTTTGTTTGGGTTTACTGAGCAGCTGAGATAGATCAGGTAAGCTATTTGAGAATCTTTCTATAGTGGTTGGAAGGATTGTTCTGCCTGGTCTATAACGTGGTGCAACATGACAAATTTCAGCAGTGCGTATTATGCATGTTACCATGTAATGATCAGTGAGATCGTCACTTTGCGGTATAATATCTATATCGGTTGGATCGGTTCCATATGATATAATTAAATCTAGTGTATGATTTAGACGATGAGTGGGACCACTGACGTTTTGCTTCACCCCAAAAGAGTTTAATAGATCTGTAAACGCAGCCCCAACGCATCATTTGTATTATCTACGTGTATGTTAAAGTCGCCAATAATTATTGCTTTATCGACATTGACCAATAGGTCTGAGAGAAAGTCTGCAAAATCTTTTAGGAAATCAGCATATGGCCCTGGAGGTCTATATATGGTAGCCAATGCTAGAGATAATAAGGATTTCTTTCTTACATCTAAGAGCGTAACATTTAGCACAAGTACTTCAAACGAATTAAACCTATGACAAGTTTTCTGAGTAACATTAAGAAGATCTCTATAGATTGTTGCAACACCGCCGCCACGACCGATCAGACGGGGCTCATGCTTATAACAGTATCCTGGTGGAGTAGACTCATTTAGTCCGAAATAATCATTTGGTTTAAGCCAGGTTTCAGTAAGGCACAGAACATCGAAATTATTATCTGTGACCATTTCATTTACAATAACCGCCTTAGGTGTGAGCGATCTAATGTTTAGAAGACCTAGCTTTAGAAATTGTTTTTGTTCACTGATATTTAGATTTTCTGGTTTAATTACACGTTGCTAGGGTTAGGGTTAGGGTTAGGGTTAGGGTTACTGATCTTACAGTAGATTTGTTGTTTGGCTTCACTAAGCGAGGAATAGACACAGTTTCTATATAATGTTCTACATTGGTACTTATATCAATTAAGTTGGGACAGCAAAGACTGTGATTTGGACTTTGACTTACTAGTCAGATGGTGTGTAGCGTCTTGGAGATGTTGTCCGACAGAACAGCCGCTCCGACTCTGCTGGGGTGCAGACCATCAGGACGGGAGAGCCTAGGTCGCTCCCAAAACAGATTCCAATTATTTACAAAGAGCAGTTTCTGTTCATTACACCATGACATTAACCATTCATTTAAAGCAAATAATCTACTGAACCTTTCTTGTCCAAGTCGGTAAGTGGGAAGCGGTCCAGACACGACGATCGTTGCTCTAGGCGATGTGCTGCGTACCGTCTCGATCAGGCTCCTGTAGTCCTTCTTCAGAACCTCCGTCTGCCGCAGCCTGATGTCGTTCGTTCCCGCGTGCAGCACGACAGCTCCGACACGCTCGTCACCGTTCAGGATCTCGGGAACCTGCGCAGCGACATCAAGAACACGAGCACCAGGAAAGCAGTGAGTGCGCACCTTACCTTTACCCGAGGTAGCACGGACATGGCGGACCATGGAAGTGCCGATGATCACGGCGTCGTCGCGTTCCGACTCGCGAAGAGGGGAGAAGCGGTTCCGGGTGGAGATCTCGAAGACCGGGAGGGGCGGAGAGGTTCTTGCTCTGGTCCTGGCTCGTGTCGTGACCCAGGGTGCAGGAGTGATTGAAGGCAGAGATGATCGCGTCCTCCTGGGCAGAGAAACGCACGGAGTAGACGAAGTCGGAGTCAAAGTCAAAAAGTTACTAACCACTGACTTGTGAGCATCGGCGCGTGATGTTTCAAGCGCTGATCGCCGATCTCGCAGCTCGGCTTGCTTCTCCAGCAGAACACGAATCTGCTTCTCCACCGACTCCAGCTCCAATCGTACCGAAATCAGCTCGAATGTGTCCTCACCTGCACTCAGAGGTAACGTTAGACACACATCCGATATGTTCGCCATTATAACAGATGAACAGTAAATTAGTAGTAACAGTAAACAGTTAAGCAATCCGATTGTTTTTTTATAAGGAATAGTATCGAGGATAAGTTCACATGATATAAAAATAGAAAGTGCCTGTTTACAATTGAGTGGTAAAGAAGAAAATCAAGGATTAATTAATCAATTCGAAGGAGCTCCAAACACAAACACAGACCGCACGCGCATGTGCTTATGCCCCGTTGATGCGGGCTCTAAGCACAATCAACGTGTGTCTGTACTTTCAGAGAAGCTTTCAGAGAAACGGGTGTAAAAGATGAGACGACGCTCGATAGGCGCGAGGCCACGCGTGAAATGCTAGCGGGCTAAAGGCTAGTAGCCGAGATTCGGAAAGTTGGATCTAAGTAGCGATATCAAAGCAATCCGATTGTTTTTTTACAAGGAATATTATCGAGGATAAGTTCACACGATATAAAAATAGAAAGTGCCTGTTTATAATTGAGTGGTAAAGAAGAAAATCAAGGATTAATGAATCAATTCGACGAAGCTCCAAACACAAACACAGACCGCACGCGCATGCGCCCATGCTTTTGGTCTTGGATTTTGGTCTCTTGAAGTAGCGGTCAAATTCTGGATCTTTCAAGAGTGATGTATTAAAACGCCATCTGGTGGGGTGCTTTGGTATTGCAGATGGATTCCATGTGAGAGTTACTGGAGAATGGTCACTAATAATGATCGGATGTATTTTGGTTTCTAAGATATTTGGTATGATTGAATTACTGGTTAGAAAGAAATCATTGCGGGAGTAGGTTTGGTGGACATTAGAATAAAAGGTGTATTCTCTGGCGAGTGGGTGTTGTAGCCTCCAACCATCACCAAGACCAAAATCACTCATGAACTGTTTTATTGTTTTATTGACTGCCAAGATTTTCCTGTATGTTTTGACCTGTCAAATGATGGATTGATTACAGTGTTATAATCTCCCCCTATAATTATTGGACTGTTGGAAATGTTTGAAAGTGAGGAAAAGAAATTTGTAAAGAAGGAGGAATCATCAGAGTTTGGTCCATAAATGTTGCCAATTGTAATTGGATTATTATTGATTGAAATGTTAATAATGATAAAACGGCCTTCAGGATCTGAAATGGTTGTATGGTGGTTAAACTGTATTTTTTTGTTTATTAAGATGCAAACTCCTCTTTGTTTTGAATTATAGTGGGAGGAAAATAATTCTTTGTTTTGAATTATAGGGGGGGGGGTGGTGATGGCGCAGTGGATAAGACACATGCCTTTGGTGTGAGAGACCCGGGTTCGAATCCACTGTGAAACACCAATGTGTCCCTGAGCAAGACACTTAACCCCTAATTGCTCCAGAGGCGTGCGACCTCTGAAATATAGCAATTGTAAGTCGCTTTCGATAAAAGCATCAGCTAAATGAATAAAAAATGTAAAAATGTAAAAAAACAGTGGTTAAAATGTGTAGTTTTTAAGCTGTTTTGTGTATATTGTGAGAGGTGCGTTTCCTGTATTAGACATATATCTGCTTGTGTATTTTGTAGGTAATTTAAAACTTAATTTTTTTTTTTTTTGTGAACCAACTCCAAGAATATTCCAAGTTACGAACTTTAATTGCATGAACCTATAATGTACATTTCATAGTTACCTTGTGTGAGTAAAAGTCTATGTGTGTGTGTGTGTGTGTGTGTGTGTGTGTGTGTGTGTGTGTGTGTGTGTGTGTGTGTGTGTGTGTGTGTGTGTGTGTGTGTGTGTGTGTGTGTGTGTGTGTGTGTGTGTGTGTGTGTGTGTGTGTGTGTGTGTGTGTGTGTGTGTGTGAATCTATAACACCAAATGACAAATAAAACAGGGGAAAACATAGATACCTATAACCAACAACAGAACATATAAACAGTGAGCAAGGCTATTTAGGTGCATTTAGAATACAATGTGCGTGCGTGGTGCAAGTGGTTTAATTAAAGAATATGAATATTATGAATTGAATATAAATTGAGCATAAACGGATTGGAAATGTTACATTGCTAGTTTCAATAATTAGTAAAGCCAGGGAATAGTGTCTTTGTCTCTAAACAATTGTCCATCAATATATAATTTGTCTGTGATGATTGCTTTTTTACCTTGATTGATCATTGTCTTCCGGATGGGGAAAAGTAGCTTACGTCTGCGGATGATCTCTTGTGGATATTGGTCGTTGAGTCCGTAATGAGTCCCTTTAAACTGCTGTCCTTGTCGCTGAACCAGTACTTTTTGCTTGAAATGTTCAAATTTGGCGATGATGGGCCGGGAACGGGTGGAGTTGATGGGTTTCTGTCCTAAACGGTGAACGCGATGGAAAGTGATGTGCTCTACAGTCTCTGGTGTAAGTTTGAGCTGGTTAACCATGAAGTCCTTAACAGATTTTTCGGGGTCTTCGGTGGATGATTCGGGAATGCCGGAGAAGATTAGATTGTCTCTCATACTTCGTGACTGTATATCCAGGATGGTTTCTTGCATGGCTTTGTTCTCAGCGATGACGGAGGTAAGTTGAGTGTTTACAGTGGAAAGTTTTGCAGTGAGTGTGTCCACGGAGCTTTTCAGTGATTTGTTTTCTTCTGTGAGCGAATCTACTTGTTGTTGACTGTATTCCAGGCTATGGCGGAGGTTTTGAAATTCTTTGTGTAGTACTTCGATTAGTGAGAGTCTAGAATCCAAGTTAGATAAGCGCTCGTCGATTGATAGAAGTATGTCGGAACAGCAGTTTGTTTGGGTAGGAGTGGATGCTGGTGATGTTGGTGACGGCGGTGAATCGGTTGATGAGGGAAAATCCGAAGTGCGTGGTTTTTTGTCTTTGTGTGATCGGCCCATTGTACAAAGTCTGTTGAAGTGATGGTCAATGTAATCCTCCAGTTGGTCCAGGTCCGAGTTGAAATCCAGGTTTTGAATTAGGTTTAAAGCAACACAATGTTGTTACGGAAAAAACGAGAGAGACAGAAGAGGAAAAAAAAAGAAAAAAAAATTTTGTCGTCTTTTTTCTAGCAGCGGCGCGCTGCCATGTTGAATTTTCGCACCCAACGCACACACACACACACACTACTTCAATACGTCATCACGTACCACCTCCATCATCACGTACCATGTGTTGTTTAACGTGAAATGTTTAACAACATTTTCAACTATAACCATTTATACTTAACATTATTATCCTTATTCTAAAACCGTACAATCCCCCCCCCCCCCCCCCCCCCTTTTTAAACATATGGCGACAGCCGCTCCAATGTTTGCCTCCATCTCCTTTGAAGTCCTCTGGACACTCTCTGTAAGAAATATTTGAAAATTAAAATTTATGGAGAATATAGGATATGATGCACTACATTAAGCATTAAAACATTAAATTGCAAACAGTCTTAACAGTGTAACTTAACAGGGCAAACAGTGTAGGGTAGGAAATTTCAGAGGGGCTAGCAATAGCAAGCTAGTTTGGAAAGCGATCGATACGATTCAGAGCATCTCCAAAGCCAAATAACCAATTGTATGCAAATGTATATGTTGACAAACAGGTAGGGCATCCTATATATGTATATAGCTACCAGGATAGGAACACACTTTCAACAAGTTTTTGGAAAAAAAAATTGTACCCTAGCTTTAAGGGCCATACACATGTAACATTCTTGCATGTCCATTCTGTAACTCATCAAAAGTAAGATATTTCATATCAGCGATCAGACATTCCAAGCAGAAAAATGTGAATACACAGACTATGTGTTTTTGCAGTGTCTTAAGCTAAATAAACATTTAAAAGACATCAGATTGAATGTAAAAACAACAGTTAGAGTAGGGGTGGGCAATCTTACCAAAATTTCATATCACAATCTTATAAGAAACAATCACGATCCATGATCATAATTTTGTAATCTTCCCAATTTTGAGATGCACTATCAAGAAAATTAAGACTGGCATCGAACGATACCTGTCTGATAAACTAAGATATGAATTAATATTTAAATAATCTGCAAATTAATTAAAAAACATAAATCTATAAATTAAACAGCCTTATTTTAGATTGTAACTTATTGATTCTGTAATTATAGGCTATTACAGTATTTTTCATATATAAAGAAATTGTTTGAAAAAAATATGAATAAAAAGAAAGTGCAAATTAATTAAAAAACATAAATCTATAAATTAAACAGCCTTATTTTAGATTGTAACTTCTTGATTCTGTTATTATAGGCTATTACAGTATTTTTCATATATAAAGAAATTGTTTGAAAAAAAATATGAATAAAAAGAAAGTGCAAATTAATTAAAAAACATAAATCTATAAATTAAACAGCCTTATTTTAGATTGTAACTTCTTGATTCTGTAATTATAGGCTATTACAGTATTTTTCATATATAAAGAAATTGTTTGAAAAAAATATGAATAAAAAGAAAGTGCAATCAACCTGGCACTCAGTAAGTTTGTGCGCACTAGGAATCATATTTTTTTCAAATAAAGACAAGGTGACACTCATTTTACATTTAGCACACAGTGTAAATGACATGAAGATGACAGAGGGCAACTGAATATAGCGCCAGCATAGTTTGAAATAAAATGTTTAAAGTTTGTCGATCATGTGTCCCCAGTGAAGCTGAACTAATTCACACGGACTGACAAGGATTGAACATCTATGCACACTTCAGAATATCTGAGAGCTGGATTCGACTAAGTCTGCAAAGATTGTGAAATTAAATGTTTTTTTTTTTTAATATTCAAATATTTGTCTAAATTATATAAATGCGTACACTACCGTTCAAAAGTTTGGGGTCGGTAAGATTTTTAATGTTTGTAAAAGATGTCTCTTCTGCTCACCAAAGCTGCATTTATTTGATTAAAAATACAAAACAAACCTAGTAACAGTGAAATATTATTACAATGTAAAACAGCTGTTTTTATGTAAATATATCCGGAGTTGGTAATTTATTCATGTGATCAAAGCTGAATTTTTAGCATCATTACTCCAGTGTCACATGATCCTTCAGAAATCATTCTAATATGATTATTTGATGCTCAAGAAACATTTATGATTATTATCAGTTGAAAACAATTATGCTGCTTCATATTTTTGTGCAAACCGTGATTCATTATTTTTCAGGATTCTTTGAAAGTTCAAGAGAAAAGTAATATTTTGCATTATTATAAATGTCTTTACTGTCACTTTTGATCAATTTAATGCTTCCTTTCTGAAGAAAAGTAATAATTTCTTTAAAAAAAAAAAAATCGTATTGACCCCAAACTTTTGAACAGTAGTGTATATTTGCTGAATATGAGAAAGTATTAATAGTGTTTGCCTTTTTCTTACTAATAATATAAAAGCAAAACCTATAATACTTTTTCTTATACAGTTTACTTTCTTTGTTCTATCCAACAACAGGTTATATCCAGTAACGTATTAGACAAAACTGTTAAACAGAGAGCATAAACTAATGAAGACGAAGAATAGGAGCGCTCAGGGCCGCCCATGAAATTAAAAGTCAGCTTCACTGGGGACACATGATCGTCAAAATAATATATATATATTTTTTTTTACTTGTGACAACATCGTAAATATGTTCATTTCCCGTCCTTCATAATGAAACTGGCCATTACCTCATTTGTCATCAACCTGTGGAGACAAAAGGAAGAGGATTTAAATGTCCAAATAATTAATTATATACAACTCATTATATAACTGTCACGTTTCTGTGTGTTTAAGTTATGTTTTGAGATCTTGTTTCCCCCTGTCTTTGTGGTTTTTGGTTTAGTCCTGTTAAGTTTTCCCGCTCCTCGTTTGTGTTCAGTTTTATCACCTGTGTTCTGTTAATTATTCAATCATTCCTTGTGTATTTAAACCCTGTGTTTTCCCTCAGTGTTGGTCGATCGTCGTCTATGTATGGTTGTGTGTAAACCTTGAAGTCCTGGAGTTTTGTTCTTGTTTCATTTTGGAAGTTTCATTTTGTTTATTAAATCTATTATCTTTGAAATTCCGTGCCCTCGTCTTCAGTCACCTGCACACCAACCCTGACAGAACGATCGACCCACAACAAAAGATGGAAGGCTGGAAGCAGGCCTTCATGGGAACCCGGATGGCCGTATTTCGCGGGACCCGTGGAGGTCGTAGAAGGGGAAGTGATCGAGTTCTGGTGGTCCCGAGTCCAGTATGGCCTGAGCCCATCGCATGCCCGCCAAAGCCTGAGCCCATGGCATGCCCGCCAGAGCCCGACCCTTTTGACGACCTACCTGAGCTTCTTCCCCCAGAGCCTTCACAGCTGGTCCCGTCCAGCCTAGTCAAGCCTTCACCGCTGGTCCCGTCCAGTCCAGTCAAGCCTTCACCGCTGGTCCTGTCCAGCCCAATCAAGCCTTCACCGCTGGTCCCGTCCAGCCCAGTCAAGCCTTCACCGCTGGTCCCGTCCAGCCCAGTCAAGCCTTCGCCGCTGGTCCCGTCCAGCCCAGTTGAGCCTTCGCCGCTGGTCCCGTCCAGCGTCCAGCCAGAGACCGTCCAGCCAGAGACCGTCCAGCCAGAGACCGTCCAGCCAGAGACCGTCCAGCCAGAGACCGTCCAGCCAGAGACCGTCCAGCCAGAGACCGTCCAGCCAGAGACCGTCCAGCCAGAGACCGTCCAGCCAGAGACCGTCGCCTGCCCACCAGAGTATGAAGCTAGCCCCAAGCTCCCTGATGTACTGGCCCCGTCCAGTTCCGAGTCCTATGATGTGCTGGCCCCGTCCAGTTCCGAGTCCCATGATGTGCTGGCCCCGTCCAGTTCCGAGTCCCATGAAGCGCCAGAGCCCGTTGACCCAGAGCCAGAGCCCGTTGACCCCGCGCCCAGAGCCAGAGCCCGTTGACCCCGCGCCAGAGCCAGAGCCCGTTGACCCAGCGCCAGAGCCAGAGCCCGTTGACCCAGAGCCAGAGCCAGAGCCCGTTGACCCAGAGCCAGCGCCAGAGCCCGTTGACCCAGACCCAGAGCCCGTTGACCCAGACCCAGAGCCCGTTGACCCAGCGCCCGTTGATGTCAAGTCTGTTCCCGTTCCTGAACCTGTCTTTCTCCCCAAGAAAATTTTGGGGGGGGGCTATACGCCTTCGCCGTGGCCGGCCAAAGACCCACGGAGGCCGGCCAAAGATCCACGGAGGCCCGAAAAAATAAACACCGCCATGGCCACCCGAAGGGTCTTCACCGCCATGGCCACCCGAAGGGTCCTCACCGCCATGGCCACCTGAAGGGTCTGCACCGCCATGGCCACCTGAAGGGTCTTCACCACCACGGCCACCTGAAGGGTCTTCACCGCCGTGGCCACCTGAAGAGCCTGCACCGCCATGGACACCCGAGGGTCCCACAGCACCGCCCTGGACGCCTGAGGGTCCCACAGCTCCGCCCTGGACGCCCGAGGGTCCCACAGCTCCGCCCTGGACGCCCGAGGGTCCCACAGCTCCGCCCTGGACGCCCGAGGGTCCCACAGCTCCGCCCTGGACGCTCGAGGGTTCCACAGCTCCGCCCTGGACGCCCGAGGGTCCCACAACTCCGCCCTGGACGCCCGAGGGTCCGACAGCTCCGCCTTGGTCATGCCCACTGCCAGTTCCGCCATGGCCACGCCCGCAGCCTACTCCGCCATGGCCACGCTCACAGCCAGCTCCGCCATGGCCACGCCCACAGCCAGCTCCGCCATGGCCACGCCCGCAGCCTGCTCCGCCATTGCCACGCCCGCAGCCTGCTCCGCCCTGGCCACACCCACAGCCTGCACCGTCGTGGTCACGCCCACAGCCTGCACCATCGTGGCCACGCCCACAGCCTGCTCCGCCCTGGAGGCTTCCCGGACCTGCACCATGCCCTCGTCAGCCTCCAGGGCGCCCACCCTCCCACCCCTTTGGATGTTATACGGCGCGAGGACGCGCCTTCGGGGAGGGGGGAGGTAGTGTCACGTTTCTGTGTGTTTAAGTTATGTTTTGAGATCTTGTTTCCCCCTGTCTTTGTGGTTTTTGGTTTAGTCCTGTTAAGTTTTCCCGCTCCTCGTTTGTGTTCAGTTTTATCACCTGTGTTCTGTTAATTATTCAATCATTCCTTGTGTATTTAAACCCTGTGTTTTCCCTCAGTGTTGGTCGATCGTCGTCTATGTATGGTTGTGTGTAAACCTTGAAGTCCTGGAGTTTTGTTCTTGTTTCATTTTGGAAGTTTCATTTTGTTTATTAAATCTATTATCTTTGAAATTCCGTGCCCTCGTCTTCAGTCACCTGCACACCAACCCTGACAATAACGGTTGTTATAGTTTAGTAGCTTTGTCATATCTAGATGTCACACTGGTTCTACTGTTGGCCTGGTGTTGATTCCAAAGGTCAGGAAGGATTTGAACATGTAGAAAAATCAAAATATTTAAAATCATATTTGGATATTGCATATTGGAATAGTAAATTGAGTGTTTTAATTGAATCAAATGTACACAGTGTTCCTATTTTAACTGCAGGGGTTTGTTAATTTTAGACTAGTAGGTTATATGGACATGACGGCGAGGATATTTTCCCACCGGTTAATCGACATGGACAACACCAGTATCACCGGCGGGGCTTTTAAATAGCTAATTTAAAGGCAAACATAAAATGCGCACATTTGCACGGGCATTCATAATGGTGTGGGGGGCAGCACTGTTTTGTTGTGTTGCCCCGAATTGGTGCTAATTTGAAAACGAAACTAACCTGTGCACGGCCGCACATGTCAATGGGAGTTCTGTTCAGTTCTGTTCTGCTCGCTCCGCGCCCGTTGAGTGTGTTTGCTCCGAGGCTGTTAGCTCCGTCTAAGCCTCGCATTTCTTTCTGTTTTGAACCATCATTTACTATCATTTCTAGTTGTTTATACTACTAATTATAGTTTACCTTAACAGATTAACCTAACATCGCTAGCTTCCGTTATTGTTAGCACAACATGCTAGTATCTCGCTAGCCTGTTAAGGCGCCACCCGTGCGCTCAGTTATTTATTTATTTTTCTCGTGCGCGCCCACGCATCTGAGTTCATAAAAAGCCCAGGTGAGTAAGAATCAGTCAACAAACACAAGTAATGTCTTGTCCTGTTATTGTCACTTGCACCTCATGCCATATGTTTATATGGTAAATATCTCTTCATGCTCTTCTGTTCCGGTTACCATAACAAGTCGATTTGCCCCTCTCAGTGAAACACCCACTGAGAATGCTGTTGATTGTGCCCTGGTAATTGGCGATTCTATTACACGGAACGTGAACTGTAAGTCGAAGGGTCACATGTTTGCCGGGAGCCAGAGCGCCTGACATCAAAGCAAATTTAAAAGTGCTGGCTAATGCTAATCGTAAATTCTCTAAGATTGTTATTCACGTCGGCACTAATGATGTTCGACTTCGCCAGTCTAACTCTCTCTTTTCCAGCACTTTAGACACAGTTGCTCCGCTGCGCTTAAAGAAGATTAAAGAAAATAGTCCAACGCCGTGGTACAATGAGCACACCCGGGCCCTTAAGAGAGCAGCCAGAAAAATGGAGCGAAACTGGAAGAAAACAAACCTAGAGGTATTTCGGATTTCATGGAAGGAGAGCTCGATTGCTTACAGAGAGGCCTTAAAAGATGCTAGAACTAATTATTTTTCAACCCTATTAGAAGAAAATAAACATAATCCTAGGTATTTATTTGAACAAGTGACTAAACTAACGAAAAAGAAAGCTTCAAGCCCAGAAGTTTCCAAGAAACACAGCAGTAATGACTTTATGAACTTCTTCACTTATAAGATTGATAATATCAGGGACAAAATTATAACTATGCAACCGTCTACTACAGTATCGCATCAGGGAGTATATTGTAGTCTCCGTGAGGAGCATTTTGATTCATTTGTTGCTATAGGAGAGGAAGAATTTTGCAAAATTGTTAATTCATCTAAATCGACAACTTGTATGCTAGACCCTATACCGACTAAGCTACTGAAAGAGATGCTTCCAGAGGTCATAGATCCTCTTCTAGATATCATTAATTCATCTTTGTCATTAGGATACGTACCAAAAACCTTTAAGTTGGCTATGATTAAACCGCTTGTTAAAAAAACGCAACTTGATCCTACAGAATTAGTCAATTACAGGCCAATCTCGAATCTGCCTTTTCTGTCAAAGAAAAAGCAGTATCCTCACAACTGTGTTCCTTTTTAGAAAGAAATAATATCTGCGAGGATTTTCAGTCCGGATTTAGACCGTACCATAGTGCTCTCATTAAAGTCACAAATGATTTGCTCCGATCCGATCGTGGTTGTATCTCTCTATTAGTGTTACTTGATCTTAGTGCTGCATTTGATACTATCGACCACAACATTCTTTTAAATAGACTAGAAAACTATGTTGGCATTAGCGGAATTGCACTAGCATAACATTAAATCATACTTATCTGACCGTTTTCAGTTTGTAGCAGTAAGTGAAGAGATGTCTTATCGATCACAAGTTCAGTATGGCGTACCACAAGGCTCAGTACTAGGACCGCTGCTGTTCACTCTGTACATGCTACCATTAGGAGATATAATTAGGAAATATGGAATTAGCTTTCACTGTTATGCTGATGATACTCAGCTGTATATTTCTTCAAAACCTAACGAAACTTACCAATTCACAAAATTAACGGAATGCATAGCTGATATAAAAAATTGGATGACCAGTAATTTCCTATTACTAAATTCTGAAAAAACAGAGATTCTAATCATTGGACAAAAAACTTCCTCACCTAATAACCTAGAATACTGTCTAACACTTGATGGCTGCTCTGTTAAGTCTTCGACGTCAGTCAGGAACCTGGGTGTGCTCTTTGATACCAATCTTTCATTTGAAAGTCACGTGTCTAGTATCTGTAAAACCGCATTTTTCCATCTTAAAAATATATCTAAATTACGTCATATGCTCTCACTGACAAATGCGGAACAATTAGTTCATGCTTTCATGACCTCAAGGCTAGATTATTGTAATGCTCTACTGGCTGGTTGCCCTGCACGCTTATTAAACAAACTACAGCTAGTTCAAAACGCAGCCGCTAGAGTTCTTACCAGAACCAGGAAGTATGACCATATTAGCCCGGTTCTGTCAACACTGCATTGGCTGCCTATTAAACATCGTATAAATTTTAAAATATTGCTGATTACTTACAAAGCAATAAATGGTTTAGCTCCCCAGTACTTGAGCGAGCTCTTAACGCATTATAGTCCTTCACGTCTATTGCGATCTCAAAATTCTGGCCAGTTGATAATACCTAGAATATCAAAATCGACTGCTGGCGGTAGATCCTTTTCCTATTTAGCACCAAAACTTTGGAACAATCTTCCTAACACGGTCAGGGAAGCAGATACAGTCTGTCAGTTTAAATCTAGACTAAAAACACATCTCTTTGGCTTAGCATACACATAACACATTATAGATTTCTATAATTCAATGTTAGGCTGCATAGTTTAGATCAGCCAGAACCGGGAACACTTCCCATAATTCCTGATGTACTTTGTACATCATAAGAAGGATGGCGTCAACGGTAATATTAGTCTCTCTGTTCATCCCGAGGTTTACCGCAAACCGCCGGATCCAGGCCATATCAACACCAACATGTTATGCCAACCGCCCCATCCGTCGACCAATGACTCTGTCCCAAACGTATCGCCCACCGAACCTGCCTTGGGACAGAGGACTCAGTACGCTGGGTGTCGTGACATGTGCCGGACGCCACAACACCAACATGTTATGCCAACCGCCCCATCCGTCGACCAATGACTCTGTCCCAAACGTATCGCCCACCGAACCTGCCATGGGACGGTGAACTGAGTCCATAGTAGGCTGTGGCGACCGGAGTCGTCACAACACCCCCATCGTCACCCAAGTACTCAGTCCCAAACGTATCGCCCACCGAACCTGCCATGGAATAGAGTAGTGAGTCCACAGGGAGCCATGGCGTCTGGGAACATCACGACACCGTGCCAACCGTCGGCCCAAGGACTCAGTCTGCAGGAAGTCATGGCACCGTCCCCAAGGGGTGGAGGAAGTTCTGAAATACATCAAGAAAAGACAAAGTCGCATACTGAATTCAACACTAACCTACTGCAACGCAAAACCCTGTTTTTGCACTGTTGTGAGTGAGAGAGAGATTGTGAGTGAGAGACATATTGTGTGTGAGAGAGAGAGATTGTGAGTGAGAGAGAGAGATTGTGAGTGAGAGAGAGAGATTGAGAGAGAGAATGTGAGTGAGGGAGAGATTGTGAGTGAAAGAGATTGTGAGTGAGAGAGATATTGTGAGTGAGAGAGATTGTGAGTGAGAGAGAGATTGTGAGTGAGAGAAAGAGAGAGAGATTGTGAGAGAGAGAGAGAGAGAGAGAGAGAGAGAGAGAGAGAGAGAGAGAGAGAGAGAGAGAGAGAGAGAGATTACACACAACCACAAGTACCACTGTTGGCAACAGCTCTCTGCCACGACTACATGTGAGTTTAAGGCTCCCTTGTGCTGACGGTCGAGACAGTCTGCAGTCCATCTAAACTGTAAGTCGAAGGGCCACATGTAGTCTTGGCAACCCCAGAGAGTGTGTGCCAAAGCCACTGTGGTCGTGTGGGCGATAGGTCCTAGATTTTTCAGCACCTCCCTGGCGGGGTCAAGCAGGACTCAGACTGACCACCTGGCGTAGCGCTCAAAACAAAGTGACATGTGTAAACACAATGTCTTAACCGCCACACCAAGGAATTAGCGGCAGTGACTTACAGGACACCCCAAGGAAGTTCCTAAAGGAACCTGGACCCATCGCCCACAGACGTACCGCCACGTACAACCACAAGTACCACTGTTGGCAACAGCTCTCTGCCACGACTACATGTGAGTTTAAGGCTCCCTTGTGCTGACGGTCGAGACAGTCTGCAGTCCATCTAAACTGTAGGTCGAAGGGCCACATGTTGTCTTGGCAACACAATGTCTTAACCGCCACACCAAGGAATTAGCGGCAGTGACTTGCAGGACCCCCCAAGGAAGTTCCTAAAGGAACCTGGACCCATCGCCCACAGACGTATCGCCCACCGAACCTACCACCTACCTTTGCACCGTCGCCCAAACGCATGAGTCATCCCAAACGTCGCCCACCGAAACCTACCATGGAATAGAGTAGTGAGTCCACAGGGAGCCATGGTGTCCGGGAACATCACCGTCCCAACCGTCGGCCCAAGGACTCAGTCTGCAGGAAGTCATGGCACCCCAAGGGGTGGAGGAAGTTCTGAAATAAATCAAGAAAAGACAAAGTCAGTATTCTTAGCATTCTGAATGAAACGCTAACCTAACCCCTGCTTTGCACTGTTGTTTTGAAAATTAAGAAAAAGCACAGGGTGCACTTTCTGCCGTCTCCATGTTTTTTAGGACCTCAGTGTATACTTGCCACAGAAACATGAAAACCCTTTTTCAATTTTATTGACTTCATATAAAATAAGACATTCTAAGCATTCTATCAGAGTTTCTCTTGTATACAAGCACACAATAAAAACAAGACGTTGAGCCTTTGTAAAATAAAGAATAACGGGGCGCGCTTTCTGCCGTCTGTTTCATTTACGTGAACTCGTTTGTAATGTCTGTTCAACAATGAAATTGGGGTCCTTTTGTGACAGTTTTTTCTTCATTTTGTTAATCTATTAATTTAAGTGAAATATATTTCATGTATAACCCCATTTATTCCTTTCACACATGTACACTTTTATTCTGTTTTTCTCCACTCACAAGCGCTGCAGTCGTTTTAGTTTAAACCACGCCCCCTCTTTTATCTTGTATCCTGTATTGGGACGTAAATCTATTTAATTACTTCAAGGACACAGCTGTTATCAGCACTTAAAATCTTTTGTGTCACTTTATTTCATCATTTTCACATTAATCACAGGGGAACAAACAAAGAGCTGAGGCCCCGATCACACAGAGCGGTGTGTCATTCAAAAACATGCAGTGGAATGGGGGGAAAAACAAAGATTACTGTTATAATCACGAGCCTCGGCTAATAGGAAATGTAGGTGTTGCTGTAATTTATAGTACTATCTTCAGTATTACTCAGTAATGCATAACACACCATCACTTTAAAAATTATATTTGAATCTAGACCTCTATCTGGTGTAAGTGCAAATTTCCATTTGTGCTGGCTACAGTATACAGGCCACCATTGGAATTTACAGATATTCTGAACTCTATTGTAATTAGGTTACATGTGTCAGGACTCACTTAAATGTCGTAATCAAAGATTAGATCTAATATTTTCACATGGAATCAATGTTGATTTCATCGCTCTGCTGACACCTCTGGGACAGGTGCTGGTCCTCCATCTGATCTGGATACGGCCTGGATCCAGCTGACTACATGCGTTGTGGTCGTGTCTAGGTGCAGGTCCACCATCTGATCTTGATATGGCCTGGAAAGAAATGGGAAAAGGAAAGGATGACTGAGTCTAAGGATGCCGTGGCGACCGGAGTCGTCCACGACACCCAAGGACCCAGTCCCAAACGTATCGCCCACCGAACCTACCATGGGATGGAAAACTGAGTCCGCGATGCACCTGGCCCCCTTTAGCAATCCCTGGGGACTGTTACACTCCCAGCAGACTGACTCCTTGGGACAACAATCGGGACAATGGGCGCCCACTGTCTCAACCGTCGCACCAAGGAATCCGCTGCAGTGAGCTGCAACACCCCTCAGTAGGTTGCCGAAAGAAACCTGGACCCATCGCCACACCGAACCTTCCATGGGACGGAGGACTCAGACCGCAGGGAGTCGTGTCATCCGGCACACTTCACGACACCCACACGTTTCGCCAACCGCCCCATCCGTCGCCCAAGGACTCAGTCCCAAACGCATCGTCAACCGAACCTACCATGGGATGGAGAACTGAGTCCAGAATAGGCTGTTGCGACCGGAGTCGTCACAGCACCCCCACCGTCGACCAAGGACTCAGACCCAAACGCATCACCCACCAAACCACCCAAGGGTTTAGCCGATACCCCCCTGGGTTTGACGCGACTCCCTGCGGCCAGACTCCTTGGGCCGACAGTGGGGACAGTGGGCGCCCACCATCTCAATATCAGCCCAAGAAATCAGACCAGAGGCAGTTTCGTGGCTACCCCAGGGGGGGCTTCGACGAAAAACCCATGGGTGTAGTGGGCGATGCGCCCGGGCCCCTTTAGCAATCCCTGGGGACTGTTACACTCCCAGCAGACTGACTCCTTGGGACAACAAATCGGGACAATGGGCGCCCACTGTCTCAACCGTCGCACCAAGGAATCAGCTGCAGTGAGCTGCAACACCCATCAGTAGGTTGCCGAAGGAAACCCGGACCCATCGCCATACCGAACCTTCCATGGGACGGAGGACTCAGACCGCATGGAGTCGTGTCGTCGGCACACGTCATGACACCCACACGTTTCGCCAACCGTATCGCCCACCGAAACCTACCATGGAATAGAGTAGTGAGTCCAGAGGGAGCCATGGCGTCCGGGAACATCACGACACCGTCCCAACGTTGTGTACGGCCCAAGGACTGCAGGAAGTCATGGCACCGTCCCCAAGGGGTGGAGGAAGTTCTGAAATAGATCAAGAAAAGACAAAGTCAGTATGCATAGCATTCTGAATGAAACGCTAACCTAACCCCTGCTTTGCACTGTTGTTTTGAAAATTAAGAAAAAGCACAGGGTGCACTTTCTGCCGTCTCCATGTTTTTTAGGACCTCAGTGTATACTTGCCACAGAGACATGAAAACCCTTTTTCAATTTTATTGACTTCATATAAAATAAGACATTCTAAGCTTTCTATCAGAGTTTCTCTTGTATACACGCACACAATAAAAACAAGACGTTGAGCCTTTGTAAAATAAAGAATAACGGGGCGCGCTTTCTGCCGTCTGTTTCCTTTTCGTGAACTCGTTTGTAATGTCTGTTCAACAATGAAATTGGGGTCCTTTTGTGACAGTTTTTTCTTCATTTTGTTAATCTGTTCATTTAAGTGAATTATATTTCATGTATAACCCCATTTATTCCTTTCACACATGTACACTTTTATTCTGTTTTTCTCCACTCACAAGAGCTGCAGTCGTTTTAGTTTAAACCACGCCCCCTCTTTTATCTTGTATCCTGTAGGACATAAATCTATTTAATTACTTCAAGGACACAGCTGTTATCAGCACTTAAAATCTTTTGTGTCACTTTAATTCATCATTTTCACATTAATCACAGGGGAACAAACAAAGAGCTGAGGCCCCGATCACACAGAGCGGTGTGTCATTTAAAAACATGCAGTGGAACGGGGGGAAAAACAAAGATTACCGTTATAATCACGAGCCTCGGCTAATAGGAAATGAAGGAGGTGTTGCTGTAATTTATAGTACTATCTTCAGTATTACTCAGTGATGCATAACACACCATCACTTCAATGTTGTACGATCACAATGAGGTGGGATTTGTATCACATTGTTCATGGTTTTTTTTTTGGCTCTTAAAATGAGTATTTGGTGCGCTAACACTGGATTTCCAGTATGTGAATATATAGAGTATGTGAGAAAAATCCAGATGCATTATTCTAGATCAAAACGTTTGTTAAAAAAGCATGTTAAAAATCCTGTTTCGAAACAAAAGCACCTCTCGTTCATATCATCTTCGTTGTGTTATTAGTTAATCCGGTTTGTTTATTTTGTAACGCGGCTAGCTTGAGAGTTGCTAGGACATCCTCGAAATGTCAAACAACCGTTATTTGGAAAAACAAACACAATGAACATTCACTATAAATTTTCAGCCACATAATAAACAGTATTTTGTACCTGGTTCCAGCCACTCCTTGTTC
The DNA here is from genome assembly GCA_036326025.1 of Chrosomus eos. NCBI lineage: Eukaryota > Metazoa > Chordata > Actinopteri > Cypriniformes > Leuciscidae > Chrosomus > Chrosomus eos. The sequence goes on from JAZAVI010000260.1 coordinate 125,891, forward strand.
CTTGCTTCGCCCTCCAGAGGTGGATGTGCACAGCAGGGAAACGTAGCCATGTTCGTGGATGTCCTGGTGTGGTTGGCCATGCTTTTCCACTCGGCCTCCATCACATCTGCATCTGCATTAGGAGTGGAAGCTGCAGTCCAATAGAGCTGGGTAATAACAGCTGGCCGCCACAGCTTCAGATCTTCACACTTCCTCTCCTTTGCAGCATCCATTGCTTTCCCTAGACCCGATTCAGAACAGAAACAAAATGTTAAAAAAGGAAAATGTAATTATAGACAATCTAAACAAAACTACCTTCATCAAGATACACACTTTGGCCGATATGCCAGACGTCAAAGAAATGGTTTTTTCCTTTGGGACACAACTCCTCCCGCACCCACTTGGCAAACTGAAATGTTTGAAAAAACACATTGATTATAAGAACATTTGATTTTAGCTGTAAATATAGTCAGCGGCAAGATTTTGGTGTGTACATGTGCGTTTCTTTACCTGCCGATGTCTGTCTGTGATGAGGGCTGACACTTGCATATGTTGCGGAGTCAGAAAGCTTGTGCTGCGCATCTCACTGCTTAGGTGCCTGCATCATAAAATATTTTACCATGTACAATTAATTCTAGATATGAGTAATGTTAATCACCTGATGAACGATGTAAGGTCGGAGGTCACACTGAGAGCCACAGTGAAGCACAGAGGGGCCCGTGGAGAGAAAGGCTCTTGCTCTGGGTCAGCAACAAGCACTGGTTGAAGATGCATCTCGCCCTTCATTACTCACAATTTCTGCTCAATCCTTATAAACAAACATGACAATACATTACGAATTAGCGGTGTTAGCATTTATAATGCTAAACAGCATTAGTTATTATGCCTTACAAGCTAGCTGCAGTACTTTACAACAACTTCTACACGTCACGTTACTTATTATTTAAATCATTATGTTGACAGATAAGTTAGTTAGTAAATGTTTTTAAAAAAGACTTACGGTGCACAGTTCACGTTTTCGTCGAGCTGCATCTCTGACAGATCCATGAGCATCATGTTTCCCGCCGGCAGTCTGGGGGCTTCTCTGGGATGTCCTGACAGGCCGGAGTTTTTGCAACCTCCACAAACACAATAATTTACCATGACGATGACAAATTAAAATACAAAAACTACCGAAAACACACTGACTCATGACCGCTCTCACTGAATACCAGCCTACTCGGCACTGGACAAGGCTCCCTTTCGGGACGTAAAATGACGCGTGTTGAACAAAAAGCGTTTTTTTTACGAGCAGTCAAAGCAACGCTCACTTTTTCTACTAAATTGGTGCCCTCATCTTACTCACCTGTAGATGTTATCACCGTTCCAACGGCAATCACAAGACTTCAAAATACACCTCCGACATTGCAGACGACATGATTCAGTCCACAAACCTGAAAATAAAACAATGGTGTTGCTTAAAGGGTTAGTTCACTCATTTCAAGTCTCAATTCTGTCACTCATCCTCAGCTTCTTCAGAACCTTTATTAATTCATTTCTCTCTCGCCGTTTACAAAAAAAAAAGATATTTTAAAAAACATGAGTAAACACCGTTTACAGTAGTATGAGTAAACACAAGGGACAGTTTCTGGTCCCTTTTGACTTCCATAGTATTTTTTCCCCTCTCTATTATGGAAAAACCCCACAATGGGGACCAGCAACTGTTTAATTACCAACATTCTTCAAAAAATCTTATTTTATGTTCAGAAGAACTTCATGCAGGTTTAGAACTTGGGCGAGTAAAATGACATTTTTTTTATTTTTAAGGTGTACTATCCCTTTAACTTAGTTTTCCTCAGTATTTTTCACGTTAGCTCACTGTTAATGTTGTTACATCTGCCTAACTAGCCAAGTTGTGACAAAGAGGGGACGGAACATACAAAAGCTATTATGCTTCTGTTTAGTAAGTTTACTTCGGCTAATTTAGTTGAAGTTAACCTACTATTTGAAGTAATCACCCTTATGACGGCAATGACAAGGCTCCAACACACACATCCAACGTCGCAGACTGCAGATGACATTATCCAGGTAAACAAACCTGAATATAAATCAAAGCATGTACTTCAAAATATTGTTAAAAACCCGCACTTAATCAAGGGTTTCGTCTATTTCACTTTACCTCAGTATTTCACGTTAGTTCGCTGCGGTTAACGTTAAGTTACAGACGACTCTGCCTGATGAGAAACTTGCGTTAAAGAGGCAGCGGAACACACAAACGTTATGTTTATCGTTTTAACTAAAGAATATTTCGGCTAATATAGGTAAACTTAACTTAGGCTACTCACCAATTAATATCACCGTTACGACAGCAACATGTTATGCCAACCGCCCCATCCGTCGACCAATGAATCTGTCCCAAACGTATCGCCCACCGAACCTGCCTTGGGACAGAGGACTCAGTACGCTGGGTGTCGTGACATGTGCCGGACGCCAAAACACCAACATGTTATGCCAACCGCCCCATCCGTCGACCAATGACTCTGTCCCAAACGTATCGCCCACCGACCCTGCCTTGGGACAGAGGACTCGGTACGCTGGGTGTCGTGACATGTGCCGGACGCCACAACACCAACATGTTATGCCAACCGCTCCATCCGTCGACCAATGACTCTGTCCCAAACGTATCGCCCACCGAACCTGCCATGGGACGGTGAACTGAGTCCAGAGTAGGCTGTGGCAACCGGAGTCGTCACAACACCCCCACCGTCACCCAAGGACTCAGTCCCAAACGTATCGCCCACCAAACCTGCCATGGAATAGAGTAGTGAGTCCACAGGGAGCCATGGCGTCCGGGAACATCACGACGCCGTCCCAACCGTCGGCCCAAGGACTCAGTCTGCAGGAAGTCATGGCACCGTCCCCAAGGGGTGGAGGAAGTTCTGAAATACATCAAGAAAAGACAAAGCCGCATACTGAATTCAACACTAACCTACTGCAACGAAAAACCCTGTTTTTGCACTGTTGTGAGTGAGAGAGAGATTGTGAGTGAGAGACATATTGTGTGTGAGAGAGAGAGAGAGATTGTGAGTAAGAGAGAGAGATTGTGAGTGAGAGAGAGAGATTGAGAGAGAGAATGTGAGTGAGGGAGAGATTGTGAGTGAAAGAGATTGTGAGTGAGAGAGATTGTGAGTGAGAGAGAGATTGTGAGTGAGAGAGAGATTGTGAGTGAGAGAGAGATTGTGAGTGAGAGAAAGAGAGAGAGATTGTGAGTGAGAGAGAGAGAGAGAGAGAGAGAGAGAGAGAGAGAGAGAGATTACACACAACCACAAGTACCACTGTTGGCAACAGCTCTCTGCCACGACTACATGTGAGTTTAAGGCTCCCTTGTGCTGACGGTCGAGACAGTCTGCAGTCCATCTAAACTGTAAGTCGAAGGGCCACATGTAGTCTTGGCAACCCCAGAGAGTGTGTGCCGAAGCCACTGGTGGTCGTGTGGGCGATAGGTCCTAGATTTTTCAGCACCTCCCTGGCGGGGTCAAGCAGGACTCAGACTGACCACCTGGCGTAGCGGTCAAAACAAAGTGACATGTGTAAACACAATGTCTTAACGGTGTGGCGACACCAAGGAATTAGCGGCAGTGACTTGCAGGACCCCCCAAGGAAGTTCCTAAAGGAACCTGGATCCCCTCGCCCACAGACGTATCGCCCACCGAACCTACCACCTACCTTTGCACCGTCGCCCAAACGCATGAGTCATCCCAAACGTCGCCCACCGAAACCTACCATGGAATAGAGTAGTGAGTCCACAGGGAGCCATGGTGTCCGGGAACATCACCGTCCCAACCGTCGGCCCAAGGACTCAGTCTGCAGGAAGTCATGGCACCGTCCCCAAGGGGTGGAGGAAGTTCTGAAATAAATCAAGAAAAGACAAAGTCAGTATTCTTAGCATTCTGAATGAAACGCTAACCTAACCCCTGCTTTGCACTGTTGTTTTGAAAATTAAGAAAAAGCACAGGGTGCACTTTCTGCCGTCTCCATGTTTTTTAGGACCTCAGTGTATACTTGCCACAGAAACATGAAAACCCTTTTTCAATTTTATTGACTTCATATAAAATAAGACATTCTAAGCATTCTATCAGAGTTTCTCTTGTATACACACACACAATAAAAACAAGACGTTGAGCCTTTGTAAAATAAAGAATAACGGGGAGCGCTTTCTGCCGTCTGTTTCATTTACGTGAACTCGTTTGTAATGTCTGTTCAACAATGAAATTGGGGTCCTTTTGTGACAGTTTTTTCTTCATTTTGTTAATCTGTTCATTTAAGTGAAATATATTTCATGTATAACCCCATTTATTCCTTTCACACATGTACACTTTTATTCTAATTTTTATGGCAGAGCGATCACAGCAGAGTGAAACACACAGGAGAGAGTTCCCAGATAGCAACATTGTTTCGGCCCAGATCCGGCCCACATCTGGCACTTGTGGAATGCGGATCTGGCCCACATGCAGCGTGGAATGATGACACTTGGGCGGACCGCTCCTGTTTGCCAGATCTGGGCCACAAGCAGGCCATAGCAATGCCACATGTCAGCCAAGAGCAAAGAAATAAATCAGAACTGGACCTTATCTGAGCCACAAAATCTGTGTATATTAAATATGGAGTCATCTCAGCCTTTATGAGCCTGTTAACAAGCAGAATCACTGAAGGAAAGAAGAGAACAGAAAAAGAGACGAGCAGAAACACAAGAACTACAACTGACTTCAGACAGTCTTAGATGAAATCCACTGAAGAGAAAAGAAGACATTAAATCTGTGAAGATCTCAGCAGAGGAGGATTAAACAACTCCACAAACAGCATTACCAGCTTCACTTATTACTAACTAGACTCACTTTATTTCTGTCAGACTTCTACAAAAGTTTTAATTGAGAATTAACCGAGGTTTAACTCTTTCATTTGAAGTTACCATAACAGTGATTAGTGTTTCCATTAGTTGGGCTCTTAACTCTTATTATATCATTTGACTTTTGTTGTGACAGTGTGTTTGTTAAACACATTTGCAGCAGCTAAGAAAGCTTAAGTGAGACGTGATCAGGTGATGATTGTTGCCTGTTGATAGTTTTATAGTCATCATGAAATAACCTGTTTCACTGATGTCTTTGGAATCCAACTCTGTGTTGATTCATTAACATTTTCACATCCCACACCATGTGTTACAGCAGCATGATATCTAGCAATATTATAACAGTTAGGTTAAATCTTTTAACAAACATGAGATCAAAAAATAAGCTTATGCTGACACACACAGACATCAACAATCAGCGTATGAATCTCAACAATGGTGACAATCACAACTATTTAGATAAACAGATAATTTCAGAACATCACTGAAAAGCTACTAATTCACAGCAAAACAATATAAGCAAATATTTAGAATTAAACAAAATAATAGGTCAATTCAGCTGCAAAATGTATTCATGTTGCAATGCATGCTGAGAGTTTTGTACTATGCTGGTACCCAGCATCCATTGCAGCAAGGTACTTTTGATCATCACCATTGTTAAGATTCATATGCTGATTGTTGATGTCTGTGTGTGTCATTTTAAACCGACTTTTTCATGCTCATGTTTGTTAAAGTCTTCTAACTGATTGTTATGATATTGCTGGATCTCATGCTGTAGTAACACAGGGTTTGGAATGTGAAAATATTAAAGGAACACAATTGTTAGATTCCTAAGACATCAGTGAAACAGGTTATTTCATGCTGATTATAAATCCATCAACAGGTAACCATCATCACCTAATCGCATTTCACTTTAGCTTTCTTTGCTGCTGCACATGTGTACACACACACTATCACAGCAGCAGAAAAACAATAAATAATATTTAATAAAGTTAAGAGCCCAACTAATGGAAACACTAATCACTGTTATGGTAACTTCAAATGAAAAGTTAAACCTCTGTTAATTCTCAATAAAACTTCTGTAGACGTCTGACAGAAATAAAGTGAGTCTGGTTAGTAATAAGTGAAGCTGGTAATGCTGTTTGTGGAGTGTTTAATCCTCCTCTGCTGAGATCTTCACAGATTTAATGTCTTCTTTTATCTTCAGGTGATTTCATCTAAGACTGTGGCTAAAGTCATAGAAGTTCTTGTGTTTCTGCTCGTCTCTTTTTCTGTTCTCTTCTTTCCTTCAGTGATTCTGCTTGTTAACAGGCTTATTAAGGCTGAGATGACTCCATATTTAATATACACAGATTTTGTGGCTCAGATAAGGTCCATGTCTGGTTTATTTCTTTGCTCTTGGCTGACATGTGGCATTTCTATGGCCTGCATGTGGCCCAGATCTGGCAAACAGGAGCGGTCCGCCCAAGTGCCATCATTCCACGCCGCATGTGGGCCAGATCCGCATTCCACAAGTGCCAGATGTGGGCCGGATCTGGGCCGAAACAATGTTGCTATCTGGGTTCACACACACACACACACACACACACACACACACACACACACACACACACACACACACACATACACACACACAACACTCAGAGCGATCACAGCAGAGTGATACACACAGGAGAGAGTTCACACACACACATACACACACACTCAGAGAGATCACAGCAGTGTGAAACACACAGGAGAGAGTTCACACACACACACACACTCAGAGCGATCACAGCAGAGTAAAACACACAGGAGAGAGTTCACACACACACACACACACACACACACACACACACACACACACAGAGCGATTTACAGCAGAGTGAAACACAGGAGAGAGTTCACACACACACACACACACACACACACACACACACACACACACACACACACACACACACACACACACACACACACACAGAGCGATCACAGCAGTGTGAAACACACAGGAGAGAGTTCACACTGTTACCTCAGCCCTTGATCCACGCTTCAAAGACCTTGCTTTCCTGGATGACAATGACACCAAGGACATGATATTTATGAAGCTAACATCAGAGGTGGTGAAGATGGATGAAAAGGTAAGAAGAATACGCAGTATACTTTTTCTCTCTCTCTCATTTGCTACTTTTATTTATTTGTGTCTTAAATTATGTCTAGTTTAAGGAAAGCTAACAGTCTCTGGATTATAATAATTATTGTCAGGTAGGGAGCACAATGTGTCGGACCAGGCAGAAACAGGTGGTGACAGGAGCCCCATAGAGAGGAAGAGACAGGTTTGCTAAGTTCTGATAGGAAGTTTAGGAACTGTTGCAAAAGATTTGAAGATGCATGTGTTATTATGGTCTATTATGTCACATTTTTTGTAGTATAGTATTGTTGACTGATATAATATTTCTACACAACTAAAAATCCCCTATTCTGTTCTGCTCCTAGATGATGTTCCTCCCAAGAAGAAAACTGCCTTGGACCAGATGTTTGGTGATTTCCACACTGCAAGACCACAGACGACAAAGAACACAAGGGAGAGAGCTAAGGAGGAAATTTTAAAGTACAGAGAGCGGGATTCTTTAGATCTGAGTGGTGATGTGCTGCAGTGGTGGAAAAAACAAGTGGATCTTCCACTGCTTTCAGCATTGGCAAAGAGCTACCTCTCCATCCCAGCTACAAGTGTACCCTCTGAAAGAGTGTTTAGCACAGCTGGAGACATAGTTACTGCACAGCGCAGTTTGCTTCATCCTGATCATGTAGATCAACTGATTTTCCTGAAGAAAAACCTTAAAGTTGACACTTAAGTTAAACTGGTTTACAGCAGCCTGTGACTGCCAATAACAGTTTTTCATATATATTTGAATACAGTTAAGAAAGACCTGTTTGTGATTTTTATTTTATTTATTGTTTATGTTAAAACAGGACCTGCTTTCTGCTCACTGAGTTAACCTACTGGCTGAAATCACATTAGCCTGCTGGCAAGTTAGGGAACATTTCTTTATTGTTTATCCCTGAGCATCCTTACATTATTTCAATTAAATGTTAAATGTGTAAGCTGTTAAAAGTAACTGGAGACAGGACAGGAAAGGAATGTCTTTTTATTTAATCTTTTGGTTTTGTGAAAAACAAATATTTTGTTTTTGAAAGAGCCATGCGTAAACATTTAGATGGCACTTAAGTTACTTTATGATTCTGTAGGCTATGTCTGAACAAAATAAAAAAAATGTAACTAGTATCTACCATATTGAATTGCATAGCCTCATATTTTTCTCCATTGCATCATATTACATTGAATCGCATCGCGTTGAATCGAATCGAAATCGGATCGCATCGTAATAGTAGTGAATAGTAGTGAAGCAGTCGGTAGCTGCTTATATGTATCTTTAATGTATCGTATCGTTGGCTATGCATCGAGATGCGTATCGCATCGGCCTCACCTATGGAGATGCACATCCCTAACACACACACACACACACACACTCAGAGCGATCACAGCAGAGTGAAACACACAGGAGAGAGTTCACACACACACACACACACACACCCCACACACACACACACACACACACACACACACACACACACACACACACACACACACACACACACACACACACACACACACACACACACTCAGAGCGATCACAGCAGAGTGACACACACAGGAGAGAGTTCACACACACACACACACACACACACACACAAACACACACACACACACACATTAATACTACATACTAATACATTAACAAATGTATAATTACACTGTAATAAACATGTAATAACACTTTATTAACAAATGTATAATTACACTGTAATAAACATGTAATAACACTTTATTAACAATAAATAGTTACACTGTAATAAACATGTATTATTATTATTATTATTAAAAAATGTATAATTACACTGTAATAAACATGTAATAACACTGTATTAAAAAATGTATAATTACACTGTAAAAATAACACTGTATTAAAAAATTTATAATTACACTGTAATAAACATGTAATAACACTTTATTAACAATAAATAGTTACACTGTAATAAACATGTATTATTATTATTATTATTAAAAAATTTATAATTACACTGTAATAAACATGTAATAACACTGTATTAAAAAATGTATAATTACACTGTAATAAACATGTAATAACACTTTATTAACAATAAATAGTTACACTGTAATAAACATGTATTATTATTATTATTATTAAAAAATGTATAATTACACTGTAATAAACATGTAATAACACTGTATTAAAAAATGTATAATTACACTGTAATAAACATGTAATAACACTGTATTAAAAAATTTATAATTACACTGTAATAAACATGTAATAACACTTTATTAACAATAAATAGTTACACTGTAATAAACATGTAATAACACTGTATTAAAAATGTATAATTACACTGTAATAAACATGTAATAACACTGTATTAAAAAATGTAACTTTTTTCTAATTTTCTAGGTGGCGCTAGCGAGCCATTTTGCCATGCCCATCTGCGAAACCCACAAAATACAAAATTTTTCACCAGTCCTGACATGTGTGCAAAATTTGGTGACTTTTCGAGCATGTTGCGGCCTCGAAAATGGGGCTTACTTTGCAGAAAAAAATGAAAAATTAAAGCTGCAAGCAGCGATGGGCGGGCCCTTGCACATGTAGCGCGTCGGGGAGTGTTGCGGCCGCGTTGCATTTTCTGGAGCTCTGCCAGTGCGGCTGTGAATTTGCTACGCTTTTCAGACACTGCATGAAGGTGTTATACGTCACTTCCTGTTGCCAGCAGGTGGCGCTATGACTGTGGGTGAATGTGGGCATGTACATGAGTTCAGGGCGGGACTCTTATCCTACATGTAAAGTTTGGTGCAGCTGTGAGCATGTACAACCACTTCCTGTGTCATGGCGATGAGTTGATCTTCGATGCCATGCCACGGACACACCGATTGACGAAAACTCGCAGATAGCACAACTTTTCATCGTCAATGTCGATGAGGATGCTTTCAACGATGGCCATGTAGAAGCGGAGCAGAAGATGAGACCTTACTCTGAACTTCTTGAGCTGTCGGAGATGAAAAAGTCTTTGCTGGGCTTTTTTATAGATATGATCTGTGTTATTTTTCCATTTGAGGTTGTTGCTGATGTGTGTCCCAAGAAGTTTGAATGTATCAGTAATGGAGATTGGTTCACCTTCAATGAGCACAGGAGTTTTGGAGGATGGCTGACGTCTCAGGTCGACGATGAGTTCTTTTGTTTTTGATGTGTTAAGTTGAAGATCATGGTCTGTACACCAGGCCACTGCTTGGTTGATCTGTGCACGGTATGCGGTTTCTTGATTGTTAGTGATGAGTCCTATAATTTTTAAAGAAAGGTTGTATCGTCTGCATATTTGTATAGGTTGACAGAACTGTGGTGAGATATGAGCTGGTTTGTGTAGAGAGAAAATAGCCATGGTGAGAGAACACAGCCTTGAGGAGCGCCTGTGCTGAGGAACAGAGGGGAGGAAGTATTATTATTAATCTTTACCTTCTGTTTCCTGTTCCAGAGAAAACTGTGAATCCAGTGACAGATGCATGGATCGATATTCATGTCCAGTAATATATTGAACAGTTTGACCGGGTTTATTGTATTGAATGCCGAGCTGAAATCCATAAACAGGATGCGGCATATGTGTTTGCGGACTCAAGGTGGTTAAGAATCTGATGAATTGCTAAGTTGACTTTGTCCTCAACTGACCTGTTGGCTTTGTATGCAAATTGGAATGGGTCCATGAGGGGGGTGGTGACAGTTTTTAAGTGATTGAGTAAAATGCGTTCGAATGATTTCATGACTGCTGATGTCAAAGCAATAGGTCTGTAATCATTGAGGCAGGAGATGGTCTTGGTTTTGGAAACCGGGATGATAATGGATTCTTTGAAGCACTTGGGTACTGAGTTTTGAAAGAGGGAGGTATTGAAAATGTCGGCGAATTTAAGTCTTTATGTTCTTCCATTTAAGTCTTTATGTTCTTAGGAAAGATTTCTATTTTGAATAAATGCTGTTCTTTTTAACTTTTTATTCATCAGTGAATCATTCTTACTTCAGGCTGCCTCACAGCACCTTGATGGGGCATTAGCACATTGGGGGAGTGTCTTTAGTCTTCCCAGGTGTAAATCACATTAATATTCATGGGCATTAACACTCCCACGCATACAGCAGTAATGACCCAAAAACTGATGTAAGAAATTCAAATCGTTATATTGATCTTTCTGAAAGAGTGGTCAGAATGATTTTCACTTCATTTTGAAGTAAAAATTCTAGCCTACAAGAATAGTAACTCAAAAGTATTGTGGACAACTATTCAGTATGTGTTAAATGGCCTTATTGCGGTGACATTTTTTTTCCCAAAACGTACTAACCACGCATATTATTTTTTTTCTATAAAATGCAAACATGTACATCCATTTTGCTCACATATTATTGTAGCAGAGTTTGTGCTGAATACAGCAAATTTATATGTTGGCAAATGGTATGTTTTAAGTAGCTGAAATAAGCACAAATGTCAGGGCATACCAAAACACCGAAAGAGCCCCCAAACAGCTCAGACCCCTAAGGGTTAAATCAGATCAGACTGATATGCCTGCAACACTGTGATATATATATATATAAATATATATATATTATATATATATTTTTTATATATAAAAAAAAACAAGTTTGGTCTTTTTA
>JAZAVI010000260.1:142500-147500 GCA_036326025.1 Chrosomus eos
AATTAAGAGACAATGTCTTCTCATAGGATATGAACTCAGTCTCATTAATGAGACACCGATGAGTCATCAACGCACTAACAGTGCACGGCCACGTCACAGCCTGTGACGTGGACACGATGAAGATTTTAAACCCGGAAGACGAAAAAAGCGGAAAAAAACTAAAATGTAACCATTTTAACCCTATTATTAAATCTAACAGATGCTAACATTGTCTTCAATGGTGTTCAACACACATACCTCTGTTAAAATCTCAGAAAATTTGGTTTGGGGTTTCATGACCCTTTAAAATCATCTATCCCTGTTTTCAGGCAAAATACATGCTCATTCATACCTTGTCTATTGATGTACGCCTTTTGTTTAGTGGATAAGATGTCGGCTTCCACCAACCAAGGGAGAACTCTAGCCAGTATGCATTTCATGAACACTTTATAGATGGTAGGGAGAAGGGATATATCCCTCCATGTTGATGGATCATCAGGAATGTTGTCTTTTTTTGGAATACGATGGATTTAGTGCTCCTTTCCATGAATCTGGTACCCTCTTATTTTCCAAACAGACGTTAAAAATAGTTGTTAAAATTTTACGTGACTGTATTGTTTTAAGAGTCTCATATGTCACACCATCCTTGCCACTTGCTTTATTGTTAGGGAGGTTTTTTAGGACAGTCTCTACTTCCTTAAATGTGAAGTGCGTGGTTTCAGGGAAAAAGGTTGGCTTCATTGGCGGCACGTTCAAATACCAGGGTGGGGGTGGGAGATCATCATTACGCATTTCTTGGCAGATCTTGGCATTTATTGTCATAATAAGTTTGTATGACTGTGGTAACTGCACGATGGACGAGCAGGATATTCACTACTGTTTAAAATGACTTGAATCGCTTTAGATCTTCTATGCTGCCATAGGTATGCAAGTTTATTCCTGCTCACCTTTCTAGTCCGCTTGGGTTGAGTCGCTCGCGTCCGCAAAGAAGGCAAGACGGTTTCCCGCAGATAGCAGTTGGTGGATCCAGTCAGCTACCGAGACCGAAGTTGCGTCTTCAGGATATGGATGTGTCACCGGGAACTTCTTTAAAACTCGTGCCACATATTTCAGAAGTTGTAATCCGAAAGGCTTACCAATGTGGCTTTCAGCTGTAAAAAGTCAATTTTTGAAGAATATCCCGTTTAACAATTTTGCAAGCGTTGTCCACTTTCCCGGGTCACCAGAGGAACAAAAGCTCGTCTCGCGTTGGCGTTTGGTGCTCAGACTATCTCTATAGGCTTTTTCATAAGACTGAAAAGCCATCCATTGATGCTCAGACAGCGTACTGCTGGAAAGCTGTAGGCTCTTCTCCCATTAGATGTAATCCACGGGAGAGATCATGGGGTGGCAGCGGCTGTTGGTAAATTCTCCCGGTAAGTATAAAGCTGACTTCATTCCTGCCTTTGCATTTCATTCTACTCTTAATATCTTGGGCTTGACTGAGACCTGGATCCGTCCAGAAGACTCAGCAACCCCTGCTGCTCTCTCTAACAACTTCTCTTTCTCTCACACCCCTCGCCAGTCGGGGAGGGGTGGGGGCACTGGTCTTCTCATTTCTAACAATTGGAAATACTCAACTCTCTCTTCTCTATGCAATAACAACTCATTTGAATATCATGCTATTACACTTACAATTCCCATTAAGATCCATGTTGTAGTTATTTATCGCCCCCCAGGTCAACTGGGAAGCTTTGTAGAAGAGCTAGATGTGCTGCTGTCCTCTTTCCCTGAGGATGGCACTCCACTGGTAGTCTTTGGTGATTTCAACATTCATCTAGAGAAGCCGTATGCTATAGACTTCATCTCTCTCCTAGCCTCATTTGATCTCAGACGGCTCATCACCACAGGTACTCACAAGTCAGGTAACCAACTGGACCTGGTTTACACACGCAACTGCATCACACACAACATTTCGGTGAAACCTCTCCATGTCTCGGATCACTTCCTCATTACTTTCAATCTAAAACTCACTACCCATGCTCCAGCAACCTCCCCACCATTTACTTTCAGACGAAACCTCCGCTCACTCTCTCCCTCCCATCTTTCCTCTGCTGTGTCATCTTCTCTTCCCTCACCCTCAAAATTCTCATCTCTGGACGTGAATACCGCAACGGATACCTTTTGCTCCACTTTAACTTCTTCTTTAGACACTATCTGCCCTCTCTCCTCCAGGCCAGCACGCGCCACTCCCTCTAACCCCTGGTTATCTGAGGTTCTTCGTGAACACCGGACCAAACTCAGAGCAGCGGAGAGAAAGTGGCGCAAATCGGAAGATACATCTGACCTGAGTATGTATCGATCTCTGCTCTCTACTTTTTCTGTTGATGTTCACACTGCAAAATCTTCATACCTCCACAACAAGATCAACACCGCCCCTAACACACGAGCACTGTTCAAGACATTCAACTCTCTCCTCTGTCCACCACCACCACCACCACCACCACCCACCTCCTCACTAACTGCTGATGATTTTGCTAACTTCTTCACTAACAAAACAACAAATATCAGCAGTCAGTTCTCTAATCCACACACGCAGGAACCTAGACCAACCACGCCCACAGCCAATAACCTTCTCTCCTCCTTCTCTCCACTAACCGAGGAAGAGGTATCTAAACTTCTCCTCTCCAGTCATCCTACCACCTGCCCTCTAGATCCCATCCCCTCACACCTTCTTCAAGCCATCTCTCCCACACTTCTACCAGCTCTCACACACATTATCAACTCATCCCTACACGCTGGCATTTTCCCTACAGCATTTAAGCAGGCTCGGGTAACTCCACTGCTTAAAAAACCAACATTAAACACATCACTCTTAGAGAATTACAGACCTATCTCTCTCCTACCATTCATTGCGAAAACACTTGAACGAGATGCTTTCAACCAAGTATCATCCTTCCTGTCTCTGAACAACCAGCTGGATGTCAACCAATCCGGCTTCAAGAAGGGGCATTCAACCGAGACCGCATTACTGTCAGTCACAGAAGCCCTGCGGATCGCAAAAGCTGCCTCCAAATCATCAGTTCTCATTCTGCTGGACCTGTCTGCTGCCTTCGACACTGTGAATCATAAGATCCTTCTGTCCACTCTCTCATCACTGGGCATCACTGGAACTGCCCTCCACTGGTTTGAATCCTATCTCACAGGTAGGTCCTTCAGGGTCACATGGAGAGGCGAGGTATCCAAAGCACATCAACTTCCTCATGGTTCAGTGCTTGGACCCCTCCTCTTCTCCATTTACACCACATCACTGGGACCCATCATACAGACACATGGTTTCTCTTACCATTGCTATGCTGATGACACCCAGCTCTACCTCTCATTTCAACCAGATGATCCCACAGTAGCTGCTCGAATCTCAAACTGTCTGGCTGACATCTCGGCATGGATGAAGGAACATCACCTGCAGCTCAACCTGACAAAGACTGAGCTTCTCGTCCTCCCTGCCAATCCGTCTCTACAACACGACTTCACTATCCCGCTAGACTCTTCCTCAATCACCCCATCAAGGTCGGTCAGAAATCTTGGAGTAATCTTTGATGACCAGCTGACCTTCTCAGACCACATTACAAAGACAGCTCGATCATGCAGGTTTGCAATGCACAACATCAGGAAGATCAGGCCTTTCCTAACTGAGCATGCAACGCAGCTTCTCGTCCAGGCCCTGGTCATTTCTAGGCTTGATTACTGCAATGCTCTCCTGGCTGGACTTCCATCGTGTGCAACTAAACCTCTACAAATGATCCAGAATGCTGCAGCTCGTCTTGTCTTCAACGAGCCCAAAAGGGCCCACGTCACTCCTCTGTTCATCTCTCTGCACTGGCTACCACTCGCTGCTCGCATCAAGTTCAAGGCGTTGACGCTTGCTTACAGATCGACCACAGGTTCAGCTCCCTCCTACTTCCACTCGCTCCTACGAGTCTACATCCCTACCAGAAGCCTACGATCAATCAATGAGCGACGGCTCGTGGTACCTTCACAAAGAGCCACAAAATCACTCTCCAGAACTTTCTCATTCGCGGTTCCATGCTGGTGGAATGATCTGCCCACCGACATCCGGAATGCAGAATCTCTGACAGCATTCAAAAGACAACTAAAAACTCATCTCTTCCGTGAGCACTTAACATAAAACACACACACACACAAAAAAAAAAAAAAAAAAAAAAAAAAAAAAAAAAATTCCTCACTTGTCTGGTTTATGCTACTCTGAGCAATGTTTGAACTTGGTATTTTGAGCACTTCTTGGGTTGCTATTGTCTCTTCACGATGACTCGTTTGGCTTAGTCCTCAGATGTAAGTCGCTTTGGATAAAAGCGTCTGCTAAATGCCTAAATGTAAATGTAAATGTAAGTAATGCTTGCTTGTAAGCTAGTTTGATTGTTGCGAGTCCACAATAATTGGCAAAACATCGTATCTGCACCTATTGCATTAACGCTGGCAATTACGACGGGTGTGGTTGTTTAGTTTTTACCAAACAACATTTCGGCGTTCACTCGTGCTACCGGAACCGGAACACACACACACACACACACACACACACACACACACACACACACCACACACACACACACACACACACACACACACACACACACACACACACACACACACACACACACCACACACACACACACACACACACCACACACACACCACACACACACACACACACACACACACACTGTCACTGCTGAACTGTAAGTCCCTCACACACACACACACACACACACACACACACACACACACACACACACACACACACACACACTGTCACTGCTGAACTGTAAGTCTCTCACACACACACACACACACACACGCCGATCGATTGAGATCCTGCCGATCGATTGCTCCTGTCTGCCTCGCTGCCTGCTGCTGTGTGTGAGTCTGTTTGCTCCGAGGCTGTTAGCTCCATCTAAGCCTCGCATTTCTTTCTGTTTTGAACCATCATTTACTATCATTTCTAGTTGTTTATACTACTAATT
>JAZAVI010000260.1:152500-231343 GCA_036326025.1 Chrosomus eos
TGTTCTCGGCATGACCCGTGTCATTACAATAGGCATATTTATTCAAAAGTTATTAGCATTTTTGTAAATTTAATTTAACTTTTGACCAACAGGTGGCGCTAACTCGAAATCTTTTGAGTACCTTCAGGGGATGGTGCTGGTGGCAAATTCTGAGTTTCAAAATGCTACGGCATTTGTTGAGTATAGGGTTAGAGTATGTTTATTACAGTGTTATTATACATTTGTTGTCACAGTGTTATCACATGTTTATTACAGTGTTATTATACATTTGTTGTTACATTGTTATTACATTTTTATTGCAGTGTTATTATACATTTGTTAATACAGTGTTATTACATGTTTATTACAGTGTTATTATAAATTTGCTGTCACAGTGTTATTACATTTTTATTACAGTGTTATTATACATTTGTTGTCACAGTGTTATTACATGTTTATTACAGTGTTATTATATATTTGCTGTCACAGTGTTATTACATTTTTATTAGTGTTATTATACATTTGTTGTCACAGTGTTAATACATGTTTATTACAGTGTTATTATACATTTGTTAATACGGTGTTATTACATGTTTATTACAGTGTAATTATACATTTATTAATACAGTGTTATTACATGTTTATTACAGCGTTATTATACATTTGTTAATACAGTGCTATTACATGTTTATTACAGTGTAATTATACATTGTTAATACAGTGTTATTACATGTTTATTGCAGTGTTATTATACATTTGTTGTCACAGTGTTAATACATGTTTATTACAGTGTTATTATAAATTTGCTGTCACAGTGTTATTACATTTTTATTACAGTGTTATTATACATTTGTTGTCACAGTGTTATTACATTTTTATTAGTGTTATTATACATTTGTTGTCACAGTGTTAATACATGTTTATTACAGTGTTATTATACATTTGTTAATACGGTGTTATTACATGTTTATTACAGTGTAATTATACATTTATTAATACAGTGTTATTACATGTTTATTACAGCGTTATTATACATTTGTTAATACAGTGCTATTACATGTTTATTACAGTGTAATTATACATTGTTAATACAGTGTTATATACATGTTTATTGCAGTGTTATTATACATTTGTTGTCACAGTGTTAATACATGTTTATTACAGTGTTATTATACATTTGTTAATACGGTGTTATTACATGTTTATTACAGTGTTATTATACATTTGCTGTCACAGTGTTATTACATATTTATTACATTGTTATTATACATTTGTTGTCACAGATAATTACAGTGTAATTATACATTTGTTGTCACAGTGTTATTATACATTTGTTGTCACAGTGCTATTATACATTTGTTGTCATAGTGTTATTACATTTTTATTACAGTGTAATTATACATTTGTTAATACAGTGTTATTACATGTTTATTACAGTGTTATACATTGTTGTCACATTGTTATTATACATTTGTTAATACAGTGTTATTACATGTTTATTGCAGTGTTATTATACATTTGTTGTCACAGTGTTAATACATGTTTATTACAGTTTATTATACATTTGTTAATACGGTGTTATTACATTTTTATTACAGTGTTATTATACATTTGTTGTCACAGTGTTATTACATGTTTATTACCCTGTTATTATATATTTGCTGTCACAGTGTTATTACATATTTATTACATTGTTATTATACATTTGTTGTCACATGTTATTATACATTTGTTAATACAGTGTTATTACATGTTTATTGCAGTGTATTATACATTGTTGTCACAGTGTTAATACATGTTTATTACAGTGTTATTATACATTTGTTAATACGGTGTTATTACATTTTATTACAGTGTTATTATACATTTGTGTCACAGTGTTATTACATGTTTTTACCGTGTTATTATATTTGCTGTCAGTGTTATTACATATTTATTACATTGTTATTATACATTTGTTGTCACAGTGCTATTATACATTGTTGTCATAGTGTTATTACATTTTTATTACAGTGTTATTATACATTTGTTAATACAGTGTTATTACATGTTTATTGCAGTGTTATTATACATTTGTTAATACAGTGTTATTACATGTTTATTACAGTGTTATTATAAATTTGCTGTCACAGTGTTATTACATTTTTATTACAGTGTTATTATACATTTGTTGTCACAGTGTTATTACATGTTTATTACAGTGTTATTATATATTTATTAATACAGTGTTATTACATGTTTATTACAGCGTTATTATACATTTATTAATACAGTGTTATTACATGTTTATTACAGTGTTATTATACATTTGTTGTCACAGCGTTATTACATTTTTATTACAGTGTTATTATACATTTGTTGTCACAGTGTTATTATACATTTGTTGTCACAGTGTTATTATACATTTGTTAACCCCTTGAGCTGCATGGGATCACCGGTGATCCCAACTTTTATTGTTTACATTTATCGCGTGTTTACAATATCATTTTGGCAAGTAATAAGGTTGACCAATATATTGTTTGAAAGATACGACACTGTATATTCGTCTCGTTATAAGCATTATACAATCAAGATAACTTTGCAACCGTTTTTTGTAATTCTGTATCAACATAAACAATGAGATACAACTATGAAGAGAGGGTGGTCTTTACCTTTTTTGTGTTGTGAAATGTAATGCTTGGCAGAATAATGATGACATCGATCTTTTTACCTTGGGAAGAGTCCAGTATATGATCACCATGGTAAAAATGTGTCCAAAAATATGCAAACTGTTAAAAATATCCATAGAACGTCTATTGTTTACATCCTGAAATTTGCTAATCACGAGGGCGTTGTCCTGTTTATTCGACGAACTCTCCACATCTAGCGCATTATTCAATGAAACATAACATATCAGTGTATTTAGTAGAGTGTCTGGAAATGAATGAGGTCGGCCCAGAAGATGTTCAATGAAAACTGGCCATGTAATTTTAGAAAGTATTGAAGGATGACAGGCGGTTTTGGTGACGTATGATCATGCATAATGCTAATATATGTGGTAAAAAATAAACCAATAGCAATGGGAAACGTTTGTGTTGTCATCCCTTGTGAAGCCTATGCCATAACGAATATGCCAATGTTATAAACGCGAGATTATGCAAATCTGCACAGTGTTCCTTTGTGTGCGCAACCATTTGCTTCCTGGAAATTTGCGCACACGTGATTGTCGTGACGCAGAGAGGTCACCTGCTCTCTCGCGCTCGCTCTGACTGATGCAGTCGCTCTGTTTACATTCGCCTGCTTCAATGCGTTCACGTCGGGGACAGAAGTTATTTTCTCCTGCTGCTGCATTGGAAGAACTTCGCGAATCAGTGATGAAGAAACCGTGTAATATTCAGAAGAGAGTGCTGTATCCAGGGTCGACTCTGGAGAAGAGGATATGTGTTTGGAAGCTCGCGATCCAGTTTTAGATCGGTAAGTGTCTAAACATTTTATTGAGTTTGTGTTACATTGCATTTCAATGTACTTATAAGCCGCAATAGTGCAGAAAATCAAAAACAGAAAGCAGTGAAATTGTTATTCAAGCGCTGAATTAGAAGAAACCATGTACAACATTATTTTGTAACGTTAGCTATAGGCTATTGTTTTGTATGTAGAACGCAAGACGATGTTCAAACAAAAGAAATTCATAGAAGAAAATGTAATTATATGTGTGTAAGGTAACTAGTTGTGTTAGGCGTGTTTCTAATCACTTTTGTGTAATTCAACAGTGATGAAACTTCAGAGGATGAGAGCTACGGTACCAGAGGCCTCTGGACAACATGCGTCCGTGCAGCCTCCGTGTGTCTGCTACATCTTCAGCTGCCTCCAGAAGTTCAAGAGGAAAGAATGGAAGAAAGAGACAGCCCAGCACTGTGTGGTAAGCAAATAATGTGAAGCAAGTAAAGTAATGTTAAGTGAGAGAGAAAAAATAGCATTTAGGGCATTATTATTGTCTGATTTCAGTCTTCATTATTAGCTGGTGGTGTAAATATGCAGGGTATGGACTCAGATTGTTGTATGTGAATGATCATTTGAATATAAAATCTGTAAGCTGGTACTGTAGTGTAAATGTGCAATCAGGGCAACAATAGAGGGGCTATGGATGTAGATTGTTGTATGTGAATGATTCTTTGAATATAAAATCTGTAAGCTGGTACTGTAGTGTAAATGTGCAATCAGGGCAACAATAGAGGGGGTATGGATGTAGATTGCTGTATGTGAATGATTCTTTGAATATAAAATCTGTAAGCTGGTAGTGTAAATAGGCAACAATAGAGTGGCTATGGAGGTGAATTTTCTGTATGTGAATCATCCTTGCAGATTTTATATTCAAAGCTGGTAGTGCAAATTAGCAGTCAGGGCAACAATAGAGTGGGTGTAGAGGAAGATTGTTGTATGTGAATGATTGTTTGAATTTCTGATATGAAAAGGCAATAATATGTATGTATTCACGTGTAAGATAATCAGTTATGTAAGGTGTATTTCTAATACTTTTTGTGTAATTTAACAGTGAGACAACTTCAGATGATGACTGGGAACCAGAGGGCTCTGGACAACATATAAAGCATCCATGTGTGGCTGCAACATCTTCAGCTGCCTCCAGAAGTTCAAGAGGAAAGAACGGAAGAAAGAGACGAGCTGGCAGGACATCCCACCAAAAGCAAGGTTTTTGACCCTCCTTCTCGTACTTTTTGTGGGTGTCACAGTCCTGTGCACATCCCCAACGGCAGCAGGGCAGGTAGACGCATATGTAAGGTGTGCCACCGGAATTCTCCTCTGAAGTGTCACAACTGTGATGCAGCTTTCTGCTACCTCCCTAAGTATCATGCACAAAACAACCTCCTAGTGTGACTTCATATTTAGTCCAAAGAATGATAGCAATTTTGCATTAGGGACTGTGAGAGTATATATATCGGGTGGACGAGTGGGCTTGACAAACCTGTGGTAAAACTCTCCTCTATGTGTGCTGGACACCGCCGGGTGAACTAACTACCGGCTAATTGACAAACCATCAACAGAACAGCACTGCCAAACTGTGCAATACTTTGTAAGTAGTACATTTGTTTATTTATTTATTCATTTTTTTGAGAAATGTTATCACTGTGTTGATTGCTAATAACTGAGAAACTGTTGTTTGTAACTATATACAGATGTATAAATTAATAAAATATTTTTTTTTGTTGCTAAATAATCTGTCATTCTTTATACAACCATTAAATGGATGGTAGTAAACAAAGACTTTGTGATATATGCTTTTTATAAGCAAGTGCCAAGTGTCACTTTATGGTCCTTTTGGAGCCTTTTCCAAAAATGCACATAAATGCATTTTTATAAACTATTAGGATGTAAAAAATACACCAGAGAAAGTATAGGTATGCTTTGGTATGCTTTGTCATATTGTAATAAGAAAATATATTGAAATGATCAAACAAACTTGTTATAGATCATGGTAAAAGTTGGTTACCAAGTGGCCCTTTGGAGTCTCCAAGTGGCCTTTTTGGGTAGGTGCCTAGACATGCGCTGAAATAAATCCTTGTAAAAAAATCATTTTTGCTTGTAAGAACTTCAAATTTGAAACACATTGTTAAGAACTATGGCTTATAGTCCATCAGCCCAAGGAGTCGGACCACGTGTAGTCCTGGAAACCCCAGGGAGCGGTGGCCGAAACCCACCGGTGGTTGTGTGGGCGATAGGTCCGGGATCTTTCAGAACCTCCCTGGCGGGTGCTGCAACTGTGGGCGATGGGTCCGGGTTCCTTTCGGTAGAGGCCAAGGGGCAAATTTGGCCAGGATGCCGGGGTTACACCCCTACTCTTTCGAAAGACATCCTGGGATTTTTAATGACCACAGAGAGTCAGGGCCTCGGTTTAACGTCTCATCCGAAGGACGGTGGCTTTTTTTTTGACAGTATAGTGTCCCCATCACTACACTGGGGTGTTTCCGAAGCTGGCCATTCCGAAGAGGCTCTCTCAAACAGCTACCATGGTCTGTAAAGGAGGAGAGAGTTAGTCCCGTCTTGCTGTTGGAACTTTGGGATTCGTGATTTTTTTTTTAACTTAGACAACAAGATAAGTACCGTAGTAAAAAGTTATTTTCTTTATTTTCTAGTGGTGTTCCTGGGTTAG
The DNA here is from genome assembly GCA_036326025.1 of Chrosomus eos. NCBI lineage: Eukaryota > Metazoa > Chordata > Actinopteri > Cypriniformes > Leuciscidae > Chrosomus > Chrosomus eos. The sequence goes on from JAZAVI010000260.1 coordinate 158,625, forward strand.
CTCCTTAAGGAGGTCAAGTCAAGTCAAGTCACCTTTATTTATATAGCGCTTTTTACAATACAAATTGTTTCAAAGCAGCTTTACAGAGATAACAGGAAAACAATGTTGTAATAGTATTGTTCAATTGAAAATTAAATGTCCCCAACTAAGCAAGCCAAAAGGCGAAGGCAACAGTGGCAAGGAACCAAAACTCCATCAGGTGACAGAATGGAGAAAAAAACCTTGGGAGAACCCAGGCTCAGTCGGGGGGCCAGTCCTCCTTTGGCCAACGAATGAACAGTGTATGATTATGAGTTAGGCAGCATAATGTCAGGAGTCAGATGGGATCAGAACTTTCACGATATTATCCAGTTCATCTGGTTGGGTTGGGTCATCCGGCCGGTGAGGAGATGAGTGGTGAGTTGTCCATGGGCCTTCACAGCCCTGATAATGCGTGTCGACGTGTCCATGTGATGGTCCTTCCTCAGATCTGGATATGCCCTGGATCCGGCGGTCTGCGGTAAACCTCGGGATAAACAGAGAGACTAATATTAGCGTAGACGCCATCCTTCTTATGATGTACAAAGTACATCAGGAATTATGGGAAGTGTTCCCGGTTCCGGCTGATCTAATCTATGCAGCCTAACATTGAATTATAGAAATCTATAATGTGTTATGTGTATGCTAAGCCAAAGAGATGTGTTTTTAGTCTAGATTTAAACTGACAGACTGTATCTGCTTCCCGGACCGTGTTAGGAAGATTGTTCCAAAGTTTTGGTGCTAAATAGGAAAAGGATCTACCGCCAGCAGTCGATTTTGATATTTTAGGTATTATCAACTGGCCAGAATTTTGAGATCGCAATAGACGTGAAGGACTATAATGCGTTAAGAGCTCGCTCAAGTACTGGGGAGCTAAACCATTTAGTGCTTTGTAAGTAATCAGCAATATTTTAAAATTTATACGATGTTTAATAGGCAGCCAATGCAGTGTTGACAGAACCGGGCTAATATGGTCATACTTCCTGGTTCTGGTAAGAACTCTAGCGGCTGCGTTTTGAACTAGCTGTAGTTTGTTTAATAAGCGTGCAGGGCAACCACCCAGTAGAGCATTACAATAATCTAGCCTTGAGGTCATGAACGCATGAACTAATTGTTCCGCATTTGTCAGTGAGAGCATATGACGTAATTTAGATATATTTTTAAGATGGAAAAATGCGGTTTTACAGATACTAGACACGTGACTTTCAAATGAAAGATTGGTATCAAAGAGCACACCCAGGTTCCTAACTAACGTCGAAGACTTAACAGAGCAGCCATCAAGTGTTAGACAGTATTCTAGGTTATTAGGTGAGGAAGTTTTTTGTCCAATGATTAGAATCTCTGTTTTTTCAGAATTTAGTAATAGGAAATTACTGGTCATCCAATTTTTTATATCAGCTATGCATTCCGTTAATTTTGTGAATTGGTAAGTTTCGTTAGGTTTTGAAGAAATATACAGCTGAGTATCATCAGCATAACAGTGAAAGCTAATTCCATATTTCCTAATTATATCTCCTAATGGTAGCATGTACAGAGTGAAGAGCAGCGGTCCTAGTACTGAGCCTTGTGGTACGCCATACTGAACTTGTGATCGATAAGACATCTCTTCATTTACTGCTACAAACTGATAACGGTCAGATAAGTATGATTTAAACCATGCTAGTGCAATTCCGCTAATGCCAACATAGTTTTCTAGTCTATTTAAAAGAATGTTGTGGTCGATAGTATCAAATGCAGCACTAAGATCAAGTAACACTAATAGAGAGATACAACCACGATCGGATGATAGGAGCAAATCATTTGTGACTTTAATGAGAGCAGTCTCAGTACTATGGTACGGTCTAAATCCGGACTGAAAATCCTCGCAGATATTATTTCTTTCTAAAAAGGAACACAGTTGTGAGGATACTGCTTTTTCTAGTATCTTTGACAGAAAAGGCAGATTCGAGATTGGCCTGTAATTGACTAATTCTGTAGGATCAAGTTGCGGTTTTTTAACAAGCGGTTTAATCATAGCCAACTTAAAGGTTTTTGGTACGTATCCTAATGACAAAGATGAATTAATGATATCTAGAAGAGGATCTATGACCTCTGGAAGCATCTCTTTCAGTAGCTTAGTCGGTATAGGGTCTAGCATACAAGTTGTCGATTTAGATGAATTAACAATTTTGCAAAATTCTTCCTCTCCTATAGCAACAAATGAATCAAAATGTTCCTCACAGAGACTACAATATACTCCCTGATGCGATACTGTAGTAGACGGTTGCATAGTTATAATTTTGTCCCTGATATTATCAATCTTATAAGTGAAGAAGTTCATAAAGTCATTACTGCTGTGTTTCTTATAAACTTCTGGGCTTGAAGCTTTCTTTTTCGTTAGTTTAGTCACTTGTTCAAATAAATACCTAGGATTATGTTTATTTTCTTCTAATAGGGTTGAAAAATAATTAGTTCTAGCATCTTTTAAGGCCTCTCTGTAAGCAATCGAGCTCTCCTTCCATGAAATCCGAAATACCTCTAGTTTTGTTTTCTTCCAGTTTCGCTCCATTTTTCTGGCTGCTCTCTTAAGGGCCCGGGTGTGCTCATTGTACCACGGCGTTGGACTATTTTCTTTGATCTTCTTTAAGCGCAGCGGAGCAACTGTGTCTAAAGTGCTGGAAAAGAGAGAGTTAAAAGTTTCTGTTGCAATATCAAGTTCTTCTAAGCTATCTGGGATGCTGAGATTATGAAACTGATTTGGAAGATTATTGATAAAGCAATCTTTAGTGGCAGAAGTGATAGGTCTAACATATTTATAACATGGAGTCGGCTTTGCAGCCTTGGCTAAATGTAATTTACACGAGACTAGATAGTGATCGGAGATGTCGTCGCTCTGCTGTAGAATTTCAACGCCATCAACATCTATTCCATGTGATAATATTAGATCAAGAGTATGATTACGACAATGAGTAGGTCCTGACACGTGCTGTCTCACTCCAATTGAGGTACGCTTAACAGGAGTGGTGCGAGGAGGGAGATTTGTGCACCCTCCGGCCTGTGACAATAGCACATTAGTAAACACACTGTCATCTAAAGACAGAGACTTGGACAGTCACACAACTTTTGTGCCATTCCTAAAACATAGTAGGCTACCTGTCATCTCCAAGCTGTTTGATTTTTCACTTCAACATTCACATGAGTCTCTGTACATGAACATGGTAGTCAGCAGGACTCATCATTGGCATCTGGTCTCTGTAAAAAAAAAAAAAAGATTTAGAAAGAAAAAAAAACATGTGAACATGCTGATATCAAGAGAAACTATAGGGCTGCACGATTTTGGGAGTACATTTTTTATATTTCTGGCTAAGATTATGAAATTTACTAAATACATATGCATATATATATTAACACCAAGTTGTTCAATAGCCTAGATAGCAGGCAGCCTATAAATCGTTAACAAGGAACACTTCAGTAACATTACACTAGAGAAAAATATATGGATTATGTTACTTCAATTTCATAACGTCGTAACGAATGGAAACGTTTGGAGTAAAAACATGAAGCCTAATGTTTGGTGCGTTTTTGCTTTTCAAACGCACAGCGCGTGCAGAGAACATTTACTGAAGCGATTGAGCCGCTCCAAACAATGAAACATTATTTTCATAAATCATGCATTTCATATGTGATCACGGATCATGTATTTCAAATGGACTTTGAAATGATATGGTAAAAATAATGTCCATGCTGCTTAAATTACACCTACTGCTTTGCTTTCAAGGTTTGCTCCCTCAGCCTTGGTCTTACCAGACTTATCTACAAGGCAGAGGAACAGTGGTTGGTCATTAAGTGACCTCTGGGGACCACTGCAGCTCCGAGATCCCATGTCACGTTAGCCTGAGGCCACGGGGCACCCAGTTACCGTGTGTAGCCACGAGGAGGCCTGACATGAGTCTTGGTGAAGGTGAGGCTTTGTACTGGCAGGGAGAAGGCTACATCCCTATTCACCACAAAGGGCTATCCAGCGGCAGCAAGCAGTAAGCGAGAGGAAGAGGCAGCAAAATAATAGACAAGCATGCATCTTCCTTCACTTACTGCAACACTGCACTAGACGCATCACAACACCCTGTGCACCACGCACATACACACACATCCACCGGCGGGTTTCGGCCACTGCTCCCCGGGGTTTCCACGACTACACGTGGCCGGACTCCTTGGGCTGGTGTCCGAGACGGTGAGCGCTCACCGTCTCAGACATCAGCCCAAGGAGTCGGACCACATGGAGTCGTAGAAACCCCAGGGAGCGGTCGCCAAAACCCACCGGTGGTTGTGTGGGCGATAGGTCCAGGATCTTTCAGCACCTCCCTAGCGGGTACTGCGATTCCCAGCAGACTGACCCCCTGGCGTCCCCACAATGTCTTAACCACCACACCAAGGAATCAGCCACCGTGACCCGCAACACCCCCCAAGGCGGTACCGAAAGGAACCCGGACCCATCGCCCACAGTTGCAGCACCCGCCAGGGAGGTTCTGAAAGATCCCGGACCTATCGCCCACACAACCACCGGTGGGTTTCGGCCACTGCTCCCTGGGGTTTCCACGGCTACACGTGGCCGGACTCCTTGGGCTGGTGTCCGAGACGGTGAGCGCTCACCGTCTCAGACATCAGCCCAAGGAGTCGGACCACATGGAGTCGTAGAAACCCCAGGGAGCGGTCGCCAAAACCCACCGGTGGTTGTGTGGGCGATAGGTCCAGAATCTTTCAGCACCTCCCTAGCGGGTACTGCAAATCCCAGCAGACTGACCCCCTGGCGTAGTGGTCAGGACAGTGTGGGCGTCCCCACAATGTCTTAACCACCACACCAAGGAATCAGCCACAGTGACCCGCAACACCCCCCAAGGCGGTACCGAAAGGAACCCGGACCCATCGCCCACAGTTGCAGCACCCGCCAGGGAGGTTCTGAAAGATCCCGGACCTATCGCCCACACAACCACCGGTGGGTTTCGGCGACAACTCCCTGGGGTTTCCACGACTAACATGTGGTCTGATGCCTTGGGCTGATGTTTGGGACGGTGAGCGCTCACCGTCTCAGACATCAGCCCAAGGAGTCGGACCACGTGTAGTCCTGGAAACCCCAGGGAGCGGTGGCCGAAACCCACCGGTGGTTGTGTGGGCGATAGGTCCGGGATCTTTCAGAACCTCCCTGGCGGGTGCTGCAACTGTGGGCGATGGGTCCGGGTTCCTTTCGGTAGAGGCCAAGGGGCAAATTTGGCCAGGATGCCGGGGTTACACCCCTACTCTTTCGAAAGACATCCTGGGATTTTTAATGACCACAGAGAGTCAGGGCCTCGGTTTAACGTCTCATCCGAAGGACGGTGGCTTTTTTTTTGACAGTATAGTGTCCCCATCACTACACTGGGGTGTTTCCGAAGCTGGCCATTCCGAAGAGGCTCTCTCAAACAGCTACCATGGTCTGTAAAGGAGGAGAGAGTTAGTCCCGTCTTGCTGTTGGAACTTGGGATTCGTGATTTTTTTTTAACTTAGACAACAAGATAAGTACCGTAGTAAAAAGTTATTTTCTTTATTTTCTAGTGGTGTTCCTGGGTTAGCTCCTTAAGGAGGTACGCTTAACAGGAGTGGTGCGAGGAGGGAGATTTGTGCACCCTCCGGCCTGTGACAATAGCACATTAGTAAACACACTGTCATCTAAAGACAGAGACTTGGACAGTCACACAACTTTTGTGCCATTCCTAAAACATAGTAGGCTACCTGTCATCTCCAAGCTGTTTGATTTTTCACTTCAACATTCACATGAGTCTCTGTACATGAACATGGTAGTCAGCAGGACTCATCATTGGCATCTGGTCTCTGTAAAAAAAAAAAAAAGATTTAGAAAGAAAAAAAAAACATGTGAACATGCTGATATCAAGAGAAACTATAGGGCTGCACGATTTTGGGAGTACATTTTTGATATTTCTGGCTAAGATTATGAAATTTACTAAATACATATGCATATATATATTAACACCAAGTTGTTCAATAGCCTAGATAGCAGGAAGCCTATAAATCGTTAACAAGGAACACTTCAGTAACATTACACTAGAGAAAAATATATGGATTATGTTTAGGGATGCACCGAATTTTCGGCCACCGAAAGACCGAAAGACTTTTATTACCGAAACAATACGGCCGAAATGTTGTGATGACGTCGGGTTTAATTTATCACCTGAAATCCAAACATTCCGATCGCTACGCTGAATATGAGAGGAACACGGCCCAGAGAGAGAGAGAGAGCGAGAGAGAGAGAGCGCGCGTGCGAGAGGTACAGAGAGAGGTACAGAGAGAGCGCGCAAGAGGTACGGAGAGAGAGATGCGCGAGAGAGGTACGGAGAGAGAGAGTGCGCGAGAGGTACGGAGAGAGGGCGGAGGAGAGGAGAAGCGCGCGAGAGAGAGAGCGCGCGTGCGAGACGGTACAGAGAGAGAGAGGTACAGAGAGAGAGCGCGCAAGAGGTACGGAGAGAGAGAGTGCGCGAGAGGTACGGAGAAAGAGAGAGCGCGCGAGAGAGAGAGGCGCGCGTGCGAGAGGTAGAGAGAGAGAGAGGTACAGAGAGAGAGAGAGAGAGAGGAGAGAGAGAGAGAGAGGTACAGAGAGAGAGAGGTACAGAGAGAGAGAGAGGTACAGAGAGAGAGAGAGAGAGAGGTACAGAGAGAGAGAGAGCACAAGAGGTACACAGAGAGAGAGGCGCTCTGCAATCAAATACGATTTTAAATAGGCTTAGTAAAAAAAAAAAGAAAAATCAACGTGTGGCGAACCTAAATGCACTTTGAGAGAACATTTAATTTTAAAACCTTTCTGCAGGCCAGTAGGCCTGTACATTATTATTTAATGTACACATGAGTGGGGTCAAGTTACCATTTTAGTTTGAATTTTATTTTATACTGTGCATTGTTGCAATTTGCTAAATATTTGGATAATTTGTAATTGATTTATTCTTTAAAACTTTAATATTAATTTATGCAATTGCAATGCCTTGATTTTAGTAAAGTTAGTACACAGTCATAGCCATAAATGCAATGGTAGGCCTAATAATTGGCATAATTTCTTTCGGTGTTTCGGTTTTCGGCCTTGGTTTCCTCTTTTTCGGTTTCGGCCAAGAATTTTCATTTCGGTGCATCCCTAATTATGTTACTTCAATTTCATAACGTCATAACGAATGGAAACATTTGGAGTAAAAACATGAAGCCTAATGTTTATCACATATCACATTCACACATTCTGAACACACATTCACACACTCGAGCGATCACAGCAGAGTGAAACACACAGGAGAGAGTTCACACACACACACACACACAGCGATCACAGCAGAGTGAAACACACAGGAGAGAGTTCACACACACACACAGCGATCACAGCAGAGTGAAACACACAGCTTAAACATTTACATGACAAAGCACAGTAAACATTATAAATTCACACACACACACTCAGAGCGATCACAGCAGAGTGAAACACAGGAGAGAGTTCACAACACAAAACACACAGCGATCACAGCAGAGTGAAACACACAGGAGTTCACACACACACACACACACAGCGATCACAGCAGAGTGAAACACAAAGGAGAGAGTTCACACCCACAACCTACACACACACACACACACCACACACAACCACACAAGCGATCACAGCAGAGTGAAACACACGGGAGTGAGTTCACACACACACACACTCAGAGCGATCAAAGCAGAGTGAAACACATAGGAGAGATTTCACACACACACACACACACTCAGAGCGATCAAAGCAGAGTGAAACACACAGGAGAGAGTTCACACACACAGCGATCAAAGCAGAGTAAAACACACAGGAGAGAGTTCACACACAACACACACACACACTCAGAGCGATCAAAGCAGAGTGAAACACACAGGAGAGAGTTCACACACACACACACACAGCGATCACAGCAGTGTGAAACACACAGGAGTGAGTTCACACACACACACACAGAGCGATCACAGCAGAGTGAAACACACAGGAGAGAGTACACACACACACACTCAGAGCGATCACAGCAGTGTGAAACACACAGGAGAGAGTTCCACACACACACACACACACACACACACACACACACACACACACACACACTCAGAGCGATCAAAGCAGAGTAAAACACACAGGAGAGAGTTCACACACACACACTCAGAGCGATCAAAGCAGAGTAAAACACACAGGAGAGAGTTCACAACACACGCACACACAGCGATCAAAGCAGAGTGAAACACACAGGAGAGAGTTCACACACACACACACACACACACAGAGCGATCAAAGCAGAGTGAAACACACAGGAGAGAGTTCACAACACACACACACACACACACACACACAGAGCGAATCAAAGCAGAGTGAAACACCACAGGAGAGAGTTCACACACACACACACACACACACACAGCGATCAAAGCAGAGTGAAACACACAGGAGAGAGTTCACACACACACACACACACACAAACACACACAGAGCGATCAAAGCAGAGTGAAACACACAGGAGAGAGTTCACACACACCCACACACAGCGATCAAAGCAGAGTGAAACACACAGGAGAGAGTTCACACACACACACACACACACACACACAGAGCGATCAAAGCAGAGTGAAACACACAGGAGAGAGTTCACACACACACACACAGAGCGATCAAAGCAGAGTGAAACACACAGGAGAGAGTCCACACACACAGCGATCAAAGCAGAGTGAAACACACAGGAGAGAGTTACAACACACACACACACACACACACACTCAGAGCGATCACAGCAGTGTGAAACACACAGGAGAGAGTTCACACACACACACACACACCACACACACACACACACACACACACACACAACACACACACACACAGCGATCAAAGCAGAGTGAAACACACAGGAGTGAGTTCACACACACACTCAGAGCGATCACAGCAGAGTGAAACACACAGGAGTGAGTTCACACACACACACACAGACACACAGCGATCAAAGCAGAGTGAAACACACAGGAGTGAGTTCACACACACACACACACACAACAGAGCGATCACAGCAGAGTGAAACACACAGGAGAGAGTACACACACACACACCTCAGAGCGATCACAGCAGAGTGAAACACACAGGAGAGAGTTCACACACACACACACACACACAACTCAAAGCGATCACAAGCAGAGTGAAACAGACAGGAGAGAGTTCACACACACAACACACACACACACAGGCGATCACAGCAGAGTGAAACACACAGGAGACAGTTCAACACACACACACTCAGAGCGATCACAGCAGAGTGAAACACACAGGAGACAGTTCCACACACACACTCAGAGCGATCACAGCAGAGTGAAACACACAGGAGACAGTTTACACACAACACACACACTCAGAGCGATCACAGCAGAGTGAAACACACAGGAGACAGTTTCACACACACACACACACACACACAACACACACTCAGAGCTATCACAGCAGAGTGAAACACACAGGAGACAGTTCACACACACACACACACACACACTCAGAGCGATCACAGCAGAGTGAAACACACAGGAGACAGTTCACACACACACACACACACTCAAGCGATCACAGCAGAGTGAAACACACAGGAGACAGTTCACACACACACACACACACTCAAGCACACATCACAGCAGAGTGAAACACACAGAGAACACACTACACACACACACACACACAAACACACACAAGCTATCACAGCAGAGTGAAACACACAGGAGACAGTTCCAACACCACACACACACACACACTCAGAGCTATCACAGCAGAGTGAAACACACAGGAGACAGTTCACACACACACACACACACACACACACACACACACACACACACACACACACACTCAGAGCGATCACAGCAGAGTGAAACACACAGGAGACAGTTCACACACACACACACACACACACATAGAGCGATCACAGCAGAGTGAAACACACAGGAGAGAGTTCACACACAAACAACACACACACACACACTCAGAGCGATCACAGCAGAGTGAAACACACAGGAGACAGTTCACACACACACACACACACACACACACACACACACACACACACTCAAGCTATACGCAGAGTGAAACACACAGGAGACAGTTCACACACACACACAACACTCAGAGCGATCACAGCAGAGTGAAACACACAGGAGAGAGTTCACACAACCCACACACACACACACACACACACACACTCAGAGCGATCACAGCAGAGTGAAACACAGGAGACAGTTTACACACACACACAGACATCAGAGCGATCACAGCAGAGTGAAACACACAGGAGAGGTTCACACACACACACACACACACACACCACACACACACACATCAGAGCGATCACAGCAGAGTGAAACACACAGGAGACAGTTTACACACACCACAACACACTCAGAGCGATCACAGCAGAGGAACACACAGGAGACAGTTCACACACACACACACACACACACACACACACACTCAGAGCTATCACAGCAGAGTGAAACACACAGGAGACAGTTCACACACACACACACACACACTCAGAGCGATCACAGCAGAGTGAAACACACAGGAGACAGTTCACACACACACACACACACTCAGAGCGATCACAGCAGAGTGAAACACACAGGAGAGAGTTCACACACACACACACACACACACTCAGAGCGATCACAGCAGAGTGAAACACACAGGAGAGAGTTCACACACACACACACACACACTCAGAGCGATCACAGCAGAGTGAAACACACAGGAGAGAGTTCACACACACACTCAGAGCGATCACAGCAGAGTGAAACACACAGGAGAGAGTTCACACACACACACACACACTAATGTTACCATATTATACATATCTAGGTTTGCACAGTCTTTAACAGTAAACACTGGTCTAAACATTATAATATTCACCATATTAGAGTAAACACTCATACTAGCCTACTTTTATATCCTGCTGTGTTTAATAAAAACATCCTCGTGTACATGTATATACATTTAGCATTAGGCTTCATGTTTTTACTCCAATCTCATTTCATACCCTACATTTTACTCTGGCACCAGTTTGACTAGTTGCTACAATGTAAAGTTTATATAACAATAGCATGCTTACTATTATGAGTGGACACGTCTTACCTTAAAAATCTCGCATCTTCAAGTCAAGTCAAGTCAAGTCACCTTTATTTATATAGCGCTTTTTACAATACAAATTGTTTCAAAGCAGCTTTACAGAGATAACAGGAAAACAATGTTGTAATAGTATTGTTCAATTGAAAATTAAATGTCCCCAACTAAGCAAGCCAAAAGGCGAAGGCAACAGTGGCAAGGAACCAAAACTCCATCAGGTGACAGAATGGAGAAAAAAAACCTTGGGAGAACCCAGGCTCAGTCGGGGGGCCAGTCCTCCTTTGGCCAACGAATGAACAGTGTATGATTATGAGTTAGGCAGCATAATGCCAGGAGTCAGATGGGATCAGAACTTTCACGATATTATCCAGTTCATCTGGTTGGGTTGGGTCATCCGGCCGGTGAGGAGATGAGTGGTGAGTTGTCCATGGGCCTTCACAGCCCTGATAATGCGTGTCGACGTGTCCATGTGATGGTCCTTCATCAGATCTGGATATGCCCTGGATCCGGCGGTCTGCGGTAAACCTCGGGATAAACAGAGAGACTAATATTAGCGTAGACGCCATCCTTCTTATGATGTACAAAGTACATCAGGAATTATGGGAAGTGTTCCCGGTTCCGGCTGATCTAATCTATGCAGCCTAACATTGAATTATAGAAATCTATAATGTGTTATGTGTATGCTAAGCCAAAGAGATGTGTTTTTAGTCTAGATTTAAACTGACAGACTGTGTCTGCTTCCCGGACCGTGTTAGGAAGATTGTTCCAAAGTTTTGGTGCTAAATAGGAAAAGGATCTACCGCCAGCAGTCGATTTTGATATTTTAGGTATTATCAACTGGCCAGAATTTTGAGATCGCAATAGACGTGAAGGACTATAATGCGTTAAGAGCTCGCTCAAGTACTGGGGAGCTAAACCATTTAGTGCTTTGTAAGTAATCAGCAATATTTTAAAATTTATACGATGTTTAATAGGCAGCCAATGCAGTGTTGACAGAACCGGGCTAATATGGTCATACTTCCTGGTTCTGGTAAGAACTCTAGCGGCTGCGTTTTGAACTAGCTGTAGTTTGTTTAATAAGCGTGCAGGGCAACCACCCAGTAGAGCATTACAATAATCTAGCCTTGAGGTCATGAACGCATGAACTAATTGTTCCGCATTTGTCAGTGAGAGCATATGACGTAATTTAGATATATTTTTAAGATGGAAAAATGCGGTTTTACAGATACTAGACACGTGACTTTCAAATGAAAGATTGGTATCAAAGAGCACACCCAGGTTCCTAACTAACGTCGAAGACTTAACAGAGCAGCCATCAAGTGTTAGACAGTATTCTAGGTTATTAGGTGAGGAAGTTTTTTGTCCAATGATTAGAATCTCTGTTTTTTCAGAATTTAGTAATAGGAAATTACTGGTCATCCAATTTTTTATATCAGCTATGCATTCCGTTAATTTTGTGAATTGGTAAGTTTCGTTAGGTTTTGAAGAAATATACAGCTGAGTATCATCAGCATAACAGTGAAAGCTAATTCCATATTTCCTAATTATATCTCCTAATGGTAGCATGTACAGAGTGAAGAGCAGCGGTCCTAGTACTGAGCCTTGTGGTACGCCATACTGAACTTGTGATCGATAAGACATCTCTTCAAACCGTGTTCTTCTAATTCCTCTGAGGTGAACACAAGATAAACAGCACAAACACAGTCTTCCAAACTCGAGGAAAAGCGGAGTGTGTTACTGGAGTCTCTGATTCTTTGAGGAGAGGACGGCGTTCACAGCCAGTGTTGCCAGACGTACGATAATTATCGTATAACTGAACTCTGTACGATCAAAAATGAAAAAAATGTGACACTTCAATCAGAGGTGATTGTAATCATAGTGCTTGTAGGTGAGAGAGAGAGAGAGCGAGAGACCTTGTGTGTGTGCCTCTGAGTCTCTGAGCGGAGAGGAGGATCAGTCACTCGCTGTGCTGGGTCATCTGGAAGAGACAACAGTCATAATGACAAGATATTACAACATGGAAACTCAAGCAGATACCACATGACTTCAGAATAAAACACTTTTAAAAACATGACCTAAACACAGGGTTCGTACAGACTCTGTCAAATGAAATTCCAGGACTTTCAAGGACTTTTCAAGCACTACTTTTTTGAATTTCAAGGACTTCAATCGGCACTTATCAAACATTATCTTAATTATTATTTTTGCTTATTGATGTTTCACTTCAGAGAGGTGAATCCATTGACCAACCGCTGTCAGGCATGGGAAATAGCCTTAACCATTGAAAGGAAATTGAAACTGATTTTTCCCCCATTAATATATATGATTGACCTGAAGAATGAAAGTTGTATTACTTATTATATACTTAATATCATGCTCATAGCCATGAGAAATAGCTCTATATCTCAGGCGGGCTGCAGCGTTGATTTAGCTGAAACAATTGTATTTTTTCAACAACAACAACAAAAAAAAAAAAAAGACAATATTTTGAATTAATGAAATAGTGTTTTTAGAGTTTTTCAGGTAGATCTACAGGTACAGAAATTTGAATAAAGTAATCGAATGTGGAAATAAATGCATATTCATTAGGCTACTGGATAAATTAAATATAGATGAATATATATTATTTGAAAGTTGAAAAGGGTAGACTATTTAGTCAAGAGCAGTGAGTAATTTATTTGTCCACTCATTATATTGTTTGATTAACATTAAAACAGCAGTGGGTTTATTGAAGTGCTGCCCCTTTAAGACCGAACACACAGACCACATTTGAACATGGGCCACTAGGATTCTTGCAAATATGGGCGTTTTTACATAAGTTTGTGTGAATTTCTCTGTATAAGCGCAAGACGTGAAAGACAATTCAAATCAGTATTCGCGCGCCTGCGACGCTGATTTGCGGGGCGCACGCTTTGGATGTTTGCGTTCATGGAACTCAGTGTTTCCCCTACCATGTATTCAGCAGCGCCGCTGCAAAATCTTTTCATGATCAGCAATATCATGACATCACTTCTTTCACTTATGCACCTAAAAACACAGACATGGCGACCCGCACCGCTGCTAACACGGTGGCGAATCCACTTGTTGACAAGAACGGAGGAAAGAGCCACATATGGAAATATTTTCGATTAAGCTAATGTTGCGTTGCCATAAGGGGCCGTTCGTTATTTCAAATGCGGCATGCGCGCTCATAATAGAAGTGACGCGGCGGCGGCGGCGCGCTCGTTTTTCCAAGCGCGCCTCTGTTCAAGGTTGCATAGCAACGAGAGACTCCACGAGAGAGAGAGCGCTTGTGGAAAGGAGAAAGCGGTACGAACTCTTCCATGAGGACGAGGAAGTATCACCTACTGCTCATAATCCTGATAGTTAAATCTTATTTAATTTTTCAGACTGGTTGGTGTAGAGAAAGGCAGATGGGGACCATGGAGGAGCTGAGGTTAGCAGGCGCCTGCAGAGAGAGGCGGTTGTCGGGGCTTCAGTGTCACACACGAACCTTCAGATATCATTAATATGATGATATGTGATGCTCTTTTTTTTTAAAGATTCTTTGATTAATAAAAAATAACATCATGTAATAATATTTCACAATATTAGGCTACTGTTTTTTTCTGTATTTTTTTATTAAATAAATGCAGGCTAGATGAGCATAAGAAAACATAAAATAGTATCACTCTCACACATACTTTTTTATTTTATTTTATTTTTTATACATATTGCCCCTTTCTTACATTTTAGCTCCTGTCCCTGATGATCTCTCTGCACGTCCCTGGAGGGTAGTGAAGTTTTAAACTAATGAAAGTTTCATTTGGTTTTTAATGTTCAAAATGTCTACAGGATAAAGTAAATGAAAGTACTGGTTACATTATGTATTTAAGTGTTAAAGTGTGTTACAGAAAAAAAGATGTTAATGGCCCCCCAACAATAGCATTCAATTACCAAAGAGCCTTTAGAGATCTTTTATGAAAAGCCCAGAAAAATTTAGTACTCACAGATTGGGTGTGGCTTTGCCATTAAGAAAAAAAAATTAAATAATTTGTAAATAATCTTTTTCTGGGTTGTGACGTTTCATTTTTCCCCTATCAATTTCTACCTTATAGCTGAAAATTAACAATAAAAACAAATAATCCTGTCAAAATTATAAAATTAAGTTTTCTGTTTGTGACCAGTTCAAGGTGCTGCAATAATCTTGCCAGAAGTCATGGCTGAAGTTGAAGGGGTTATAAATAAATATATTCAGTCTACTTGTAACCTACTCTTTAATAAAACTCTTTCATATTGCGCTGCATTACTGTCAGTGTTGTTGACTATTACTGACGCGCTGTTGACGCTCGCGCAGCCTCGCGAGGACAAATCTCACACACACACACACACACACTCAGTTAACAACATACTTCCTATAACAAATCTAAATGTGGAGTTTTTATATTTTATATTTTAACATATGTTAAGCAACCTCAATTATTTTTCCTGAACACCATCACGATTGAAAATGTGACATTGATTTCTTACAACAGTTCAATAAACAGTTAAAATTAAGTCACTTACATTTTAGATGCAATATTGGCTGTTTTTCTTCTGTTCCAGCAGCGAAAATAGTTCCAACCAAAAATCACAGCAGAACCACGGCGCATCTCACAGGAGCACTCATCCTGTTTTCATTACTGAATTATTCAGCATTTTGAACGAATCGATTAAGTCAAGGAATCAATGACCCATTCATAAACATGTCTCATTCTTGAATGAATCAGCCGTTTGAACGAATCGTTTGAATGATGAATGACTCACTCATTAAGACGGTCGCCTGCCGCCACCTAGTGTTATGTTTAAAAGTAGCATTTTCCAATGTTTCTTATATGTAAATTTAAATAAATTTCATAACATTATTTTATGCAATTGTAACTTTTCAGTGTAAATTATTTAATTTGATCAGCCCTACTTAGGGTAACAGCCCTATAATGTCTTATTATTCGAAATAATTTAATTTATTGATCAAATTTAGGAATTTAAAATGAAAGATGAAGCATATACATTTAATAATATTGGGGGAGGGGATGCCCTTTAAAGGTGCAGATATTACAATATGCCGCTTTAAATATCAAAGCTGATTGAACACTGATGAGAATATTGTTTCAGAATAAATTAACAAAAAACAAAAAAATCCGGACGAGCAACTTTTTTACTCGGACAAGTGAATGACAGATTTACTTGTCCAAAGGACAAGCGTATGAAAAGGCTTAATGTCAAGCCATCCCTATAGCAATGTCATCAGTAGACATAGGCCTACACACCGGTAGGCAGTGGCCACATTACCGGGTGACCACGTCGTGGTCCACCAGAATTTATAGTTTACCCACCTCTTTTTTTACCACTACACCTCTGATGAGATCGTGTTTTAGGCTATGTTCCCACCGGACTCCCAATAGTCCTGCATAATGTGCATATGCAGTATGAATATATAATGTGTTTATATAGCCTATCATAAAATATATGCAATTTTATTATTTATAAATAACCACCACAATGTATTGCGATTTATATGGGAAAAATGTATTGATAATATATATAAAGATATAGTGTCACATGTATGTTTAATATATTGTAGAATATATTTTAAGTATATGTAAATATACATGAGATCTCACTGCGCGTTCGTCCATCTGTGCAAGAAGACCCCTTTAAACATGCGCGATGTTTCAGATCTATGTCAAGTGTAAACACATGAATCGGATATGGGTCACAATTTAAAGAACGTGTAAACGGACGGTCAAAAAAAATCGGATATAGGCAACAAATCAGAATTGGGCATCAAGACCTGCAGTGTAAACGAGGCCAAAGTGACCTACATATACAGTAAGTTGTATCTACAGTAAAGAGTAAGATAGTGATCAACTCTAAAAACGTACACATGTGGTGGGAGATGACTCGATGGTTAACTCTGAGAGGAGAGCAAAGTTCAGTTGAAATACTTGAATTGGAATCGAATATGGGACGACTCCTGTCCATGTGCACTAGCCTAACCAGACATCTGCAACGTACACCGTCCAGACTGCATGAACTCTCCTGTCCCTGACAGCTGCTGAAAAAGGTTTGATCAAAAATGAATCAGTTTTGACTGCTAAATTCTGCATTGTTCTACAATGTGTAACAGCTACTTCTGAGGGTTAAAGTCATCGGTACATTTCTTGATTGCCGTTTTGACAGTGTCCACCTGGACATTTTAGTCATATTTGCTAATTCTCCTTAATTATTGCCCTGTTTTGATCCGTTTTCCTGGGAAATTTATTTATTTTATATTGTATTTTATCATCGTTATTTTGTTTTAAGGAGATAAAAATGGTGCTTATCAACCTTGAATGACATGGCAATACAATTATATCACATTATTTTGGCAGTAAAATTTTGGGCGGCTTTTTCTCGGAGTGGGCGGTTTTTAGTGAGCTTTTGGGCTGGAAATCACCGTCCCAATCTGGCAACACTGTTCGACTGTCGGCAGACAAAAACATTCTAATGTTCAGCAGAAACCAAACCCGGTTAAAAGCCCAATATTCGGACGAATCCTGGATTCCGTGCATCCCGACTTTTCAGTTAAAGTTAAGTCCTTCACATTAAATTGTATGAATATGTGACCACTCATTGGAAAAACACAGACACATGTCAGGCCTCAACAGTTAGCACTAACTAGCTAGCCTGCTGCCTAATCTAATTAACCTAATTGGTTTAATACATACGTGCTTGGTCTTGAGCTTCACTTTTATCCTCTGCAGAAGTTTAGATCCTTAGTTGGCATCTCCAATAAATAATGGTCTTCTTTGTCCTCCATGTGAAATCCTTCCAAACGAGGACCATTTGCTGAAACACGGCAGTGTGTGAGTGTGTGAGTGTGTGTGTGTGTGTGTGTGTGTCAGAACAACTGAACCAAAAGCAACGCATTCAATCTTTGGGAAACATTACCTTGATCTGGAGAGACGCAATGAAACAGTTACAGGACTAGCCGCTAGAAAGATGGCTTTATATGCTACCTGTGCCGCGGTGCATCATGGGAGGTGGAAGAAACCAAGTGATTGTTTGGGATTGTTTGTTGTTTTTTTTAAAAAAAGAAGTGCTTTACAATGATGAAATGTTAAATAATATTTTTTTTTGGTTATGGCAGCAAGAAAGCTTATAGAACAGAATGAACACAACGTTTGTAGAGTTGAGGTACGGATATTTGGTGAGTTTAATTTCTGGTTGTTCGCTAATTATCGATGGTGTAGTCCATGTCTACTAAACCCAGCGAGCTCAGCCATAGACATCATATAGATAGACGCCGTATCGACCGCTACTGCCTATTCATAGATTTCATGTGACGTCACACAGTAGTGATGGGCAGATCGAGGCTTCGTGAAGCAATGAAACAGTTGAAGCAAATGTGCCATTTTGTTTCGAGGCTTCGAATCAATCCGAAACCCGTCTCCACGGTGACACCTAGTGGTCACTTGCAGGTGTTGATCTGAAACAACCTTTACAAAGAGCTAATAAAAATGTGTTGTGTTTTTTATTATTATTGTATTTTTGTAATATATGAAGCTTGTAACCTGTAGTCTCTTCACATTCCATAATGTGATTTTGGTCATGAAAAATGAATATTAATAAAAATAAATCAAGCCACAATGCCTCACTTTCTTATAGATTTTTATTCAAAAATATTAATTTCTCTGCTGTTGAAGGACTCAGCCTACTTTTTTTACAGATAATTTCTCCAGCCTTTGAAAAAATTCTCTCACAAGGGACACTTGTTGCTGGCATGCAAAGATATTTTTTAGCTAGGACATACAAATGAGGAAAGATTACTGCTCTCTCTTTCCAGTAAGTTAGTGGATCATGAGTTCTGGGCAAATACGCATCGCTGATGTATTTCCACTGTGGCATCAGCTGTAAGATTGTGTATCATCTGGGTCTCACGGATACGATTGTCAAAATGTTCCCATAAACTGTCCTGTGTTTCAACTGGTGTTGATGATGATGGGCCTGATGTTGACATTTGTGGTTCTGAATTAAAAGAAAACGGCACTTTATTATCCTAATCCTAAGTACTAAGACTTAATTTTTCTAACCCAGCTAACCCAGTCAAAATAAAGAGTTATTATATTTCACTTATAATTAGCCTATATTTCAAACAATGCATATTACCTTGCTTAGATGGCCCAGCAGTGTCAGTAGCAGGCCCAGGTACAGGGGGAACACTAGAATCCTCTGCACCCTGCAGAATGGCAGGATGAGTGCTCCTCAAATGGCGCATCATGGATGATGTATTGTTGCAGTAGGCGAGCTGCCGATCACAATACACACATCTCACTTTATTTGGGGTTTCCAAATGGAAATGCTCCCACACCACAGATCTACGGCATCTCTTCTGTGGAGGCTCCATTTCTTTCTATCTATCTATCTATCTATCTATCTATCTATCTATCTATCTATCTATCTATCTATCTATCTATCTATCTATCTATCTATCTATCTATCTATCTATCTATCTATCTATCAACTTATATTCACACACACACACACACACACACTCAGAGCGATCAAAGCAGAGTGAAACACACAGGAGAGAGTTCACACACACAGCGATCACAGCAGAGTGAAAACACACAGGAGAGAGTTCACACACACACACACACACACACACACAGAGCGATCACAGCAGAGTGAAACACAGGAGAGAGTTCACACACACACACACACACACACACACAGAGCGATCAAAGCAGAGTGAAACACACAGGAGAGAATTCACACACACACACACACACACACACACACACACACTCAGAGCGATCACAGCAGAGTGAAACACACAGGAGAGAGTTCACACACACACAACAGCGATCAAAGCAAAGTGAAACACACAGGATGAATTCACACACACACTCAAAGCGATCAAAGCAGAGTGAAACACACAGGAGAGAGTTCACACACACACACACACAGAGCGATCACAGCAGAGTGAAACACACAGGAGAGAGTTCACACACACACACACACACACACACACACACACACACACACACACACACTCAGAGCGATCACAGCAGAGTGAAACACACAGGAGAGAGTTCACACACACACACACACACACACTCAGAGCGATCACAGCAGAGTGAAACACACAGGAGAGAGTTCACACACACACACACACACACACACACACTCAGAGCGATCACAGCAGAGTGAAACACACGAGAGAGTTCACACACACACACACACACACAACCACACACAACACACACACACACACACAAACACACACTCACACTCAGAGCGATCAAAGCAGAGTGAAAACACAGGAGAGAGTTCACACACACACACACACACACACCACACAACACCACACACAAACACACACACACACACACACACACACACACACACACACAACACACACACACACAGAGCATCACAGCAGAGTAACACACAGGGACAGTTCACACACACACACACACACCAGAGCGATCAAAGCAGAGTGAAACACACAGGAGAGAGTTCACACACACACACACAAACTCAGAGCGATCACAGCAGAGTGAAACACACAGGAGAGTCAGTTCACACAACACACACACACACACCCACACCACACACACACACAACACACACACACACACATCACACAAGCTACACACAGATAAAACACGGAGACAGTTCACACACAACACACACACTCAGAGCGATCAAAGCAGAGTGAAACACACAGGAGAAGTTCCACACAACCACACACACACACACACACACACACACACAACACACAACTCAGAGCGATCACAGCAGAGTGAAACACACAGGAGACAGTTCACACACACACACACACACTCAGACGAATCACAGCAGAGTGAAACACACAGGAGACAGTTCACACACAACACACCACACACCACACACACACACACACAAGCGATCAAAGCAGAGTGAAACACACAGGAGACAGTTCACACACACACACACAACAACACACAACAACACACACACACACACACTAGAGCTATCACAGCAGAGTGAAACACACAGGAGACAGTTCACACACACACACACACACTCAGAGCGATCACAGCAGAGTGAAACACACAGGAGACAGTTCACCAACCACACACACACACCACACTCAGAGCGATCACAGCAGAGTGAAACACACAGGAGACAGTTCACACACACACACACACACACACACACACACACACACTCAGAGCGATCAACAGCAGAGTGAAACACAGGAGACAGTTCACACACACACACACACACACACACACTCAGAGCGATCACAGCAGAGTGAAACACAGGAGACAGTTCACACACACCACACACACACACAACACAACTCAGAGCGATCACAGCAGAGTGAAACACACAGGAGACAGTTCACAACAACACACAAACACACTCAAGCATCAACACACTAAACACACAAGGAGACCAGTAAACACACACACACACACACACTCAACACACACAATCACACACAAACACCACAACACACACCACACACAAGCACATCCAAAGCAGAGTGAAACAACAGAGAAGTTAAACACACAGACACACACACACCACACTCACACACAGCAACTGAAACACACAGGAACGAGTTCACACAGAACACACAGGCAACAGTTACCACAACACACACACACACACACACTCAGAGCTATCACAGCAGAGTGAAACCACACAGGAGACAGTTCACACACCACACACACACACACACCACACCAGAAGCATCAAGCAGAGTGAAAACACACAAGAGCACATTCACACACACACACACACACACAACACAACGATCACAGCAGAGTGAACACACAGGAGACAGTTCACACACACACACAACACACACACACAGCACACAGCAGAGTGAACACAGCAGAAGTAAACACACAGGCACACAACACACACACACACACAACACACACAGCATCACACAACACAGGAGCAGTTCACACACACACACACAACCAACACGACATACCACACACACACACAAGACATCACCAGAGGATCACGAGAGTTGACAACACACAGAACCATTCACACACACACAACACAACACGCAGAGTGAACACCGATAGCAAGTGAACACGACAACACACCACACACACCACACACGATCACAGAGATGAAACACACGAACATTCACACACACACACACACACACACACACTCAGAGCGCATCAAGAAAACACGGGACAGTTCACACACAGTCACACACACACACACACACACACTCCAGACGATCAACAAGAAACACACAGAACGCACACACACCACACACCACACACATGAACACACAGCAGAGCATACACAACAACACACACACACACACAGAGCATCACAGCAGAGTGCAAACACCAGAGCGACACACAAAACACACACACACACACACACACAGAGCGATCACAGCAGAGTGAAACACACAGGAGACAGTTCACCACACACCACACACACACATCAGAGCGATCACAGCAGAGTGAAACACACAGGAGACAGTTCACACACACACACACACACACACACACACACAACACTACACACACTCGAGCGATCACAGCAGAGTGAAACACACAGAGACACACATTCACACACACACCACACACACCACACACACAAACACACACCACTCAGAGCGATCACAGCAGAGTGAAACACACAGGAGACAGTTCACACACACACACACACAACACACACACACTCAGGCGATCACAGCAGAGTGAAACACACAGGAGACAGTTCACACACCACACACAACACACACAGAGCGATCAAGCAGAGTGAAACACACAGGAGACAGTTCACACACACAACACACACATCAGCACACAACACACACACACTCAAGCACACAGCAGAGTGAAACACACAGGAGACAGTTCACACACACACACACACACTCAAGGATCACAGCAGAGTGAAACACACAGGAGACAGTTCACACACACACACACACACACACACACACTCAGCAGGATCACAGCAGAGTGAAAACACACAGGAGACAGTCACACAACACACACACACACACACACACACTCAGAGCGATCACAGCAGAGTGAAACACACAGGAGACAGTTCACACACACACACACACACACAACACTCAGAGCGATCACAGCAGAGTGAAACACACACAGGAGACAGTTCACACACACACACACACACACACACAAGCATCACAGCAGAGTGAAACACACAGGAGACAGTTCACACACACACCACACACACACAGCACACAGACATCACACACAACACACACACACACACATCACACACACACAGACACACACACACACTCAGAGCTATCACAGCAGAGTGAAACACACAGGAGACAGTTCACACACACACACACACACACACACACACACAGAGCGATCACAGCAGAGTGAAACACACAGGAGACAGTTCACACACACACACACACACACACAGACACACACAGAGACAGTCACACACACACACACACACACACACACTCAGAGCGATCACAGCAGAGTGAAACACACAGGAGACAGTTCACACACACACACACACACACACACACACTCAGAGCGATCACAGCAGAGTGAAACACACAGGAGACAGTTCACCAACAACACAACTCAGAGCGATCACAGCAGAGTGAAACACACAGGAGACAGTTCACACACACACACACACACACACACACACACACACACAACACACCACACACACACACTCAGAGCGATCACAGCAGAGTGAAACACACAGGAGACAGTTCACACACACACACACACACACACTCAGAGCGATCACAGCAGAGTGAAACACACAGGAGAGAGTTCACACACACACACACACACACACACTCAGAGCGATCACAGCAGAGTGAAACACACAGGAGAAGTTCACACACACACACACACACACTCAGAGCGATCACAGCAGAGTGAAACACACAGGAGACAGTTCACACACACATCAGAGCGATCACAGCAGAGTGAAACACACAGGAGAGAGTTCACACACACACACACACACTAATGTTACCATATTATACATATCTAGGTTTGCACAGTCTTTAACAGTAAACACTGGTCTAAACATTATAATATTCACCATATTAGAGTAAACACTCATACTAGCCTACTTTTATATCCTGCTGTGTTTAATAAAAACATCCTCGTGTACATGTATATACATTTAGCATTAGGCTTCATGTTTTTACTCCAATCTCATTTCATACCCTACATTTTACTCTGGCACCAGTTTGACTAGTTGCTACAATGTAAAGTTTATATAACAATAGCTGCTTACTATTATGAGTGGACACGTCTTACCTTAAAAATCTCGCATCTCCAAACCGTGTTCTTCTAATTCCTCTGAGGTGAACACAAGATAAACAGCACAAACACAGTCTTCCAAACTCGAGGAAAAGCGGAGTGTGTTACTGGAGTCTCTGATTCTTTGAGGAGAGGAGAGACAAAGGTGACGTCAGCTTTCTTCATCTTATTATTTGGATGTTTGTGGTCATTAACTATCCGTCTATCCATCTTCTCGAGGCATCAATACTTAAATATGAAAGCATGAGAAAAGGATGAATACAAGTATTACAATATACCACCACAAATCAGTGTCTTTTTACTATAGTTTAGCGTTAGGAATATAGCTTTGGTGCAACTTGACTTCTTACCGGCAGCATGTTTTCCCTCGCCACTTGAAATCAGTCATGAATGCAGCACAGGACGCGTGGCAACGTCTCCTCCTCCGCCATCATTCATCAGATCTCCCCTGTACTCCACAACATCACCTTTGCAAATAGACCACGTCCTGCAAAATACAGAAAAAACATTTCCCCCCCCCAAAAAAAATCTTATAGAAAAGGGATGCTGAATACACAAAAAAGACATCAATAGTTGGCAGCTGATTTAAAATAAGCTGCAAGCAGGAGTCTAATAAATGAACCCAGTAGTTTTGCATTACATGCTCATAGGATTATGGTGAGGACATGCATATGTTGGTCAATATTGAATGATAAATCACACCACCTTTCACTGCATTGGTATACTTCACATCTAATGTGAGTGTTTTGTCAGTCTTCGAAACATGATGCACGGCGTCCGTAAGGGCTGATCCGTGGAGCGTTTCAAACTGATACAGGAAAACTATTGAGGACAGAATTACACTGAAAATGGGGAGACATGCAGAATGTTCAATTAGTAGATCAGAATGTTATTGTAACGCAACACTGTATTGTATTACTGTAATGTAACAGCATTACAATGATATAGTATGTATTTGTAATACAAGAAATCAGAACTCACTGATAATATGAGCTGTATTGTCTGGCACAATGCTAGCCTTGATCAACTCACCATGGACGATCTCACCATACAAATCCCAGTTTATTTTAACTACTGTCATAAGTAAAACAAGTTTATTCATGTATTCTTTTAAAGCTACTTACCATTTTAGTTTTTATTTTACTTCATTTATCTGTGAAGCACTTGTAAAGATATGTGGCTTGTATATGTTGCCTATTCACTTAAATGTAAAAACAATTATGGATCTTTAATTCATCATAACAAATCTAAAAGTCAAACTCAAGTGCGATAATCCCCCTTAACTTGATCCAAGATTTAAACCTGTGTCCTGACAAGAAATATAACATCTTTAATTTAAAGAATAAAAGAATCCACCGTCCAGCACTAACGTGAACTACACAGACACAAACTTAATAACGAACCCCTCCATTAGCAATCAGGCAGACTAAAGAAGACCGGGATGCGCCGGATCCAGATGTGTGGGCTTCGGCCTAATAGGCCAAGATTCTGCCGAGTCCCAATCCTACTCCCATCCTCAGTCCATTAACACAGTAAACACATTCATGAAGTAAACGACGTCCACAGCAGTGGATTTTACATTTAATTTTATTTTAACTGTTAAAAAAAAAGAAAAAAAAAAAAAGAGAATAAGCAACATTATGCATTTTAACAGCCACTTATTTAACAACAGTTGTGTATTGTTTAGGGTCCTTGCCACTACGAGACAAATCGGCATTGGAAGTTGAACACGTAGCTCGACATCAATTGCCATCTTTTGACTTAAAGTACTGCCAAACAACACTTTTTCTGCTCACGAGTTCCCATTCACCTTCTCACAGCTAGCGTTACTGCACCGAGTGGAAATAAGGCGTGGCCCCTTTAAGAGCTGCGCGCGCCCTGTTCAACTGTCGGCAGACAAAAACATTCTAATGTTCAGCAGAAACCAAACCCGGTTAAAAGCCCAATATTCGGACGAATCCTGGATTCCGTGCATCCCGACTTTTCAGTTAAAATTAAGTCCTTCACATTAAATTGTATGAATATGTGACCACTCATTGGAAAAACACAGACACATGTCAGGCCTCAACATTTAGCACTAACTAGCTAGCCTGCTGCCTAATCTAATTAACTTAATTGGTTTAATACATACGTGCTTGGTCTTGAGCTTCACTTTTATCCTCTGCAGAAGTTTAGATCCTTAGTTGGCATCTCCAATAAATAATGGTCTTCTTTGTCCTCCATGTGAAATCCTTCCAAACGAGGACCATTTGCTGAAACACGGCAGGAGTGTGTGGTGTGGTGGTGTTGAGGTGTGTGTGTGTGTGTGTCATGAAAAGCAAAGCAATCGATCTTTGGGAAACATTACCTTGATCTGGAGAGACGCAATGAAACAGTTACAGGACTAGCCGCTAGAAAGATGGCTTTATATGCTACCTGTGCCGCGGTGCATCATGGGAGGTGGAAGAAACCAAGTGATTGTTTGGGATTGTTTGTTGTTTTTTTTAAAAAAGAAGTGCTTTACAATGATGAAATGTTAAATAATATTTTTTTTTGGTTATGGCAGCAAGAAAGCTTATAGAACAGAATGAACACAACGTTTGTAGAGTTGAGGTACGGATATTTGGTGAGTTTAATCTCTGGTTGTTCGCTAATTATCGATGGTGTAGTCCATGTCTACTAAACCCAGCGAGCTCAGCCATAGACATCATATAGATAGACGCCGTATCGACCGCTACTGCCTATTCATAGATTTCATGTGACGTCACACAGTAGTGATGGGCAGATCGAGGCTTCGTGAAGCAATGAAACAGTTGAAGCAAATGTGCCATTTTGTTTCGAGGCTTCGAATCAATCCGAAACCCGTCTCCACGGTGACACCTAGTGGTCACTTGCAGGTGTTGATCTGAAACAACCTTTACAAAGAGCTAATAAAAATGTGTTGTGTTTTTTTATTATTATTGTATTTTTGTAATATATGAAGCTTGTAACCTGTAGTCTCTTCACATTCCATAATGTGATTTTGGTCATGAAAAATGAATATTAATAAAAATAAATCAAGCCACAATGCCTCACTTTCTTATAGATTTTTATTCAAAAATATTAATTTCTCTGCTGTTGAAGGACTCAGCCTACTTTTTTTACAGATAATTTCTCCAGCCTTTGAAAAAATTCTCTCACAAGGGACACTTGTTGCTGGCATGCAAAGATATTTTTTAGCTAGGACATACAAATGAGGAAAGATTACTGCTCTCTCTTTCCAGTAAGTTAGTGGATCATGAGTTCTGGGCAAATACGCATCGCTGATGTATTTCCACTGTGGCATCAGCTGTAAGATTGTGTATCATCTGGGTCTCACGGATACGATTGTCAAAATGTTCCCATAAACTGTCCTGTGTTTCAACTGATGTTGATGATGATGATGGGCCTGATGTTGACATTTGTGGTTCTGAATTAAAAGAAAATGGCACTTTATTATCCTAATCCTAAGTACTAAGACTTATCCTAAGTCAAAATAAAGAGTTATTATATTTCACTTAAAATTAGCCTATATTTCTATTATTACTAGCATTTCATTGAGGGACATCGCCATGACAACAGTAGCCTAACACTAAATGAATCGCGGGTTGACTTGGTGCTACGAAGAGGTGAAATGCCAGATATTTGGTCGGAAGAACACATCTCCCGGATGTTGGACACTACACACATAGGGTGACCAGACGTCCGAGAGGGAGAGAGAGAGAGAGAGCGAGAGACCTTGCGTGTGTGTGCTAGAGTAGCCTACGCATTAATACGCACGCGTCTCCCCCCGCAACAAATCAGCAAAATCAGCTGATATTGGCGTCTGTTGCCAGGCTACATATTGATTTGTTCCGGTTCGTGGGTCGGTTGTTTTCTCACTACAAAGAACCGCTCCAGGGTTCGTATGGAATCGAGCCGAGACCACCTCTTCTAGGCGGTCTCGGCTCGGTTGTTTTGTTCCGATTCAGAGTCGATTGTTGTGTTCACATATGACCAAACGAACCGGGCCAAAAGGGAAACGCCCCTTTGTTTCGGAACAACGTCTCCAATCGATCCCGGTGTGAAAGCACCCTCAGTTTAACTTCGTTCAATAGGGTGCCAGATTTCTATAGAGCCTTCCAGGCGAAAACCCGGCTAAAACACACCGTAAACAGGCCTTAATATGTAGCTAAAAAACACCCAATCTGGCAACATCAGCCACAGCCACAAGATGCGGTGTTCGCGAGTCACGAGAGAACACAGTTTCTGCACCACTGATCCAGAGTCAACAAGCACTTTGATCACTTGATTTCAAAAACAACACATTTCAGCATGCTAGATCACCTCTTATTTTACTTTTATTTATTTGTATTGGTACATCCGTGCCGCGAGATGTTTCAAAAGTGGTGGGGACATGGAGAGGGATTGTGGACAAGGTAGATGTAAATGTCAGCAAACGTAAAATTTGGCAAGTTTTTACTAGACTTTAGTGGAGTCAGCAGTTCGTTTAACAGTAAATACGGATCTATACCTAAAGTATCTATTTTATTTAAATACCGTTGCTTTTCATCTGTGCTATTTAAGTGTGCAACATCTTTCCGATCAACAGGGAGAGATTATGCGATTTAACGCAAAGGTCCTAAAGATGGCGGCCACAACAAAAAAGTCACGTGACTGAAACCCATGAATTGGCACGGACGAGAATTGGAGCCATCTTAAACCGGTCATCCGCTCCGCTCAGTGTAATCTGAATGGCAGGTGAAATGAGCTGTCAGCGCATTAAATTAATCATATCTCACTGAATACTGAACTGATTTTCACGCAGTTTTTTTGCTACAAAGGTCATTCATGTAGCTATGATACAGGACACATGGTTCGGCGTATTTTAATATCCATAGTAGGCTTAACAGTAATATAATATTCTGCTATTTATAGATATTACACTTAAGATATAAGTGACCCGACTCAATATGTGTGATGAAGGATATAATGTATTTTATAAATCACACACTATAAATATAATAAAGAAGCAGAAACAGATAGTTGCAGTAAAGTAAGATATTTTAATAAGTTAAAGAAACAATTTATGATTTGTGACACGCACATACACACGAACAGACACACAAACAAACACGAACAGACACACTCTCTTCTCTCTCTCTCTCTCTCTCTCTCTCTCTCTCTCTCTCTCTCTCTCACACACACACACACACACACACACACACACACACACACACACACACACACACACACACACACACACACACACACACACACACACACACACACACACACACACACACACACAGAGAGAACGCAGCCACCGAATCCACCGAACGCCACCTGTAATAAAAAGTGAGAAGAAGCTTTTCAACGTGTTTGCATCAGTAATTTCTAAAAATTAAATTCGGACAATATTAAGCCTATAACGTTACATTTTTTATTGTATGTGGATGTGGGAGGGGATCAGGGAATTCCCATCAGCCTTCAAACTGGGAGAGTAAGGATTATTTTGATGTATGGCATATGAAAATGCTCAAAAAAATGACAGCACAGCATGTAAAAATACAAAGATATACTCTGGTGGAATTGTTCTATGGCAGGTCATAAAGGGTTAAACCCGTTAATACAGCATCAGAGTACACACAGTATGCCTATTGACCTCGCTCAGAGACTGGCAGTGACTTTGAAGATTTTATCTTCAGGTGCAAACCAACAGATCACCGGGTTGGGCTACAAAATGGGTGCGACCACGGTGTCCTGCATAGTATCGGAGGTCTGCAAAGCGCTGTGGACTGAGCTGCATCCCGAATTTTTACCCTGCACTTCAACCAGCCAGTGGGAAGCTATTGCTTCAGATTTTTGGCGACTTTGGAACTTCCCAAACTGCGTTGGAAGCCTCGACGGGAAACATGTTAACGTCAAGGCACCACCAAACGCAGGGAGTGACTATTTTAATTACAAGGGGAACCACTCCATTGTTCTCATGGCAACCTGTGATGCCAGGTATCGTTTCACGATGGTGGACGTGGGAGGATATGGACGGGAAAGCGATGGTGGCGTTTTCAAAGAGAGTAGATTTGGGTCGATGCTGCTGGACCACCAGTTGAATCTGCCCCAACCAGCTGAACTGCCTGGGACCAGAGTCCAAATCCCCCACGTTATCGTTGCTGATGCTGCCTTCCCCCTACACTGCAATCTCATGCGTCCCTTTCCAGGTATGTAAATGAAATTAATTAAAACATAGTAGGTCTACATTGTGTCTTCATTACGTGTTTATGCCTATGATTGTGGTACAGTGATTAATACTCTGTGTTTTCTGAAACAGGGGGGAACATGACCAGGGACAAGGAAATCTACAATTACCGCCACTCCAGAGCAAGGCGGGTGATTGAAAATGCCTTTGGCATCATGGCTGCACGGTGGAGAATTCTGGGAAGACCAATTGAGTTCCATCCAGACAAAGCTGTGAGTGTTGTTAAAGCGTGTGTTGTCCTGCACAACTACCTCACCTACACAGACGAAGTGAACACCCCAGAGACCCGATATGTACCACCACATTTTACAGACTGTGACTCTGAAGGGACTGTGCAGCCTGGAGAGTGGCGAAGAATGGTGGCAGACGACACAAACTTTGTCCCCATACAACCAACACAGATGTCCAGGGCCCGTTCCACCCGAGCTGCCATAGCTTTTCGGAATGGCTTGAAGGCTTTTTTTCAGTCTCCACATGGAACTGTGCCATGGCAGGATACTGTACACTGTTAAAAAAAATTCCGTTAAAAAACGGAAAAAGTGCTGGTAATTAATTACCAGCACTTTTTCCGTTATTGTACGGGCACTTCCGTAAACCTCAAAACGGATATTTCCGTAGATTTATATGAGTTTTTCTGTACCATTGACGGACATTTCCGTTAAACCTAAAATGGAAAATTCCGTATTTTCCGTAAATGTTTGCGTTATTGTACGGACAATTCCGTAAACCCTATCAGATATTTCCGTAGATTTACCTGACTTTTTCTTTACCATTTACGGACACTTCCATCAAACCTAAAATGGATTTCCTACAGTAAAAATAAAACAGATAAATTTAGGCAATATACCTACAGCAAATAGAATTGTTACTTTTCTGTTAGTTAACAGTGTAATGATAACTCTTGTTGAAAACATTTCAAACAAATCTTCTGTGATTAAAAAATATTTTTATTTACTTATAGATCTACAGCAATTCCATGAAAACTAAAATATAAAAGGAAAAAAAAAAAACACAAAAGGGAAAAGTGTATTCTTCTTGTCTTCAGGTAAGATGAAGGCTGTAAAAGAAATACAAAACACTATTACTGACATACAGAATGTGTCAAAACAAAGAAAACAAAGATTCTAGGTGGGAAAAACTCACTCACCAAGAAATGTGTAGTCAATTCTTCAGAGTCACCGGACTGATTGGACCAGGTCCTGGTAGGACTGCAAACTTGGGTTTAGCCACCAAAAACTACAAAGGGGAGAGAACAGTATGTGGCCAAACCATCATGATGTTTCAAATTTAGTTACCGTGTACTGTAATGGTTCTGTCTGCGGTTAACCGTACCTGTCTGTCTCGCGGCGAGAGGCCTGCATCACGGCCCAGCTGTTCCTCCAGGTTGTCGTTGTTCTCTCCGTGCCGACACAGGTAGAGGGTTCAGGGCTGGACGTAGATGTTCATCAGGTAGATTATCCTGGATCTGTTTGATGAGGAAGTGCTGATCCCGGTCTATCGCCTAGATGAAGGAGTGATCGGTATGTTCAGTTAAAGTCTCATTTTGAGATTTGACAAAAGCTAATACTTTACATTGTTTTTCAAAGTTGTTCATACAGGAACTTCAGCAGTCTTGGAGGAATGTGTAGACATTTGGTTTCCTTCATCTCAGTCTTTTCGGCCTTCGTTCAGGATTTCTGCACAGGAAAGTTGGATATGAAGAAAAAAAATATATATTTTAGCTACACAAGAAATTAAATGAAGGAAAATTAACTACAAAATATCATGCAGACCAGGTTGAGGAAAACAATTGTACAGTATTTTACGTTCGTAAAATTATCAACTATAAATAATCAGCCATCCCTAATGCCATCCTTTCAAATTCAAACACTGTATATACAATGCTAAGACTTTTGTTTTCAGTGGACTCCAATTGCATGTCATGTTAGCTTGTCTGCTCAACTATACATTATAATATGTTTAATTATTTTCAACTAAATAAACAGAAACACAATAACAATCTATAAATCATTTAATTAAAAATGTGTTGCTTACCTTTATATGAACTCCAGGAAAAGTTGTAGTTGCATTTTCTTCAGGTATTTTGTAGCTCACTGCCTCAATGGGATAGAGATGTGGTCAATAATAACTTCTTGAATGACAGCAATCCTGATTGTCCACCACCTTAAACAAAAAAGATATTACAAAATGATATTACAATCATAAAGATATTACATTACACGATCACTTCAGAAAACTGCTTTAAATGGGTAGTTCACTTTAAAATTAAAATTCTTTCATTATTTACTCACCCTCAAGTTGTTTCAAACCTGTATGAATTTCTTTCTTCTGCTGAACACAAAGGAAGATATTTTGAAGAATGTCAGTAACCAAACCGTTAACTGGAGCCATTGACTTCCATAGTAGGAAAAAAAAAATACTATGGAAGTCAATGGCTTCAGTTAATGGTTTGGTTACTGACATTCTTCAAAATATCTTTGTGTTCAGCAGAAGAAAGAAACTCATACAGGTTTGAAACAAATTGAGGTTGAGTAAATGATGACAGAATTTTCATTTTAAAGTGAACTACCCATTTAAAGCAGTTTTCACATAAACACTTGAAGGCTTTTATTTAATTCCACATGGAACTGCATCACTGAGTAAAACTTTTTTTTCACAACAAACGTTGATCTAATAATATGCAAAGAGTAAAAAAGTGTCAAGAACAAAGGGCAAAGGTTTAAGTACAATAAAAAAATATAAGAGCAATAGGCACAAGAAACACAATATAAGTTAACTGTAATATAAAACATCTAAGAAAAATAACTATTTACACATATTTACAAAAGTGCACTGAATCAGTATGAGGATGCTGGGGTCAGGAGGCAAATGTTCAGTCTTGCTCTCTGCTCTCATACAACATCTTGTAAACATTAAACATAACATCAGCCCTGCGTCCCTCTGGCACTCTCCGCAGCAGATCATTCACTGTCTGGGCAAATCGGCTACACTCGTCGCTGGTGTCCTGCACCAGCTTTTCTTGCAGGTCCATGCGTCGTTCGTCCAGCTGCGTCATCTGCTTTAATAGCCAGTCATCCTGGTTCCTCTTCCGTTTATACCCCACTCTGGACACAGGTGACTCGGCAAGGATTGAAGATGGTGGGCGACACACAGCAGGCACAGGTGGTGGTTGAGTAGACAAAGAGAATGGCTGTACAGGTGAGGTTGGTGGCTGGGGGGACACAGAGGATGACTCAGAAGATGAAGTGGATGGCATGGAGTCGAAATCAGAAGGTGGTGAGGTCTGTTCCTATTAAAGACAGAGCAGATTAGATTAGATTCAACTTTGTCATTGTGCAGAGTACAAATACAAAGACAACGACGATTGGTTGGTTGGTCTTTGTCCATGCAGGTAATCACAGTGTGGTCTATGCAATCTGATTTATGATTAGATGTCTGGTATAAGATATGGAATTAGCAGCGCCATGAAAACAGCAAAGCAAAATACAACATTTTCAGCATGTTATGTTACATTTTGTTTGCACAGACGTTAGACTATACATGACGACATGCATTCGGACAACCTGAGAGCATTGTTAGTTAGCTAGCTTAGTAGCACACACAAAAAGAGGTACAACAACGAACTTATATTTACCTTTGGTTCGAAATTCGACTCGGTTTCACGGTGCTTGACATGGGGTGCCAGCCAGGACAGAAAATGGTAAAATGCAGGCACCTTTTTGCCGCCCGGATCACCGCTTCTTGGCGCTAATCTCTTTCCATGAGTTGTTGGCCATTTGGCAGTCTTTGTAGTGCGCTGAAGACGAATTATATAAATGGTCGTACTTTCGTACTTCCTCGATCAAACGTTCCTCGTCTTGATTCATCCTTGATATAAACAGTGCAGTGGTCACTTTAAAAATGGCGGTATAGCAGGAGGGGGAAACAGGAAAAGCTCCACTCCGGAAATGATGTAAAATCTGACCAATCACAGCCCTTGCGGTCTGCGTCGCCTTGACGCGTAGTTACAATTTTTTGGAGGTGCACGTCGAGCTACGGCGAAGGGGGCGGAGAGGGGTTCGCGGCGACGCAGAGGGCTCTGCGCGGGTACGCCGTCGATTCGACGCAGAAGCATAAAACAGGCTTGACACTTCAGTCGCGCCGCACTCCACTTTATTCCTATGGGTGACGTCACGCGACTTTAACGCGCCCGCAAAGCATCCCGGGAAGGCGGCGCTTCATTTTGAAAATTGTCGCGCGTCCAAAAGCTGGGCGATGCCCATCTTTATGCAAATGAATCCGCCAAACGCGACGCGTCTATCCAATAGACGTAGAGCATATGGAGACGGGGGGAAGTCACTCGCAGGTAGGGCTGTGTATTGGCAAGAATCTGGCGATACGATACGTATCACGATACATGGGTCACGATTCAATATATTGCAATATATTTCGATACTGTGCGTAAGGCGATATATTGCGATTTTTTTATTTTTAAAGTAGGACTATAATTTTAGAAAAAGTATTATTTAAAAAAAAAGACATGATGTGCATAAAAGTCAAACAAGTTTACTTTAGGTAAACAATTCAGTACACAGAAAATCAAACTGCCAGTTTGGGATTGTGGTTCACAGGTTCTATAGTGAGCAAATTTGTATGCTCAAGTAGGCCATAATAAAAGAAAATACATACCCCCTGTCACAATACATAACACATACACATTATGTGTGCAATCTGAAAAAAGAAAAGACATTTGTCTGTCAATAAAAAAAATTTAAATGCTTGCACTTTTCCTAGTACACAGGGTACATCCAACACGTTTTGTGTTGCAAAAAAACGAACAAGATTCCTAAAGGAAACATTGAGGAACAAATGTAAATAGTCAGTTAAGGAAAATACATAGCCCCTGACTCTGACATCTAAGCTAATGCATAACACATAAGGTGCAATCTGAGGTGCAATCTGTCATTTAAAAAAATGCTTCCACTATTATTCATACACAGGGTACATCCCACACAACATACCGTAAAACTTCAAATAATAGCCTAGTCCCAAATAGACGCATGCCTCTTTTACATGCCTGGTGCGGCGACAGGTTTGGGTAAATAAAGGCCGGTCTCAAATAGAGGCCGGGTCTGTTTTTTAGTTTCGGGTTGTATTTAATCTTCTAAAAACCGTCAGATCGTCCGCTTTTTGGCACCGCCAAAGCAAATTTGTGTCCCGCCAAAGCCTTTTTTGATCGGTGAGTGATGTAGAATGACTGCTGCGCAAACGAGCAGAGAGAGACCGGGAGCCCTGGCCGCGCGCGCGCGCGCACTGTCACGTCTTCAAACAACAGTCTTGCTCTCTCTCCCTCGCGCATATTAATAAAAATAGGCGAGGACACTAGTGGTGCTTCTCAGCATAGCCATCTAGTGGTAGGGATTTAAACACAACATAAACGGGAACCACGGTCTTACCATGAATATTTTTCCTCGTAAAAAAAAAAAAAATCGATATTGCGTTTTTGAAAATCGATACAGTATTGCAAAATAAAATATCGCGATACTCAAGTGTATCGATTTTTTCTTACACCCCTACTCGCAGGTCCTCTGTTCTAGACTGGCCGCTGGCTCAAAACCACGCTTAGAGCAGTAAACTTGAGGAACGCCCATCAAAGTACAAATGTGGGGAGGCGTTGCGACACCACGCGACTGTGGTGTCGGACAAGTGGATCTCTACCGTCACTCTCTCACTCCACTCACTCACTCACACTCTCTCTCTCTCTCTCTCTCTCCCAAAAAAGGAGACCTTGGATGCCTAAAAAACTGGAGACCAGTTTCACTGTTATGTGTTGATTTTAAAATCTTGTCGAAAACATTGACTAACAGACTTAAACAACATATGGCAACCATAATCCACGTGGATCAAACTTTTTGCATCCCTAAACGGTCAATTTTTGACAATTTATTCTTGGTGAGAGACATTATTACTATTGCAAAAAGACACAAGTTGGACATTGGTTTGCTTTCTTTGGACCAGGAGAAGGCTTTCGACCGAGTAGACCATCACTACATGTTTAAGACTCTGGAAGCTTTTGGATTTGGTCCATACTTTATATCTTGTATTAAGCTGCTGTATAGCGATATTTATAGTATGCTTAAGATTAATGGATCTCTGACTAGATCTTTTTCAGTAAATAGAGGCATAAGGCAAGGTTGTCCCCTATCAGGCCTTTTGTACGCGATGTCTATAGAACCACTTTTAATTATGCTGAGGAAACAGTTATGTGGAGTTTCTCTCCCTGATTCCCCTGAAATTGCACCCATTAAACTTACTGCTTATGCGGATGATGTAACGATAGTTATAAAAAATTCTGAGGATATTAACAGGTTAACATCTTGTTTAAATAATTTTCAAAAAGCATCATCTGCGTGCATTAATTGGGAAAAATGTACATCTTTTTTGCTGGGTGATTGGCAAATTTTTGTACCTCCAAAATTGCCAAAACAGTGTAAATGGGGCAGGGATGGATTTAAAATGCTTGGAGTTTACTTTGGGAATGATCAATATGAAAAGAAGAACTGGGAGGGACTAGTTGATCGTGTTAATGGTAGACTTCAGAGATGGAGATGGCTACTTTCGCAGCTTTCTTTTAGAGGAAGATGCTTGGTCATTAATAACTTAATTGCCTCAATGTTGTGGCATAAGTTTACTGTTCTAGAACCTCCTAAAGACTTGCTTAAAAGTATTCAAAAAACATTGGTTAATTTTTTTCTGGGATGGATGTCATTGGCTTCCTCCAGGAGTCCTTTACCTTCCAGTGGCAGAGGGAGGTCAAGGGCTTATACATCGACGCTGTGTCCCAATGTGAAGGCTGCATCCTCCGAAGGCCGCGGACTTCGGAGGATGCAGCCTATTCGTCCTTCGAAGGACGCACCATGTAGCCTTCGTAGGATTTTCTAATTGCGCATCCAGGTGTTCCCGATTACCGCTCCTGGCGCCTAGCAACAGTGCGAGAGTACAGCTGCCCTCCTGATCATTAATTTGTTATAATTGAGTAAACAGCTATGGGGCCAGAATTGGCTATTGTCATTTTTTTGTTTTATATTTTACTGGAGGACATGTGAGGATGTTTCACTCATGTATTTTCGGTTTAGCCAAAACTATGGCCATGCTGGTTTACTGCGTCGAATTCAGAGGCTGCATAGCCTACTGACTGAATTGCCGGATTACACTTTAAACTGTTAAACTTTAAACTGTTAAACACTTTAAAAGAAAACACATTATATATATATATATATATATATATATATATATATATATATATATATATATATATATATATATATATATATATATATATATATATATATAAAAAGTTCAAGGCTATTGTATTCTTTTTTTAGTACATAAATGGATGGTGAATTTATTTACAGTAGCTACTCGGGTTTTCCAATCCGTTCTCAAGGGTTTGTAAACTCACGGATTTGTGGCCTCTCCCCCAGTCTGTGCCAACCTGGCCTCCTGTTTATGCGGGATGCATTTAATTATGTTTAACTTAATATTTCTTGAATTTTCTAAAAAAAAACGACATTTAGGCTACTTGTCTTTAAAGTCAAATTTTATAGGAGAAAAAAGCTCAGTATAATAGAATAAGCCTATAAGCAAAAAAAGACTTCACATTTAAAAAAGAAATATAACACAAACACAAGATTAGGTTATATAAAAATAAAACATTCATAAATTATTTTATGATTAACATATTAGCCTACTGTCTTCAGTGAACTCAACGCAAATGATAATAATATTATTAGCCTGCATTTAGGCTACACATTTAGAATGCGCTTTTTTCCAAAAAAGGAACAAAGAAATTCGTCAAATGTAAGTCATAATACAGGGCTAAGATTATCACAAATAAAAACAAGATTTTGACGCAAGTGTGTGTGGAGCGCGCACTGCATGGCACGGAGGCGCGACCGCGAACACTTGCATTATAAACAGTGGAAACAACTTGAAAAATACTCTAGTTGCGAATGATGTATTATTCTTTTCGGTATGACCAGAAATTATACTTTTATTTGTCCAACTCGCATAACAAGAAAACGTCCTTTTGTAAAAGAAAATAAAGCAATCAATCATGCTTTCATGATCTCCGTGAACTCGAGCGCGTCTCAAAAATGAACTTAAACAAAATATACCTAGCCTAAAGCTTGAAATGTTCACTTAAATGAACAATTAAAATGCCACGTAATTTATTCTGACACATTTATTATCATAAATCATGGTTCCAGAGACATGGCTCTTCTCATTCAGCACTGCGGAAAAAATATAATTTACAGGTTCTAATCTGGCCTGTCTAATCGACATTTTTTAGTAATTTGTGAATATTTTAAATGTTTAATAAAGGGGCAAAAAGTCATAATTTTTTTTTTTGTGCAGCATTTGTTTAGCAGTTCAAATGTTGGTGTTCAACTTTGCCTTTTAAAAATACAACAATCGTTCATTTTTAGTTTTTCAATTAGGTGTTAAAAAAAGAAAAACGAATGGACGCAATTATATAGCCTATTATTAAATATTTCAAATAATGTAGGCCTATTTGGAGAAAAGTTTGATAGTCAATCAAAATACTAGTAAAATCAAAGACTTTAATCTAAAAACTATAGGCTAACTAAAATAGTGATAGCCTAACTATCACTAAACTATCTTTAGTTTGATAATCCATGTAAATTTGCATCCATTCGTTTTTCATTTTTTAACCCGTAATTGAAAAGCGAAAAATGAACGGTTTTTGTATTTTTAAAACGCAAAGTGAACGCCAACATTTGAATTTGAACTGTAGGCTACACACCAAATGCTGCACTAAAAATGCTGTCGTCACCGGTGCGCAATGAATTATGGGGTAGATCAGGGTAGGATAGGCCGCTAAGGATCCATTTATGTATCCTTCCTTTCACGGGGAAACGAAGGGTGCATTTGGCGTCGCTTTTGAATCAGGGTAGCCTTCGTCGCGCCGCGATGACGCAACCGGTCTTCGAATACGGCCTTCGAAGGATGCTGAATTGAATTGGGACAGCCTTCATCACGCCGCGGTGACGCAATCGGCCTTCAAATGCGGCCTTCAAAGATGCAGCCTTTGAATTGGGACAGCCTTCGTCGCGCCGCTGTGACGCAATCGGCCTTCAAATGCGGCCAAGCGGTCTTCAAATGCGGCCTTCGGAGGATGCAGCCTTCACATTGGGACACGCTGCTGGATTACTCCACGAGCGCGTGCACATACCAAAGTGACGTTGGCACCGAACAACCAATCACGTTCGATATGGATAGAGCGAGAGCGATACTTTCTTTCCGCGAAGGAGCAAGAGATAATCATTCAGAATTACGATGAATTTAAATATGTATTACAAGCTCGGCACAATACGGTCTCTGCTGCCAAAGCAAGAGAAGACTGTTGGAGAAAGATTGCTGGTTGTGTTAATGTGTAAGCTAAATAAATACATTCTTTATTCATGTAAAATGATATGTAGGCTATATATAGGCTATGAATGTATGTGTGTGTGAAATATAGCCTATATTTTTATAATATATAAAAAAAATGTGCATGTATATACTAATAAAGATTAATATTCATTGATTTTTAGATGCAACTCCAAACGTTCTTGGCAGCTGATAAAGACAAAATATAAAAATATAATTCAAAGTAGCCTAGTAATTATTTAAACACAACATTTTGTTATTTTTTTATTAACACTTGTTTGAAGCAAACCGAAAAAAGAGTGAAATTCAGAAAACCAGTGGAGGGCCACTCCTCCAGAATACACTGAGTTGGCTCTGATAGGAATAAGGGACGGCCGATTATGGATGGGATTACAGGTGCTGTACAATCTGACCCTGGTGCTGGCTCCTCTAAGCAAGTAACACTGGGTACGTGTGCGATACATTTGTAGAGAATTTACTGATGAACCAAACACAAATTAATCTTTCTAATCTCTCATGGGCTTCATTAAAATGTGATTCAGCATTACGGATTTTAACACCACATTCCTAAGTCACAACACTGGCTCCAAATTGTCTAAACCCCCTCCAGAGAGGATTTTATGGCCCCAGGCCTCAGAGATAAGCCTAAAACAGGAAGAACGTTGCCAGAATGGTGAAAGGTCTGACCACCTTTGACCTCCCTCAGCATGACCACTGCTGAACATGACACCGAGATGTAAAACAGACTTCCCTCTGCTTGAAGACTTTTGAATGACCTCATTGTTGAGACCTCTTAAAACCCACAGAGACAAGAGACTTCTCATATAAAATGCATAAACTCATCCCAGAACAATTCTTGACGAACTTATAATCAAACATTGTTCCACTACCTAATCCTATATTGTAGCTATGTATGTGTCTATTATACTAGATAGCATACAAGTCATGCAAATGTTGTTACTTTAGATGGATGAATGAAAGTGTGTCTTGTTTGATATCAGTGAGATCATATATTCTTAATTCTTAAGATGGCTTGAGTGAAATCTGTGTAAAATGTTTTGTATGATTATAATAATCTACAATGTTTAAACTGTGATCTCTTGTTCTCTCGGCTTAGTGATTGAAAACAAGGAGACCCCAGATAACGCATGATTTATGATAAGTAGGAACTAGGTCCACCTCCTAAGATGATGCCATTGTCCAATTGGCCAGAATTCTCCAAAAGAGGTTGGACTAACTTTAAGTTAAAGACCCGAACAAGGCAGTTGAGTTCAGTCCAGATAGCAGTTCAGTTTCGGTTCGGTTCAGTTCGGTTTTGAGTCGGTTCTGTGTTAAATTAAGTTGGTGCCTCTCTCTATCAAAAAACAGCAAGAGAGTGTTCATGTTCGTACACTACATCGACCAGACCAAGTTAGACCAAGCCAGCAGACAAACCCATCAAGATCGGAGTTTAAACAGCTTCATTCAAGCCATCTCATCTCTTACTTTCATTTCTTCCTTTATTTTATTTTCTCGTTAAAAGTCTCGTTCTAAGTTAAGTTTTGCTGTAAAGTTCGTTTACACGTCTCTCCTGCAACGCACTTCGAACTGTAAAGACTCTTGTTCATCCATCCGCCAACACATCACGTGACCGGCGGTTCAGAAACTCCAGCCAGGCACTCCAAAGACAACCAGCCACGCGGATCCAGCCGGGAAACCCCTCTGACGAAGCACCTCAAATAGGGAATTCCCTGGCCTAAGCAACGCAAAGGACAAGCAAGTAACCTCCAGACTCTAGCTGAACTGGTGTTTTTTTTAATTTAAATTGAATAACCTGTCTAAGAAACGAAGGTTTAAATTAATGCTTGGTGGTTCGTTCAGGTTTATGTCTTGCAAAGTGCATCTCACTCTGAAAACTCACTCTTTCTCTCTCTTTCTCTCTCTTCCTCTGCGCCTCGTATGAATGTGTGTGTGTGATTGTGTTTAGACCTTGATCGATTGGCCGATCGATTGCTCCTGTCTGCCTCGCTGCCTGCTGTTGTGTGTGAGTGTGTTTGCTCCGAGGCTGTTAGCTCCGTCTAAGCCTCGCATTTCTTTCTGTTTTGAACCATCGTTTACTATCATTTCTA
Source organism: Chrosomus eos (assembly GCA_036326025.1). Lineage (NCBI taxonomy): Eukaryota > Metazoa > Chordata > Actinopteri > Cypriniformes > Leuciscidae > Chrosomus > Chrosomus eos. The sequence goes on from JAZAVI010000260.1 coordinate 200,910, forward strand.
GTTGTTTATACTACTAATTACAGCTTACCTAACATCGCTAGCTTCCGTTATTGTTAGCACAACACGCTAGTATCTCGCTAGCCTGTTAAGGCGCCACCCGTGCGCTCAGTTATTTATTTATTTTTCTCGTGCGCGCCCGCACATCTGAGTTCATAAAAAGCCCAGGTGAGTAAGAATCAGTCAACAAACACGGTGAGTAATGTCTTGTCCTGTTATTGTCACTTGCACATCATGCCATATGTTTACCATAGCCTTCCCCGTCGGCATAGGGTTTATATGTGATAAATGCAAGGAGACAGTCAGGCTGACGGAGAAGATTTCAGAATTAGAGACACGCATCCAAACTTTAATTGAGGATAGTAAGTGTGCTCGAGCTTTAGATACTACTTTGGATGCGCCTAGCATAGTGAACCATTTACATGATTCGGTTCCGGCTGAGTTATTGCCTGTGCAGCCAGGCAGATGGGTGTCGGTGAGAAATCGCTCTAGTCGCGGATCAAAAAACCACTCTTCTGTTCCGGTTACCATAACAAATCGATTTGCCCCTCTCAGTGAAACACCCACTGAGAATGCTGTTGATTGTGCCCTGGTAATTGGCGATTCTATTACACGGAACGTGAAAATAGAGACACCAGCCACCATAGTCACATGTTTGCCGGGAGCCAGAGCGCCTGACATCAAAGCAAATTTAAAAGTGCTGGCTAATGCTAATCGTAAATTCTCTAAGATTGTTATTCACGTCGGCACTAATGATGTTCGACTTCGCCAGTCGGAGATCACCAAAATTAATATTAAAGAGGTGTTTGAACTCGCAAGTACGATGTCAGGCACTGTAATCTGCTCTGGCCCCCTTCCTGTTCGAAGGAGTGATGAGATAGTTAGTAGATTGTGTTCACTCAATGGCTGGTTGTCTAATTGGTGTCCGCAACATAATATAGAATTCATAGACAATTGGAAAAGTTTTTGGGGCAAGCCTGACCTGTTGAAAAGAGATGGTATTCATCCCACCTGGGATGGTGCTGCTCTTCTCTCTAGTAATTTGGCTCATAGTCTTAGAGATAAAACATGACAATCTGGGGCTCAGGTCAGGAAGCAGACAAACTGGCTAAACCGACCGTCTGCTAGCGGCCTCACGTCACCAAGGTCAGATAAATCTCATCACATAGAGACTCTTTCACCTAGATATCATCATATAGAGACTGTGTCTGTTCCCCGAATTTGGAAATCCAAAAAACTGCCAAACCTTTCTAAGGTTAAAAATCTAATTGATGTTCAACAAATAAAAAACAGATATAATACAGATGAGCAAACGATAAAGCTTGGGTTGCTGAATATTCGATCCCTTAATTCAAAATCGCTCATAGTTAATGATAAGATTAAAGACTATAACCTAGATGTGCTGTGTTTGACAGAAACCTGGCTAAAACCAAACGATTACATTACTTTAAATGAGTCCACTCCGCAAGATTATTGTTATAAACATGAGCCTCGTCTGAAAGGCAAAGGGGAGGTGTTGCTGTAATTTATAGTAATATTCTGAAAACCACTAAGAAATCTAGTTTTAAATATACTTCTTTTGAAGTGTTGGTGCTTAATGTAAAAATTTATAGTGTAAACAATAAATCACGTTTGAGAATTCTGCTGGCTACTGTATACAGGCCACCAGGGCACCATAAAGATTTTATCAAAGAATTTGCTGACTTTCTATCAGAATTAGTATTGGCTGCAGATAAAGTCCTAATTGTTGGTGATTTTAATATACATGTAGATAATGAAAAAGATGCATTGGGATTGGCATTTAAAGACATTATAAACTCAATTGGAGTGAGACAACACGTGTCAGGACCTACTCATTGTCGTAATCATACTCTTGATCTAATATTATCACATGGAATAGATGTTGATGGCGTTGAAATTCTGCAGCAGAGCGACGACATCTCCGATCACTATCTAGTCTCGTGTAAATTACATTTAGCCAAGGCTGCAAAGCCGACTCCATGTTATAAATATGTTAGACCTATCACTTCTGCCACTAAAGATTGCTTTATCAATAATCTTCCAAATCAGTTTCATAATCTCAGCATCCCAGATAGCTTAGAAGAACTTGATATTGCAACAGAAACTTTTAACTCTCTCTTTTCCAGCACTTTAGACATATTTCTATTGACTCCTCTGCGCATGCGCGTGCGGTCTGTGTTTATGTTTGGAGCTCCGTCGAATTGATTCATTAATCCTTGATTTTCTTCTTTACCACTCAATTATAAACAGGCACTTTCTATTTTTATATCGTGTGAACTTATCCTCGATAATATTCCTTGTAAAAAACAATCGGATTGCTTTGATATCGCTACTTAGATCCAACTTTCCGAATCTCGGCTACTAGCCTTTAGCCCGCTAGCATTTCACGCGTGGCCTCGTGCCTATTCGATCGTCGTCTCATCTTTTACACCCGTTTCTCTGAAAGCTTCTCTGAAAGTACAGACACACGTTGATTGTGCTTAGAGCCTGCATCAACGGGGCATAAGCACATCTGCGTGCGGTCTGTGTTTGTGTTTGGAGCTCCCTCGAATTGATACATTAGCTAATCCTTGATTTTCTTCTTTACCACTCAATTGTAAACAGGCACTTTCTATTTTTATATCATGTGAACTTATCCTCGATACTATTCCTTATAAAGAAAAAAAAAACAAAACAAAAAACAATCGGATTGCTTTACTGATTACTATTACTACTAATTTACTGTTCATCTGTTATAATGGCGAACATATCGGATGTGTGTCTAACGTTACCTCTGAGTGCAGGTGAGGACACATTCGAGCTGATTTCGGTACGACTGGAGCTGGAGTCGGTGGAGAAGCAGATTCGTGTTCTGCTGGAGAAGCAAGCCGAGCTGCGAGATCGGCAATCAGCGCTTGAAACATCACGCGCCGATGCTCACAAGTCAGTGGTTAGTAACTTTGTGACTTTGACTCCGACTTCGTCTACTCCGTGCGTTTCTCTGCCCAGGAGGACGCGATCATCTCTGCCTTCAATCACTCCTGCACCCTGGGTCACGACACGAGCCAGGACCAGAGCAAGAACCTCTCCCCCCCTCCCGGTCTTCGAGATCTCCACCCGGAACCGCTTCTCCCCTCTTCGCGAGTCGGAACGCGACGACGCCGTGATCATCGGCACTTCCATGGTCCGCCATGTCCGTGCTACCTCGGGTAAAGGTAAGGTGCGCACTCACTGCTTTCCTGGTGCTCGTGTTCTTGATGTCGCTGCGCAGGTTCCCGAGATCCTGAACGGTGACGAGCGCGTCGGAGCTGTCGTGCTGCACCGGGGACGAATGACATCAGGCTGCGGCAGACGGAGGTTCTGAAGAAGGACTACAGGAGCCTGATCGAGACGGTACGCAGCACATCGCCTAGAGCAACGATCGTCGTGTCTGGACCGCTTCCCACTTACCGACTTGGACAAGAAAGGTTCAGTAGATTATTTGCTTTAAATGAATGGTTAATGTCATGGTGTAATGAACAGAAACTGCTCTTTGTAAATAATTGGAATTTGTTTTGGGAGCGACCTAGGCTCTTCCGTCCTGATGGTCTGCACCCCAGCAGAGTCGGAGCGGCTGTTCTGTCGGACAACATCTCCAAGACGCTACACACCATCTGACTAGTAAGTCAAAGTCCAAATCATAGTCTTTGCTGTCCCAACTTAATTGATATAAGTACCAATGTAGAACATTATATAGAAACTGTGTCTATTCCTCGCTTAGTGAAGCCAAACAACAAATCTACTGTAAGATCTAGCAAGAATATTATTGTAATTAAACCAGAAAATCTAAATATCAGTGAACAAAAACAATTTCTAAAGCTAGGTCTTCTAAACATTAGATCGCTCACACCTAAGGCGGTTATTGTAAATGAAATGGTCACAGATAATAATTTCGATGTTCTGTGCCTTACTGAAACCTGGCTTAAACCAAATGATTATTTCGGTCTAAATGAGTCTACTCCACCAGGATACTGTTATAAGCATGAGCCCCGTCTGATCGGTCGTGGCGGCGGTGTTGCAACAATCTATAGAGATATTCTTAATGTTACTCAGAAAACTTGTCATAGGTTTAATTCGTTTGAAGTACTTGTGCTAAATGTTACGCTCTTAGATGTAAGAAAGAAATCCTTACTGTCTCTAGCATTGGCTACCGTATATAGACCCCCAGGGCCATATGCTGATTTCCTAAAAGATTTTGCAGACTTTCTCTCAGACCTATTGGTCAATGTCGATAAAGCAATAATTATTGGCGACTTTAACATACACGTAGATAATACAAATGATGCGTTAGGGGCTGCGTTTAGAGATCTATTAAACTCTTTTGGGGTGAAGCAAAACGTCAGTGGTCCCACTCATCGGCTAAATCATACACTAGATTTAATTATTTCATATGGAACCGATCCAACCGATATAGATATTATACCGCAAAGTGACGATCTCACTGATCATTACATGGTAACTTGCATAATACGCACTGCTGAAATTTGTCATGTTGCACCACGTTATAGACCAGGCAGAACAATCCTTCCAACCACTATAGATAGATTCTCAAATAGCTTACCTGATCTATCTCAGCTGCTCAGTAAACCCAAACAAACAGATGAACTAGAGGAAATGACTAGCAGTATGAGCAACATTTTCTCTAGTACACTAGATATTGTTGCACCAATTAGATTAAAAAAGGTTAGAGAGAAAACTAAAACACCATGGTACAACAGTGCTACGCATGCTATCAAGAGAGAAACTCGTAACTTAGAGCGTAAATGGAAACAAACTAATTTAGAGGTCTTCAGAATCGCGTGGAAAGACAGTATGTCACGTTATAAAAGGGCTCTAAAATCAGCCAGGGCTGAGCATATCCGCAAATTAATTGAAAATAACCAAAATAATCCAAGGTTTTTATTTAACACCGTGGCTAGACTAACAAATAATCAGACATCTCCAGAGCAAAATATTCCGTTACAATATAGTAGTAATGATTTTATGAATTACTTCAATGAGAAAATAGAAAGCATCCGAAACACAATTGTAAATGTACAATCCTCTATGGTGTCTTATGACTCGGCCTCAATTATGGCCCCCCTAGAACAACTACACCGCTTTACAACTATAGGACAGGAAGAACTAAATAAACTAATCATTGCATCTAAACCAACAACATGTTTATTAGATCCAATACCCACTAAACTACTTAAAGAAGTGTTACCTGTAGTGGAAGAGCCTCTTCTCAATATTATTAACTCGTCTTTATTTTTAGGTCACGTTCCAAAAATATTCAAGCTGGCAGTAATAAAACCTCTCATTAAGAAACCGCAATTAGATCCAAATAACCTAGCAAATTACAGACCCATCTCAAATCTTCCATTTATGTCTAAAATACTAGAAAAAATTGTGTCCGCTCAATTGTACTCTTTCTTGCAAAAAAATGATATCTACGAAAAATTTCAGTCGGGATTCAGACCGCATCATAGCACAGAAACTGCGCTAGTTAAAATTACAAATGATTTACTCTTAGCCTCTGACCAAGGCTGTATCTCAATACTAGTTCTACTTGATCTTAGCGCCGCGTTCGACACTATAGATCATAAAATACTCTTAGATCGACTACAAAACTACACTGGTGTTCAGGGACAGGCATTAAGCTGGTTTAGATCGTACTTATCAGACCGTTACCATTTCGTCTGTTTAAATGGGGAAAAATCAAAGATAACATCAGTAGACTATGGAGTGCCGCAAGGATCTGTCCTAGGCCCTCTGCTATTCTCAATATATATGATGCCACTTGGTAATATTATAAGAAAACATGGAATTAGTTTTCACTGTTATGCTGATGACACTCAATTATATATCTCATCACGACCAGATGAAAACACTAACTTATCTAACTTGACAGAGTGTCTAAAAGATATAAAATGCTGGATGACGTGTAATTTCCTGCTATTAAATTCAGATAAAACGGAGGTATTACTTATTGGTCCAAAAAACTACCCACAAAATCCCTTACAATACAACTTTAATTTAGAAGGATGTCCTGTTACTTTATCCACTACAGTAAAAGACCTGGGTGTTATACTAGACCGCAACTTGACTTTCGAAAATCATATATCATATGTTACAAGAACAGCCTTTTTCCACCTTAGAAACATTGCTAAGCTACGTAACATGCTATCTGTTTCAGATGCAGAAAAGTTAGTTCATGCATTCATGACCTCGAGACTAGATTACTGTAATGCTTTATTAGCTGGTTGTCCTGCATCCTCAATAAACAAACTACAGTTAGTCCAAAATGCAGCCGCTAGAGTTCTTACTAGATCAAGAAAATATGATCATATAACACCAATTTTATCATCTCTACATTGGTTACCTATTAAGTTCCGTATCAATTACAAAGTATTACTATTGACTTATAAAGCTCTAAATGGTTTAGCTCCTGTGTATTTAACAGACCTTCTATCGCCCTACAATCCATCGCGCTCTTTAAGATCACAAAATTCGAGGCTTCTGGTCGTTCCTAGGATATCTAAGTCTACTAAAGGAGGGAGGGCGTTCTCACATTTATCTCCTAAACTCTGGAATAGCCTTCCTGATATTGTTCGAGACTCAGACTCGCTGTCCCAGTTTAAAACTAGATTAAAGACGCATCTCTTTAACCAAGCATTCACTTAATGCTTACCTTTTATACTACTTCTGAATCAGTTCGAATGCATTAATATTATGAACATCAGCTATGCTAATTATCTCCCATCTGTCTTTCTGCTTTTATCTCGGGACGCTAGTCCCGAGGTAAATAGCGTTCGTCAGCTCCAGTTTGTATCCAGCCTCTCACGAAGACTTCAGATGCCCCAACACCTGTGGAGAGACGACTAAACGCCGGTGGAGAGACGACTAAACGCCTGTGGAGAGACGACTCGACGCCTGTGAAGAGACGACTAAACACCGGCGATATGTTATGCCTAAATTTATACATGATTAACTATCTGTATTTTTCTTTGTACATTTCTGAATTGCACTTTCTGTAAAGCTGCTTTGAGACAATGTGTATTGTGAAAAGCGCTATACAAATAAACTTGAATTGAATTGAATTGAACAGTTGCTCCGCTGCGCTTAAAGAAGATCAAAGAAAATAGTCCAACGCCGTGGTACAATGAGCACACCCGGGCCCTTAAGAGAGCAGCCAGAAAAATGGAGCGAAACTGGAAGAAAACAAAACTAGAGGTATTTCGGATTTCATGGAAGGAGAGCTCGATTGCTTACAGAGAGGCCTTAAAAGATGCTAGAACTAATTATTTTTCAACCCTATTAGAAGAAAATAAACATAATCCTAGGTATTTATTTGAACAAGTGACTAAACTAACGAAAAAGAAAGCTTCAAGCCCAGAAGTTTATAAGAAACACAGCAGTAATGACTTTATGAACTTCTTCACTTATAAGATTGATAATATCAGGGACAAAATTATAACTATGCAACCGTCTACTACAGTATCGCATCAGGGAGTATATTGTAGTCTCTGTGAGGAACATTTTGATTCATTTGTTGCTATAGGAGAGGAAGAATTTTGCAAAATTGTTAATTCATCTAAATCGACAACTTGTATGCTAGACCCTATACCGACTAAGCTACTGAAAGAGATGCTTCCAGAGGTCATAGATCCTCTTCTAGATATCTGTAATTCATCTTTGTCATTAGGATACGTACCAAAAACCTTTAAGTTGGCTATGATTAAACCGCTTGTTAAAAAACCGCAACTTGATCCTACAGAATTAGTCAATTACAGGCCGATCTCGAATCTGCCTTTTCTGTCAAAGATACTAGAAAAAGCAGTATCCTCACAACTGTGTTCCTTTTTAGAAAGAAATAATATCTGCGAGGATTTTCAGTCCGGATTTAGACCGTACCATAGTACTGAGACTGCTCTCATTAAAGTCACAAATGATTTGCTCCTATCATCCGATCGTGGTTGTATCTCTCTATTAGTGTTACTTGATCTTAGTGCTGCATTTGATACTATCGACCACAACATTCTTTTAAATAGACTAGAAAACTATGTTGGCATTAGCGGAATTGCACTAGCATGGTTTAAATCATACTTATCTGACCGATATCAGTTTGTAGCAGTAAATGAAGAGATGTCTTATCGATCACAAGTTCAGTATGGCGTACCACAAGGCTCAGTACTAGGACCGCTGCTCTTCACTCTGTACATGCTACCATTAGGAGATATAATTAGGAAATATGGAATTAGCTTTCACTGTTATGCTGATGATACTCAGCTGTATATTTCTTCAAAACCTAACGAAACTTACCAATTCACAAAATTAACGGAATGCATAGCTGATATAAAAAATTGGATGACCAGTAATTTCCTATTACTAAATTCTGAAAAAACAGAGATTCTAATCATTGGACAAAAAACTTCCTCACCTAATAACCTAGAATACTGTCTAACACTTGATGGCTGCTCTGTTAAGTCTTCGACGTTAGTTAGGAACCTGGGTGTGCTCTTTGATACTAATCTTTCATTTGAAAGTCACGTGTCTAGTATCTGTAAAACCGCATTTTTCCATCTTAAAAATATATCTAAATTACGTCATATGCTCTCACTGACAAATGCGGAACAATTAGTTCATGCGTTCATGACCTCAAGGCTAGATTATTGTAATGCTCTACTGGGTGGTTGCCCTGCACGCTTATTAAACAAACTACAGCTAGTTCAAAATGCAGCCGCTAGAGTTCTTACCAGAACCAGGAAGTATGACCATATTAGCCCGGTTCTGTCAACACTGCATTGGCTGCCTATTAAACATCGTATAAATTTTAAAATATTGCTGATTACTTACAAAGCACTAAATGGTTTAGCTCCCCAGTACTTGAGCGAGCTCTTAACGCATTATAGTCCTTCACGTCTATTGCGATCTCAAAATTCTGGCCAGTTGATAATACCTAGAATATCAAAATCGACTGCTGGCGGTAGATCCTTTTCCTATTTAGCACCAAAACTTTGGAACAATCTTCCTAACACGGTCCGGGAAGCAGATACAGTCTGTCAGTTTAAATCTAGACTAAAAACACATCTCTTTGGCTTAGCATACACATAACACATTATAGATTTCTATAATTCAATGTTAGGCTGCATAGATTAGATCAGCCGGAACCGGGAACACTTCCCATAATTCCTGATGTACTTTGTACATCATAAGAAGGATGGCGTCTACGCTAATATTAGTCTCTCTGTTTATCCCGAGGTTTACCGCAGACCGCCGGATCCAGGGCATATCCAGATCTGATGAAGGACCATCACATGGACACGTCGACACGCATTATCAGGGCTGTGAAGGTCCATGGACACCTCACCACTCATCTCCTCACCGGCCGGATGACCCAACCCAACCAGATGAACTGGATAATATCGTGAAAGTTCTGATCCCATCTGACTCCTGACATTATACTGCCTAACTCATAATCATACACTGTTCATTCGTTGGCCAAAGGAGGACTGGCCCCCCGACTGAGCCTGGGTTCTCCCAAGGTTTTTTTCTCCATTCTGTCACCTGATGGAGTTTTGGTTCCTTGCCACTGTTGCCTTCGCCTTTTGGCTTGCTTAGTTGGGGACATTTAATTGTCAATTAAACAATACTATTACAACATTGTTTTCCTGTTATCTCTGTAAAGCTGCTTTGAAACAATTTGTATTGTAAAAAGCGCTATATAAATAAAGGTGACTTGACTTGACTTGACTTAGTTTTATGTGTTTAGAATAATCAATAAAGTCTTGTTTATATTTGAAAAGATATTTGTCTTGTGTTTTGCTTACACATTTAATGTCTTGTACTGCCGATCTAAAGTTACCTTGCTAATACATAGTGTTTCACTATAAATTGGATAAATATCTGTTGCCAAGGTTAAAATTACGGCCCGTTCAAATGAACTCTAAACGAGTCATTTGCTCGGTTCCATAGTGATTCGGTCAATGATTCATTGCAAATCGATGAATCATTCCCTTTGAGCTAAATTGGCCTTCCGGCCCCCTTAAATACATTTTATGTATATTATTATTATGTAGGTTCTCTACACATTACTATTTTAAGATTTAAATATGGCTGACTGTATGTTCTGCAGTAGAGGGAAATGCAGTGTCCCTGTTGAAGCCAGCACACACACACAGTCTCCCACACAGAGGTCAGTATGCAGCAGACAGAACACCAGAAACATATGGGCCTACTTTTATTTATCAGGGAGGAGGAAATGATGAAGACACTCTGTCTGTGTTCTGGGACAGTTGCTGAGGTGAATGCACTGGGCTTTTTATTAAGGCAAACATTTGAATGTGTGGCATAAAACAGGGACTGGCCCAAGTTACAAATCTCTTTTATTGTAGGATTTTTCACAACCTGTCCCAGAAACTGAAGCCTCTACTTCAACAGGCTTCAAAAGAAATGTGAACAAGGTAAGGATTTAAAACCCTTGACATACATTACAGGTGTTTGTCAAGGAACTTTTTGTGAGTTGATTAGCCTCCCAAAAACTTGTAATGATCATGTTTGTGGTGGAATTATGTTTCAGGTGGAAACAGACTCAGTCAGGGCCCTTTACAAAAGGAGCCTATGGAGCTAGACTGCACACTAAAGGAGCCTATAGAGCTAGACTGCACACTAAAGGAGCCTATAGAGCTAGACTGCACACTAAAGGAGCCTATAGAGCTAGACTGCACACTAAAGGAGCCTATGGAGCTAGACTGCACACTAAAGGAGCCTATAGAGCTAGACTGCACACTAAAGGAGCCTATAGAGCTAGACTGCACAGTAAAGGAGCCTATAGAGCTAGACTGCACACTAAAGGAGCCTATAGAGCTAGACTGCACACTAAAGGAGCCTATAGAGCTAGACTGCACACTAAAGGAGCCTATGGAGCTAGACTGCACACTAAAGGAGACTATAGAGCTAGACTGCACACTAAAGGAGCCTATAGAGCTAGACTGCACACTAAAGGAGCCTATAGAGCTAGACTGCACACTAAAGGAGTCTATAGAGCTAGACTGCACACTAAAGGAGCCTATAGAGCTAGACTGCACACTAAAGGAGCCTATAGAGCTAGACTGCACACTAAAGGAGCCTATAGAGCTAGACTGCACACTAAAGGAGCCTATAGAGCTAGACTGCACACTAAAGGAGTCTATAGAGCTAGACTGCACACTAAAGGAGCCTATAGAGCTAGACTGCACACTAAAGGAGCCTATAGAGCTAGACTGCACACTAAAGGAGCCTATAGAGCTAGACTGCACACTAAAGGAGCCTATAGAGCTAGACTGCACACTAAAGGAGCCTATGGAGCTAGACTGCACACTAAAGGAGCCTATGGAGCTAGACTGCACACTAAAGGAGCCTATAGAGCTAGACTGCACACTAAAGGAGCCTATAGAGCTAGACTGCACACTAAAGGAGCCTATGGAGCTAGACTGCACACTAAAGGAGCCTATAGAGCTAGACTGCACACTAAAGGAGCCTATAGAGCTAGACTGCACACTAAAGGAGCCTATAGAGCTAGACTGCACACTAAATGAGCCTATAGAGCTAGACTGCACACTAAAGGAGCCTATAGAGCTAGACTGCACACTAAAGGAGCCTATTAGAGCTAGACTGCACATTAAAGGAGCCTATAGAGCTAGACTGCACACTAAAGGAGCCTATAGAGCTAGACTGCACACTAAAGGAGCCTATTAGAGCTAGACTGCACATTAAAGGAGCCTATAGAGCTAGACTGCACACTAAAGGAGCCTATAGAGCTAGACTGCACACTAAAGGAGCCTATAGAGCTAGACTGCACACTAAAGGAGCCTATAGAGCTAGACTGCACACTAAAGGAGCCTATAGAGGTAGACTGTACATTAAAGGAGCCTATAGAGCTAGACTGCACACTAAAGGAGCCTATAGAGCTAGACTGCACATTAAAGGAGCCTATGGAGCTAGACTGCACACTAAAGGAGTCTATAGAGCTAAACTGCACACTAAAGGAGCCTATGGAGCTAGACTGCACACTAAAGGAGCCTATAGAGCTAGACTGCACACTAAAGGAGCCTATGGAGCTAGACTGCACACTAAAGGAGTCTATAGAGCTAAACTGCACACTAAAGGAGCCTATGGAGCTAGACTGCACACTAAAGGAGTCTATAGAGCTAAACTGCACACTAAAGGAGCCTATAGAGCTAGACTGCACACTAAAGGAGTCTATAGAGCTAAACTGCACACTAAAGGAGCCTATGGAGCTAGACTGCACACTAAAGGAGTCTATAGAGCTAGACTGCACACTAAAGGAGCCTATGGAGCTAGACTGCACACTAAAGGAGTCTATAGAGCTAAACTGCACACTAAAGGAGCCTATGGAGCTAGACTGCACACTAAAGGAGTCTATAGAGCTAAACTGCACACTAAAGGAGCCTATAGAGCTAGACTGCACACTAAAGGAGCCTATAGAGCTAGACTGCACACTAAAGGAGTCTATAGAGCTAGACTGCACACTAAAGGAGTCTATAGAGCTAGACTGCACACTAAAGGAGCCTATAGAGCTAGACTGTACATTAAAGGAGCCTATAGAGCTAGACTGCACACTAAAGGAGCCTATGGAGCTAGACTGTACACTAAAGGAGCCTATAGAGCTAGACTGCACACTAAAGGAGCCTATAGAGCTAGACTGCACACTAAAGGAGCCTATAGAGCTAGACTGTACATTAAAGGAGCCTATAGAGCTAGACTGTACATTAAAGGAGCCTATAGAGCTAGACTGCACACTAAAGGAGTCTATAGAGCTAGACTGCACACTAAAGGAGTCTATAGAGCTAGACTGCACACTAAAGGAGCCTATAGAGCTAGACTGACTGTACATTAAAGGAGCCTATAGAGCTAGACTGCACACTAAAGGAGCCTATAGAGCTAGACTGCACACTAAAGGAGCCTATAGAGCTAGACTGCACACTAAAGGAGCCTATAGAGCTAGACTGCACACTAAAGGAGCCTATAGAGCTAGACTGCACACTAAAGGAGCCTATAGAGCTAGACTGCACACTAAAGGAGCCTATAGAGCTAGACTGCACACTAAAGGAGCCTATAGAGCTAGACTGCACACTAAAGGAGCCTATAGAGCTAGACTGCACACTAAATGAGCCTGACTGTGAGCTGAGGAGGCTCCACATTTAAAAAATAAATGCAACAGCTAGATTAAACTGATCTCAGTATGTGAACTTATTTAACCAAGTAACACTTTAGCATGAATATTTATTAATGCAACTTTCTATTGCTTTCTTTCTCAAGTAGATTGTTATCTGTTAATTTTACTATTAATTTAAAGATTCATCTCACAGAAAATAATAATTTCAAATGTTCACATAATCTCTACCTGAACATTAAGGCTGTGAAAGGACTTTCTATTAATATAATCTGCCTCATGTTATCCTAGAGAAGTGGACATTGCAACATGCAGGCTATTGCTCCAATGACTCTATAGGGAATCCTATCATAAGATTAACCGAATAAAAAAAAAAAAAAAGATTTAAAATAATGCTTAACATGTACTGTATTGTATAGTACATTTGTGAAATTTGCTTTTTGAAAAAAAAAAAAACGTGATGTCACCCTATCAATATATTTTACCGGCAATTTTATAAAAACCCTCTCTTATGGACATGGTCATTAAATGTCTGGGGAACACTATTAAACTATTAATGTACTCCTGCAGAGCGAGGACCACCTTGCGAATGGTTCGACAAACCGTGTTTTCCCCTAGATTCTGTGCATCACCGATCATGCAAGTATGTAGGCTACCAGTTGCAAAAAAACGCAACGCAATACCATTTATGGTAAAATAAGTGCATGAATTCGACGTGTTAAATTATTTATGTGCGGCTGAAGAAGTTTGCAAAGATAAGATATTCCTTCCGCAGAAAATCTGTAGGCCTATCTTTCATACAAGTAACTATCAGGAAAGGCAAGGGGATTTTGTCCGGCTAAAAACTCTTTCTCTACGATGTGCTCGTCTAACAATTTGCGCTGAGATGTCCACAGGATTTGAAAGAAAATGTAAAGCCATTATTGCAACCAACAGTGGGAATTAGTTACATCACCTATATGTTTCTTTGCTCACAGCTGATTGGTCAAACTTCAGTCTGAGATCTCGAATCCAGAACTTAACCTGCCCGGAGCAGGTTAGCCGTGCAGCGTAAGATACCATGGCAACGAACACCGATTAAAGCCGAGCTACTTTCATAGTACCTAAAACCCAGGGTTGGCGGAAACTAACCTGAAACATAGCTGGCTAGCCACCTAAACCGGCTTCATGGTACAGGCCCCTGATCATAACATCTCATCTGATCACAACATCTCTGATCACAACATCTCATCTGATCATAACATCTCTGATCATAATATCTCTGATCATAACATCTCATCTCATCTGATCACAACATCTCTGATCACAACATCTCTGATCACAACATCTTTGATCATAACATCTCATCTGATCACAACATCTTTGATCATAACATCTCATCTGATCACAACATCTTTGATCATAACATCTCATCTCATCTGATCACAACATCTCTGATCACAACATCTCTGATCATAACATCTCATCTGATCATAACATCTGATCTGATTATAACATCTCATCTGATCTGATCACAACATCTCTGATCATAACATCTCATCTGATCACAACATCTCTGATCATAACATCTCATCTGATCATAACATCTCTGATCATAACATCTCATCTCATCTGATCACAACATCTCTGATCATAACATCTCTGATCATAACATCTCATCTGATCATAACATCTGATCTGATCATAACATCTCATCTGATCTGATCACAACATCTCTGATCATAACATCTCATCTGATCATAACATCTCTGATCATAACATCTCATCTGATCTGATCACAACATCTCTGATCATAACATCTCATCTGATCTGATCACAACATCTCTGATCATAACATCTCATCTGATCATAACATCTCTGATCATAACATCTCATCTGATCATAACATCTCTGATCACAACATCTCATCTGATCACAACATCTCTGATCACAACATCTCTGATCATAACATCTCATCTGATCACAACATCTCTGATCACAACATCTCTGATCATAACATCTCATCTGATCATAACATCTGATCTGATCATAACATCTCATCTGATCTGATCACAACATCTCTGATCATAACATCTCATCTGATCATAACATCTCTGATCATAACATCTCATCTGATCATAACATCTCATCTGATCATAACATCTCATCTGATCACATCTTTGATCACAGCATCTCTGATCATAACATCTCATCTGATCATAACATCTCTGATCATAACATCTCATCTGATCACATCTTTGATCACAGCATCTCTGATCATAACATCTCATCTGATCATAACATCTCTGATCATAACATCTCATCTGATCATAACATCTCTGATCATAACATCTCATCTGATCATAACATCTCTGATCATAACATCTCATCTGATCATAACATCTCATCTGATCATAACATCTCATCTGATCACAACATCTTTGATCACAGCATCTCTGATCATAACATCTCATCTGATCATAACATCTCTGATCATAACATCTCATCTGATCATAACATCTCTGATCATAACATCTCATCTGATCATAACATCTCTGATCATAACATCTCATCTGATCATAACATCTCTGATCATAACATCTCATCTGATCATAACATCTCTGATCATAACATCTCATCTGATCATAACATCTCTGATCATAACATCTCATCTGACCATAACATCTCATCTGATCACAACATCTCTGATCACAACATCTTTGATCACAGCATCTCTGATCATAACATCTCATCTGACCATAACATCTCTGATCACAACATCTTTGATCACAGCATCTCTGATCATAACATCTCATCTGATCATAACATCTCTGATCATAACATCTCATCTGATCATAACATCTCTGATCATAACATCTCATCTGATCATAACATCTCTGATCATAACATCTCTGATCACAACATCTCTGATCATAACATCTCCGATCACAGCATCTCTGATCATAACATCATCTCTGATCATAACATTTCATCTGATCATAACATCTCCGATCACAGCATCTCTGATCATAACATCATCTCTGACCATAACATCTTATCTGATCACAACATCTCATCTGATCATAACATCTTATCTGATCACAGCATCTCTGATCACAACATCTCATCTGATCATAACATCTCTGATCATAACATCTCATCTGATCATAACATCTCTGATCATAACATCTCTGATCATGATAACATCTCTGATCATAACATCTCTGATCATAACATCTCCGATCACAGCATCTCTGATCATAACATCATCTCTGATCATAACATCTCATCTGATCATAACATCTCTGATCATAACATCTCATCTGATCACAACATCTCTGATCACAGCATCTCTGATCACAGCATCTCTGATCACAGCATCTCATCTGATCATAACATCTCTGATCACAACATCTCATCTGATCACAGCATCTCTGATCACAACATCTCATCTGATCATAACATCTCATCTGATCACAACATCTCTGATCATAAGAGATGTCTGATCATAAGGGGACATAGTCATATCACCTTTGCAGAAATGTAATTAATTTTAAACAGTTTTAGAAGGTTTATGTGCCGTTTAATAGGTTTAAACTAAGAGTGAGGAATAATTCACTGGGTAATATTAATTCACTGAATAGGCTAATATTAGCTGGAATATAACATTGTCAGGAAAGTAACAGAAAAAACAGCAAATAATTGCATTTACAACTAGTATGTTACTATTAATTATTAATAATATTTTTGTAGGTCTAGATCATGAAATGCTTTCTGACAAAGTGCTGTAAACGTTTATGCATTTACACAGAATGATAAGCCACTCAACCGCGATCGCGCGTGCAGATAATAAATAATTAATTTCCACAAAGCGGTATCATTTTAAAGCAAAATAATTGATATGTAGTAAATGATAATACAATCTAGGGTGTTTAAACAAGATAATCTTGTCAAAAATTTCATTCATTGGCCGTGCTTGAGCATTCCTGATCGTCAACGCAGTGAGTGCTCAGCAATATGAGCGACCTTTTTTTCGAGACTAATGGTGAGCAAATACAACAGATAGAGAATTAAAGTCAGCGCTTTTATTTTCAACATGCACTCATTTATGTCTGTTTTATTTAATTCATGTAAAGTTACGTCTTTATTGGGGCACGACATGACGGATTACGCTAGACTCCATGAGTTCGTCTCAATTTTTTAGAACCAACCAAGCTGCATAAACTATATCAGGCATTTATGTCTTGTTGTGGCAAAAACTTCTGTTAAACATCATCACTGCGTAAGAGACACTCAGAGTCAAATTAATAAAAAGAGAAATATTTATTCTTGCAAGAAGGCCCAGTCGCCATCACAGCCGTTACATTCTGTGAAGTGAGTGGCGCGCACCAGGAAGACATGAGACAGCTTTTATACTCTTTTCAAGGTTCCTTCTCACCCGCTGTACTTTTCCACCCAGATAAGGCCCCCACTGCTGTTCAGTTTTTCTTAAGGACACAAACTGGTACTGGAATAAACTAGCCAAACCTGACCATTCCTAAGGTCAAGACGTCCTGTCCCATATATTCCTGAAACGTCACGCACAAGCACGTACACACATATACTTTTACACATTGATATGTTAGGAATAAATGACTATTAAAATTACTACAACAGTCTCAAATCTCATTTCTGCATTTCTGTTATGTTAAATAAAGTTGAATAATTAAAGCAAAGCAAGTAGAACATATACTTTCCTGTGCACAGAGTTGTTGTTGACTGATCTCCTCAGACGCCATCTGCAATGGCGGAATTCTCAAAACGGCCACAAGATGGCGCCGTTTATCGGCGAATCCGACATTACAAAACCGATACCCGATTATGGGAAAATGCTTAAATATCGGTAAAAATATCGGTAAACCGATACATCGGTCTATCACTAATCATAACATCTCTGATCATAACATTTCATCAGATCATAACATCATCTTTGATCATAACATCTCTGATCATAACATTTCATCTGATTATTATGGATGATTCATTATAATAAATATCATTTGGATGATTGACTCTAATGAATCGGTTCATTTGGATGATTTACCCTAATGAATCGGTTAATTTTGCATGGTTCACTTTGGAGAGCGTTTTTAAAAAAAGCTTTGTTTTCATTAATAAAAACACAGTCTCAGTGTGAACAGAGAGAAAAAGATGTCTTTCCAAACGAAAACATATTAGTGTGGACCAGGCCTGAGAGGTGTGTGTGTGTGTGTGTGTGTGTGTGTGTGTGTGTGTGTGTGTGTGTGTGTGTGTGTGTGTGTGTTAGCAGAGGCTCCGCCCCCTCACCTGTGTAGTCATGAAGACACTCGCAGGTGAACCCGCCTTCGTGGCCGTGGCAGACGCCGTTAGCGCCACAGGGTTTAGCGTAGCACAGGTCGATCTCCGTCTCACAGTAGTCGCCGGTGAAGCCGATTGGACAGCGGCACCGCAGACCCGCGATCGGGTGGATCGGTCGGAACAAGATGGTGTCCGACGCCACGAACGGCGCCAGGCTGTCGAACTTCAGCACGGACACACACTTCATGTAGTTCTCGCACGGCTCGCGCAGACAGATGTTGTCGTCGAACGGGAGCACCTCCTGTGAGGAGATCTGGGCCAGCAGACTCCGGTTCAGATACAAGCGCTCCTGAAGCTCCTCCGACCCGAAGAACTCGCTGAGCCGGGTCGTGACCCCGTGACCCCGCGACCCCGCAACCGGCAGGGCCACGGACAGGCTGACGTTCAGGATCCCGGCGCTGACGTCGGTGTCGTCCTGGATGTTGAACACCACCACGTCTTCACGGGACACCGAGAGAACGCGGGCCACGCCCTCCAGGAACTGGGCCAATCGCAGCGAGAGGAAGCGCTCCTGGGACGTGTTGGCCAATCGCAGCGTGATGCTGTTGGAGAGCATCTCGTCGGTGATGACCGTGACCTGAAGCAGACACTGAGCCGACACTGAGTGAACACCATCTGCAGAGACAGAGGAAGAATCAGAAACACACTACAAACAGCAGACATGCTAAACATGCTAAACTGAAGAAATTCACAGAAAGAACTTATTTTAACTTTGATGGTTCACTTGAATGAATCGGTTCATTTGAATGA
This sequence comes from Chrosomus eos, assembly GCA_036326025.1. Classification (NCBI taxonomy): domain Eukaryota; kingdom Metazoa; phylum Chordata; class Actinopteri; order Cypriniformes; family Leuciscidae; genus Chrosomus; species Chrosomus eos. The sequence continues at coordinate 220,207 of JAZAVI010000260.1, forward strand.
GTTGCTAAAATGAGTCGGTTCATTTGGATGATTCACTCAAATGAATTCGTTTGAATCGGTTCGTCATTTGCATGGTTTATTTAAATCAATCGGTTAATCCGGACAGTTTAATCAGGTCGTGACATGCATGGTTCACTTAAAAAAACTTTATTTCGACGATTTACTTAAATTAATTGGTTCATATTGACTGATCACTTTAATAAATCCATTCATTTGGGCTGTTTAATATCTAATTTGGTCAAAATGAATTGGTTGAAACATAATTGATTGATTCAGTCATTGCACATCAGTGTTAGATACTTTTGTCAGTTGTTTGACTGTAGTCGAACTCATTTAAACGGTGTAGTTTGTCTAACACGGTTTTGGCTCTAACGAGTTCCTTCAGAACAATCTACCACTGATCGCTAATTAACCGAACACTCATCCAATCCAGCACGATGCAAATAACCGGGATTAATCCGTCGCTCGACTCGCCTGCCAATAAACAACTGATCCCAGTCCAGGACAGTGAAAGGAGCGCTGGGAACCGTTTACAACACAAACAACACAACACACACTTGATCAAATCAAACGCAGTGTGAATGCAGAGAGAAAGAACACTACGCTAGCTAACAACACAAACAAACACGTTAATTAGACACAATTAGGGACATTAATTCAAGTATTCAGACCTGAACCGGAACTCAACATTTCCCTGCGTGTGTGTGTGTGTGTGTGTGTGTGTGTGTGTGGGCTGATGTTCATGAGTGTGTGTGTGTGTGTGTGTGTGTGTGTGTGTGAGACTTACAGTTCAGCAGTGACAGTGTGTGTGTGTGTGAGAGACTTACAGTTCAGCAGTGACAGTGGTGTGTGTGTGTGTGTGTGTGTGAGAGACTTATAGTTCAGCAGTGACAGTGGTGTGTGTGTGAGAGACTTACAGTTCAGCAGTGACAGTGGTGTGTGTGTGTGTGTGTGTGTGTGTGTGTGAGAGACTTATAGTTCAGCAGTGACAGTGGTGTGTGTGTGTGTGTGTGTGTGTGTGTGTGTGTGTGAGACTTACATTTCAGCAGTGACAGTGTGTGTGTGTGTGTGTGTGTGTGAGAGAGACTTACAGTTCAGCAGTGACAATGTGTGTGAGAGAGACTTACAGTTCAGCAGTGACAGGGTGTGTGTGTGTGTGTGTGTGTGTGTGTGTGTGTGTGTGTGTGTGTGTGTGTGTGTGTGTGTGTGTGTGTGTGTGGGTGGTTTTTTGTGTGTGTGAGACTTACAGTTCAGCAGTGACAGTGTGTGTGTGTGTGTGTGTGTGTGTGTGTGTGTGTGAGACTTAGTTCAGCAGTGACTGTGTGTGTGTGTGTGTGTGTGTGTGTGTGTGTGTGTGTGTGTGTGTGTGTGTGTGTGTGAGACTTACATATCAGCAGTGACAGTGTGTGTGTGTGTGTGTGAGAGACTTACAGTTCAGCAGTGACAGTGTGTGTGTGTGTGTGTGTGTGTGTGTGTGTGTTTGAGAGACTTACAGTTCAGCAGTGACAGTGTGTGTGTGTGTGTGTGTGTGTGTGTGAGACTTACAGTTCAGCAGTGACAGTGTGTGTGTGTGTGTGTGTGTGTGTGTGTGTGTGTGTGTGTGTGTGAGACTTACAGTTCAGCAGTGACAGTGTGTGTGTGTGTGTGTGTGTGTGTGTGTGTGTGTGTGTGTGAGACTTACAGTTCAGCAGTGACAGTGGTGTGTGTGTGTGTGTGTGTGTGTGTGTGTGTGTGTGTGTGTGAGACTAACATTTCAGCAGTGAATGGGGTGTGTGTGTGTGTGTGTGTGTGTGTGTGTGTGTGTGTGTGTGTGTGTGTGTGTGAGAGATTTACAGTTCAGCAGTGACAGGTGTGTGTGTGTGTGTGTGTGTGTGTGTGTGGTGTGTGTGTTGTGTGTGTTGTGTGTGGTTTACAGTTCAGCAGTGCAGTGTGTGTGTGTGTGTGTGTGTGTGGTGTTGGTGTGTGTGTGGAGACTTACAGTTCAGCAGTGAGGGGGTGGGTGTGTGTGTGTGTGTGTGGGTGTGTGTGTGTGAGACTTACAGTTCAGCAGTGACGTGGTGTGGTTTGTGTGTGTGTTGGTGTGGTTTGTGATGTGTGTTGTGTGTGTGTGTGTGAGGAGACTTACAGTTCAGCAGTGACATGTTTTTGTGTGTGAGAGACTTACAGTTCAGCAGTGACGGTGTGTGTGTGTGTGGTGTGTGTGGTGTGTTGTGTGGAGACTTACAGTTCAGCATGACGGTGTGTTGTGTGTGTGTGTGTGTGTGTGTGTTTAGAGACTTACAGTTCAGCAGTGACAGGTGTGTGTGTGTGTGTGTGTGTTGTGAGACTTACTTTCAGCATGACAGTGTGTTGTTTTTTTTTTTTTTTTTTTTTTTTTTTTTTTTTTTTTTTTTTTTTTTTTTTTTTTTTTTTTTTTTTTTTTTTTTTTTTTTTTTTTTTTTTTTTTTTTTTTTTTTTTTTTTTTTTTTTTTTTTTTTTTTTTTTTTTTTTTTTTTTTTTTTTTTTTTTTTTTTTTTTTTTTTTTTTTTTTTTTTTTTTTTTTTTTTTTTTTTGTGTGGGTGTGTGTTGGTGTGTTGGGTTGTGTGAGAACTTACAGTTCAGCAGTGACAGTGTGTGTGGTGTGTGTGTGTGTGTGTGTGGTTGGTGTGTGTGTGGTGAGACTTACAGTTCAGCAGTGACAGTGTGTGTGTGTGTGTGTGTGTTGTGTGTGTGAGTGAACTTACATTCAGCAGGTGACAATGTGTGTGTGTGAGATACAGTTCAGCAGAGGTGTGATGTGGTGGTGTGTAGTGTGTGGTACTTACAGTTCAGCAGTGACAGTGTGTGTGTGTGTGTGTGTTTGTGTGTTGTGTTGTGTGTGAAGACTTACAGTTCAGCAGTGACAGTTGTGTGTGTCATTGTGTGGTGTGTGTGTGTTGTGTTGTTGTGTGTGTGTGTGAGACTTACAGTTCAGCAGTGACTGTGTGGTGTGTGTGTGAGAGACTTACAGTTCAGCAGTGACAGTGTGTTTGAGCTGTGATCTGGTGTTTTGTGGTGTGTGTGTGAGACTTACAGTTCAGCAGTGACGTGTGTGGTGTGGTGTGTGTGTGTGTGTGTGTGTGTGATGTTCAGTGCTGTGTTGTTGAGAGACTTACAGTTTAGCAGTGACAGTGTGTGTGTGTGTTGTGTGAGAGACTTACAGTTCAGCAGTGACAGTGTGTAGGTTGTGGTGGTGTGGTGTGTGTGTGTGTGTGTGTGTGTGTGTGTGTGTGTGTGTGTGTGTGTGTTGGTGGTGTTGATGAGGAGAGACTTACAGTTCAGCAGTGTACTGTGTGTTGTGGTGTGGTGTGTGTGTGTGTGGGTGACTTACAGTTCAGCAGTGACAGTGTGTGGGTGTGGTTGTGTGGTGAGACTTACAGTTCAGCAGTGACAGTGTGTGTGTGTGTGGTGTTGTGTGTGTGTTGAGACTACTAGCATCTGTGTTGTGTGTTTTTGGTGAGACTTACAGTTCAGCAGTGACATGTGTGTGTGGTGTGTGTGTGTGTGTGTGAGACTTTCAGTTCAGCAGTGACTGTGGTGGAGACTTACATCAGCATGACAGTGTGTGTGGTGGTGTGTGTGTGAGAGACTTACGTTTAGCAGTGACAGTGTGTGTGTTGGTGTGTGTGTGTGTGAGAGACTTACAGTTCAGCAGTGACAGTGTGTGGGTGTGTGTGTTGTGTGTGTGTGTGTGTGTGTGTGTGTGTGGTGTGTGAGAGACTTAAGTTCAGCAGTGACATGGTGTGTGTGTGTGTGTGTGTGGTTTTGTGTGTGTGGTGGAGACTTACAGTTCAGCAGTGACAGTGTGGTGTGTGTTGTGTGTGGTGTGTGAGCTTTAGCTGTGTTGTGAGTGGACTTACAGTTCAGCAGTGACAGGTGTGGTGTGTGTGTGTGTGTGTGTGTGTGGTGTGTGTAGACTTACAGTTCAGCAGTGACATTGTGTGTGTGGTGTGTGTGTTGTGTGTGTGTGTGTTGTGTGTGTGGTGTTGTGTGAGACTTACAGTTCAGCAGTGACATGTGTGGTGTGTGTTGTGTGTGTGTGGTGTGTGTGTGTGTGGTGAGACTTACAGTTCAGCAGTGACAGTGTGTGTGTGTGTGTGTGTGTTTGACAATGAACAGCGATTGACAATTCGCCACAACTGGAGACCTCGTGACTGTGTCAGCTGCTTACGGTCAGTTCCGTCTCAATCAGCTGTTCTTGATGCCGGTCTGTCGAACGTTCCATTACTCCACTTTGCCTTGCTTAATGCCCGTTCCATATCTAATAAAACGTTTATTCTTAATGAGCTTTTTTTTTGCAAGAAAATTGATTTTATGTTTCTTACGGAAACGTGGCAAAGGGAAAATGAGTTTGTTTACCTAAACGAGCTCTGTCCTGCTGGCTGTTCTGTTACTGGGATGCCCCGATTGACACGTCGTGGTGGTGGACTTGCTGTTGTGCAGCGTGACAGTTTTATATGTAGAGTGATCAACTCCGAAAATTTTTCCTCTTTTGAATCTCAAATGCTTAAAGTAGGCTCTTCTAATGCTTTTTACAGTGTGTTAATTTACCGGCCTCCTGGCCCGGCGGGTGTCTTTCTTACTGATTTTACTGACTTTTTATCATCTATCATCAAACTTGAGAAGGTTTTAATTATTGGGGACTTTAACTTGCATATTGATGATCTTACATGCAACACAGCTGCCAATCTTCTTTCTATTACAGACTCTTTTAATTTCATTCAGCACGTTACTGGACCCACACACATTAAGGGTCACACCCTGGACCTTGTTTTTTCTCTTGGTCTAGATATTGTAAATACACATGTGGAAGATGTACATGTGAGTGATCATAGCTGTGTGTTTTTTAATATTAACTTTCCTCAAGATCCTCCGCCCCAGAGAATTATGACACAAAGGCGGATTATTAATCAAGACACTGCAGAGAGGTTCTCTGCCTTGTTTGACCCATGTTCTCTGATAGGATGCACTGATGTTGATGAATTTATCCTATCTTTTAATGGTCAGTGCTTATCGATTCTAGATAAAGTTGCACCAATTAAATTGAGCGCTGTCTCCCACAAAAAAACCTGTCCATGGATCGATGAAGCTATCTTAAGTTTTAGGAGAAATTGTAGAAAAGTGGAGCGTCTTTGGAAATCTTCTTAACTCGAGGTTCACAGGCTCCATCTTAAAGATCTAATGGTCACCTTGAATGAGATGTTGAAAAAGGCGAGAATGTGCTTTTTTTCTCAACTTATTTCCTCGAATAAGCACAATCCCAAAATCTTATTTGACACCATTAATACAATAGTTTCTCCAACTAGCTCTCAAACAACTGTGTCTTCTAGATCTGACTGTAATGAATTTCTCCACTTCTTTGTTAATAAGATCAGTGATGTTAGGGCTAACTTTGTACCACCAGTGGCTCAGACCTCTGCCTGTGACTTGTCTCCTCCCCATTGTTGGTCCACTTTTACACCTGTGACGTTACATGACATTACCTCTCTGTTCCATTCTATGAAATCATCATTTTGTCCTATGGATGTTGTCCCTACTGTGCTATTTGTACAAGTTTTTGACTACATTGGCCCCTGTATTGTTGAGATGCTAAATTCTTCACTCTTAAATGGTGTTGTTCCTGCTTTTTTTAAACATGCCGTTGTTAAGCCTGTACTTAAAAAAACTAACCTGGATCCGCTACAACCAAAAAACTATAGACCAATTTCGAAGCTTCCTTTCATGTCAAAAATACTAGAAAAAGTTGTAGCTGAAAAACTCACCCTTTTCCTAGAGAAACATGAGTTATTTGACAAATTCCAGTCTGGTTTTCGCAAAAAACATTCCACAGAAACGGCGCTACTTAAAATTTCAAGTGATATTATGATGTCAGCTGACTCTAAAAAATATACAGTGTTGGTCTTATTGGACCTCTCATCAGCTTTTGACACAATTGATCATAATATTATGATTAATAGACTTCGTGATCTGGTTGGCATGTCGGGATCAGTTTTAAAATGGTTTTCATCCTACCTGTCTGGTAGAAGCTTTAGTGTTAATATGAATCAGATCATGTCTGAAACTGCAGAGTTGTCGTGTGGGGTACCTCAGGGTTCTGTCTTGGGTCCTATCTTGTTCCTCTTGTATATATTTCCTCTTGGTCAGGTTATTAGTCAGTTTAGCGACATATCTTACCACCTGTATGCGGATGATATCCAACTGTATTGCTCCTTTAAGGAAACTGAGTTGTTTAAATTATCTTCTTTAATTAACTGTCTGACTAGCATTAAAAAGTGGTTATGTGAGAACTTTTTGCTTCTCAATTCTGACAAAACAGAAACACTAATAATCGCCCCTGAAAGTAAAATCCCAAAGATAATACAATATATTGGTGACTTAGGCCCGTCTGTCCAACCGAGCCTCAGGAGCTTAGGTGTTGTCTTTGAGTCTGCTATGTCCTTGGAGCTGCATTCGAAACAATTAGTTAGAAACTGCTTTTTTCAACTGAGGAACATTTCCAAATTACGATCATCTGTGACTAAAGGTGAGTTAGAGATGATTATTCATGCGTTCATCTCCTCCCGTTTAGACTACTGTAACAGTCTTTTTACGTGTTTGAGTAAGAAGGAGCTTCATCGTCTCCAGGCTGTTCAGAACTCTGCTGCAAGGCTTTTAACCCACGTTAAGAAAAGAGACCACATCACACCTGTTTTAGCATCCCTTCACTGGCTACCAGTCCAGTATAGAATTCATTTTAAAATCCTGGTTCTTACCTTTAGAGCCTTGCATGGCCAAGTCCCTACCTACATCACTGACCTGATACAGCTCCACACTCCTACCCGGAGTCTCAGGTCTTTAGATCAGAAGTTATTAGTTGTTCCCCGTACCCATTTTAAAACTAGAGGGGACCAGTCATTCCAGGCAGTCGCTCCCAGGCTGTGGAATGCTTTGCCTCTTGTTTTACGTTGCGCAAATTCAGCTGATTCTTTTAAAAAACAACTGAAGACTTTGCTCTTCAAGCAGGCTTTTGGTTAGTCGAGGGGTTGTTATGGTTGTTTGTTGTTTGTATTTTGGGGAATGTATTTAAATTGCTCTTGTATTACATTTTACTGTGAAGCACTTTGTGATGTTTATCTGTGAAAAGTGCTATATAAATAAATTTTACTTACTTACTTACAGTTCAGCAGTGACAGGGTGTGTGTGTGTGTGTGTGTGTGTGGGTTTTTTTGTGTGTGTGAGACTTACAGTTCAGCAGTGACAGTGTGTGTGTGTGTGTGTGTGTGTGTGTGTGTGTGTGTGTGTGTGTGTGTGTGTGTGTGTGTGTGTGTGTGTGTGTGTGTGAGACTTAGTTCAGCAGTGACTGTGTGTGTGTGTGTGTGTGTGTGTGTGTGTGTGAGACTTACATATCAGCAGTGACAGTGTGTGTGTGTGTGTGAGAGACTTACAGTTCAGCAGTGACAGTGTGTGTGTGTGTGTGTGTGTGTGTGTGTGTGTGTGTGTTTGAGAGACTTACAGTTCAGCAGTGACAGTGTGTGTGTGTGTGTGTGTGTGTGTGTGTGTGTGTGAGACTTACAGTTCAGCAGTGACAGTGTGTGTGTGTGTGTGTGTGTGTGTGTGTGTGTGTGTGTGTGTGAGACTTACAGTTCAGCAGTGACAGTGGTGTGTGTGTGTGTGTGTGTGAGACTTACATTTCAGCAGTGACAGTGTGTGTGTGTGTGTGTGTGTGTGTGAGATCTTAGAGTGTCGTGTTGTGTGTGTGAGAGACTTACAGTTCAGCAGTGACGTGTGTGTGTGTGTTGTGTGGGGAGTTGTTGTGTGGTGTGTGTGTGTGTGTTGTGGAGACTTACAGTTTCAGCAGTGTGTCTGGTGGTGTGGTGGTTGTGTGTGTGTGGGGGTGTGTGTGTGTGTTGTGAGACTTACAGTTCAGCAGTACAGTTGTTGTTGTTGTTGTTGTTGTGTGTGTGAGACTTACAGTTCAGCAGTGACAGTTTGTGTGTGTGTGTGTGTTGTGTGTGTGTGTGTAAGACTTACAGTTCAGCAGTGACAGTGGTGTGTGTGTGTGTGTGTGTGAGACTTACGTTCAGTCATTGTGTGTGTGTGTGTGTGTGAGACTTACAGTTCAGCAGTGTAGGCAGTGTGTGGTGTTGTGTGTGTGTGTGTGTGTGAACTTACATTCACAGTACAGTGTGTGTTGGTTGTGTGTGTGTGATGTGGACTTACAGTTCAGCAGCAGTGCTGTGTGTGTGTTTGTGTGTGGTGTGTGTGTGTGATGAGTGTGTGTTGGTGTTGTGTGTGTGGTGTGTGTGTTGAGACTTACAGTTCAGCAGTGACAGTGTGTGTGTGTTGTTGTGTTGTGTGTGTGTGTGTGGTGTGTGGTTGTGTGTGTGTGTGGTGGGTAGACTTACAGTTCAGCAGTGACAGTGTGTGTGTTGTGTGTGTGTGTGTGTTGTGTGTGTTGTGTGGTGTGTTGGATTACAGTTCTAGCAGTGACATGTTGTGTGTGTGTTGTGTGTGTGTGTGTGTGTGTGAGACTTAGTTCAGCATGATGTGTGTGTGTGTGTGTGTTGAACTTACAGTTCAGCAGTGACTGTGTGTGTGTGTGTGTGTGTGTGTGTGGTGTGTGGTTGTGTGAGACTTACATTCAGCAGTGACAGTGTGTGTGTGTGTGGTTGATGTGCGTGTGGTGTGTGTGTGTGTGTGTGGTGTGTGTGTGTGTGAGAGACTTACAGTTCAGCAGTGAGTGTGGCAGTTGTGTGTTGTGTGTGGTGGGACTTACAGTTCAGCAGTGACAGTTTGTGTGTGTGTGTGTGTGTGTGTGTGTGTGTGTTGGTGTGTGTGTGTGGAGAGCTTACAGTTCGCGTGACAGTGTGTGTGTGTTGTGTGTGTGTGATGGACTTACAGTTCAGCAGTGACAGTGTGTGTGTGTGTGTGTGTGTGTGTGTGTGTGTGTGTGTGTGTGTGTGTGTGGAGTGTTGGTGTGTGTGTGTGAGACTTACAGTTCAGCAGTGACAGTGTGTGTGTGTGTGGGTGTGTGGTGTGTGTGTGTGGTTGTTGGTGTGTGTGTGTGTGGATTACAGTTCGCGTGCAGTGTTGTGTGGGTTGTGGTGGTGTGTGGTGTGTGTGTGTGTGAGGACTTACAGTTCAGCAGTGACTGTTTTGTGGTGTGGTGTGTGTGGTGTGTGTGTGGGTTGTGGTGTGTGTGTGGAGACTTACATTCAGCAGTGACAGTGTGTGTGTGTGGGGTGAGACTTACAGTTAGCAGTGAGTGTGTGTGTGTGTGTTGGGGTGTGTGTGTGTGTGTGTGTGTGTGTTGTGTGTGTGAGAGACTTACAGTGGTGCATGGTGTTGGTCATGTGACAGTGTTGTGTGTGTGTGTGTGTGTGTGTGTGTGTGTGTGGTAGAGACTTACAGTTCAGCAGTGACATGTGTGTGTGTGTTTTGTGTGGTGGTGTGTGTGTGGCTTACATTCAGCAGTGCAGTGTGTGTGTGTGAGAGACTTACAGTTCAGCAGTGACAGTGTGTGTGTGTGTGTGTGTGTGTGTGTGTGTGTGTGTGTGTGAGAGACTTACAGTTCAGCAGTGGACAGTGTGTGTGTGTGTGTGTGTGTGTGTTGTGTGTGTGTGTGTGTGTGTGTGTGTGAGAGACTTACAGTTCAGCAGTGACAGTGTGTGTGTGGTGTGTGTGTGTGTGTGTGTGTGTGTGTGTGTGAGGACTTACATTCGCAGCAGTGCGTGTGTGTGTGTGAGACTTACAGTTCAGCAGTGACAGTTGTGTGTGTGTGTGTGGTGTTTTGTGTGTGGAGACTTACAGTTCAGCAGTGACAGTGTGTGTGTGTGTGTGTGTTTGTGGAGACTTACAGTTCAGCAGTGACAGTGTGTGTGGTGTGGTTGTTGGTGCGTGTGTGTGTGTGTGTGTGTTGTGTGTGTTGAGACTTACAGTTCAGCAGTGACAGTGGTGTGTGTGTGTGTGAGACTTACAGTTCAGCAGTGACAGTGTGTGTGTGTGTGTGTTTGTGTGAGACTTACAGTTCCAGGGGGGGAAATTGTGTGGTGTTTTTGTTTTTTTGTGGGGTGTGTGTGTGTGTTTTTGTGTGTTTTTAGAAATTACCGTTCAGCGTGACCGGTTGGGGGGTGGGGTGGGGGTGTGTTTGTGGGTTTTGGTGGGGTAAAATTGTGTGTTGGTGCGGTGGTTGTGTTGTTGAAAATTATTTCAAGGGAAAATGGTTGTTTGATAGAAAAGTTGCTTAGTGACGTTGGGTGTGTTTGGTGGTGTTGTTTGTTTGTCGTGGGGTGGAGAAGGAACCCCTTTCATTCCCGTAAATGTGGTTTTGGGGGGTTTTGTGTTTTGGGTGTGTGTTTTGGTGTTTGATTTTTGGGGTGTGGGAGGACCTTTCATTTTTAGCCGTTGGGGGCAGTTTTTGAGGTGTGGGGTGTGGGGGTGTGGGGGGTGTTTTGGTTTGTTAAAAGTGAGTTTTGTGGGAGGGACTTACCGGGTTTGCCGTGACAGGGGGTTGTTGTGGTGTGTGTGAGAAATTTTTTCCCAGTGCAGAGTGTTTGTGGTATGTTGTGGTGGTGTGTGTGTGGTGTGTGTGTGAGAGAATTAAAAAGGTTCGGCCAGTTTACAGTGTGTGTGGAGATTACAGTTTGCGTGACCGTGTGTGTGGGGGTGGTTTTGGGGGTGGTTTTGTGTGTTTGTTTGTTTGAGTGTGTGTTTTTGAGGGGGGGAGAGAGAGACTTACAGTTTTACAGGGGACTGTGTTTTGGGGGGTTTGGGGGTGTGTGTGGAGAGACTTACCGTTCAAACCAGTGAAAAGTGTGTTGTGAGTGGGTTGTGTGTGTGTGAGTTTGGGGGTGTTGTGTGTGTTTGTTGTGGTGTGTGTGGAGACTTACATTCAGCAGTGACAGTGTGGGGGGGTGGCACGGGTGGTGTGTGGGTGTGTGTGTGTGTGTGTGTGTGGGAGATTAAGGGGTTAGCAGTGGGGCTCTGGTGTGTGTGTGTGGTGATGTGGTTTTGGGGTGTGTGTGTGTGTGTGTGTGAAAAACTTACATTCAGCAGTGACATGTGTTGTGGTGAGAGACTTTTCAGTTTCAGCAGGGGACAGTGGGGTGTGTTTTTGTTGTGGTGTTTGGGGGGGGGGGGG
>JAZAVI010000261.1:0-99059 GCA_036326025.1 Chrosomus eos
CACTGATGGACATTTCACCCAATAATTGTGCAAAATTAGCATAAAATCATGCTGTCCACGAACAGCTCACAGGGGCACCATCAAATAAGTTGCCGGTGGGATGCTCTTTCTGTCTTAGAAATTTTAAGCCGGTGAATCCCCGTAAGGCACTGAGGATTTCAACACATGTGTTGAAATCCTCAGTGCCTTACGGGGATTCACTGGCTGAAAATGTCTAAGTCAGAAACAGCATCCCACCTGCAACTTATTTGGCGGAGCGCCTGTAGGCTCCCCGTGGACACTGCATTAAAAGGCCATATTTCATAAAGAAAGGGGTTATTTGTGGTCAAACCTACTGACCACCACCCAGGGGACACCATACAACACACTGATGGACATTTCACCCAATAATTGTGCAAAATTAGCATAAAATCATGCTGTCCACGGACAGCGCACAGGGGCACCGTTAAATAAGTTGCAAGTGGGATGCTGTTTCTGACTTAGAAATTTTAAGCCGGTGAATCCCCGTAAGGCACTGAGGATTTCAACACATGTGTTGAAATCCTCAGTGCCTTACGGGGATTCACTGGCTGAAAATGTCTAAGTCAGAAACAGCATCCCACCTGCAACTTATTTGGCGGAGCGCCTGTAGGCTCCCCGTGGACATTGCTTTAAAAGGTCATATTTCATAAAGAAAGGGGTTCTTTGTGGTCAAACCTACTGACCACCACCCAGGGGACACCATACAACACACTGATGGACATTTCACCCAATAATTGTGCAAAATTAGCATAAAATCATGCTGTCCACGAACAGCTCACAGGGGCACCGTCAAATAAGTTGCAGGTGGGATGCTCTTTCTGTCTTAGAAATTTTAAGCCGGTGAATCCCCGTAAGGCACTGAGGATTTCAACACATGTGTTGAAATCCTCAGTGCCTTACGGGGATTCACTGGCTGAAAATGTCTAAGTCAAAAACAGCATCCCACCTGCAACTTATTTGGCGGAGCGCCTGTAGGCTCCCCGTGGACACTGCATTAAAAGGCCATATTTCATAAATAAAGGGGTTATTTGTGGTCAAACCTACTGACCACCACCCAGGGGACACCATACAACACACTGATGGACATTTCACCCAATAATTATGCAAAATTAGCATAAAATCATGCTGTCCACGGACAGCTCACAGGGGCACCGTCAAATAAGTTGCAGGTGGGATGCTGTTTTTAACCGGATGAATCTCCGCAACCAAGCCGAATTCGGGCTCCATACTCAGGCATCAGGGGGTCCTATGGGTACCCCACCACGCCAGGAGTTTGGAGCTCCAAGTCGGCCTGGTGTCCGAGATACACCCGGTCAAAGTCCCATCTTTGACCGGGCATTACTCGGGAACCAAGCCGTCTTTGGGCTCCATAATCTAAGGTCAGGGGGGGCCCAAGGGTGCCTCCCCATGCCCGGAGTTTGGAGCTCCATCTCGGCTTAGTCCCCGAGAAACGACCGGTCAAAGTCCCATCTTTGACCGGGCATATCTCAGGAACCAAGCCGACTTTGGGCTCCATTCTCTGGGGTCAAGAGGGGGGCTGGGGTACCTACCCACGCCCGGAGTATGGGGCTCCAAGTCGGCCTGGTTTCCGAGATACAACCGGTCAAAGCTAGACCGGAAGTGGCCGTATCTCGGAAACGGAAAGGCCTAGGAGCTGGGGACGGTGGGGTCCGAAGGGGCCCTATGGGCCCCCTTTATGTCCGGAGTTTGGAGCTCCATCTCGGCTTAACTCCCAAGTTACAGCCGGTTATACATGAGGGACTTTTGGACAAAACGGTCGATATCTCGGAAAGGGCGGGTCCCAGCGGACCGTCCTTCGGGGTGGGGAGGGGCCCCTTGGGGCCCTCTCAGACCCCAGAGTCCTGACGTTCTGGGACCCTTCCTTCTGAAGTGCACCCTTTTCTGTTGGGCCCCGTATCTCGGCCTGTGGGGGCGCCAGAGCCTCGGGCTAGGGACCATTGGAGAGGGACACTCGAGACCCTACTTTGACCCGAGTTTGGTGTGGCTAGGCCGCTGGGTCCCCGAGGTATAGCCGTTCAAAGTTCGGTGCCATCCTGCAACCTAATAAACAGAGCCCCTATAGGCTTCCTCCTGGACGTTGATTTAACGGCTCATATTTCATAAATACAGTGCTTATATGTGGTTTAACCTGTTGTATGCCACACAGGGGACACTATGTAACACACTGATGTACAGTACAGCCATTAATTATGTATTATTGGCCTAAAAATGGACTGTCCACAGACCGCCTATAGGAGCTCTGTCAAATAGGTTACAGGATGGATGCTGTTTCTGACTTAGTTTTTGGGAGCGAGTGGATTCTCAGGAACTTTGGGGTCGGGAGTGTGGATTTTGAGGAATTTTGGGTCTGGTGTTCTTATACTTGCAATTTATCAGGTCAAACCTACTCTACACCACACAGAGGACACAGCACTACACACTGGTGTTCATTACAGCCATTAATTATGCATAATTTGCATAATATTCAACTCTCCACAGACAGCCTATACGAGCTCTGTCAAATAGGTTACAGGACGGACACAGTCGGTGAAGTCCAAGCTGTAACTTAAATGACAGGGTCCCTGTAGGCTGTTCGTGGACAGTACATTAAATGGTCATATTTCATAAATACAGTGCTTATATGTGGTTTAACCTGTTGTGTGCCACACAGGGGACACGATGCAACACACTGATGTACAGTACAGCCATTAATTATGTATTATTGGCCTAAAAATGGACTGTCCACAGACCGCCTATAGGAGCTCTGTCAAATAGGTTACAGGATGGATGCTGTTTCTGACTTAGTTTTTGGGAGCGAGTGGATTCTGAGGAACTTTGGGGTCGGGAGTGTGGATTTTGAGGAATTGTCCACGGACTGCCTATAGGAGCTCTGTCAAATAGGTTACAGGTTGGATGCTGAATTTGACCGGGTGTATCTCGAGAGCCAAGCTGACTTTGGGCTCCATACTCTGGGGTCTTGAGGGACCCATGGGTGCTCATCCACACCCGGAGTTTGGAGCTCCAAGTGGGCGTGGTTTCCGAGATACATCCGGTCAAAGTCCCATCTTTGACCGGGCATAACTTGGGAACCAAGCGGGACTTTGGGCTCCATACTCTGGGGTCAAGAGGGGGCCATGGGTACCTACCCATGCCCGGAGTATGGAGCTCCAAGTCGGCTTGGTCCCCGAGAAACACCCGGTCAAAGTCCCATCTTTGACCGGGCATTACTCGGGAACCAAACCGACTTTGGGCTCCATACTCAGGGGTCATGAGGTACCCATGGGTGCCCCTCCACACCCGCAGTTTGGAGCTCCAATTCGGCCTGGTTTCCGAGATAAACCCGGTCAAAGCTGGACCGGAAGTGGCCGTATCTCGGAAACGGAAAGGCCCAGGAGCTGGGGACAGTGGGGTCCGAAGGGGCCCTATGGGCCCCCCTCATGCCCGGAGTTTGGAGCTCCAACTCGGCTTAACTTTCAAGATACACCCGGTTATACATGAGGGACTTTTGGACAAAACGGTCGATATCTCGGAAAGGGCGGGTCCCAGCGGACCGTCCTTCGGGGTGGGGAGGGGCCCCTACGGGCCCTCTCAGACCCCAGAGTCCTGAGCCTCTGGGACCCTTCTTTCTGAAGTGCACCCTTTCCTGTTGGCCCCCGTATCTCGGCCTCTGGGGGTGCTAGAAGCTCGGGCTAGGGCCCCTTGGAGAGGGCCCGTCTGGATCCTACTTTGACCAGAGTTTGGTGTCGCTAGGCCGCGGGGTCCCCGAGTTATAGCCCTTCAAAGTTTGGAGCCCACCTGTAACCTATTCGACAGAGCCCCTATAGGCTTCCTCCTGGACTGTACATTAATGGGTCATATTTCATAATTACAGGTGCTTTTATGAGGTGAAACCTACTCTACACCACACAGGGGACACAGCTCCACACACTCATGTACATTACAGCCATTAATTATGCACAATTTGCATAATATTCGAACGTCCACAGACAGCCTATAGGGCCGCCGTCAAATAGGTTACAGGATGGATGCTCTTTCTGACTTAGACATTTTCAGTGGGTCAGATCCTGTAAAGATTTGGGGATTTCACACTATGTGGTGAAGTCCAGTCAGTAACTTATTAAGCTACAGGTTGGATGGTGATTTTGACCGGGTGTATCTCAAGAACCAAGCCGACTTTGGGCTCCATACTCTGGGGTCACGGGGGGCCCATAGGTACCTACCCATGCCCGGAGTATGGAGCTCCAAGTCAGCGCGGTTTCCGAGATACACCCGGTCAAAGTCCCATCTTTGACCAGGCATAACTCAGGAACCAAGCC
The DNA here is from genome assembly GCA_036326025.1 of Chrosomus eos. Taxonomy (NCBI): domain Eukaryota; kingdom Metazoa; phylum Chordata; class Actinopteri; order Cypriniformes; family Leuciscidae; genus Chrosomus; species Chrosomus eos. Next base: position 4,338 of record JAZAVI010000261.1, read on the forward strand.
GACTTTGGGCTTTATACTCTGGGGTCATGGGGGGCCCATGGGTACCTACCGGTGCCCAGAGTATGGAGCTCCAAGTCGGCATGGTTTCCGAGATACACCCGGTCAAAGTCCCATCTTTGACCGAGCATAACTCAGGAACCAATCCGACTTTGGGCTCCATACTCTGGGTGAAGAGGGGCATATGAGTACCTACCCACGCCCAGAGTATGGAGCTCCAAGTCGGCCTGGTTTTCGAGATACACCCGGTCAAAGTCCCATCTTTGACCGGGCATTACTCAGGAACCAAGCCGACTTTGGGCTCCATACTCTGGGGTCATGGGGTGCCATGGGGACCTCCCAACACCCGCAGTTTGGTGCGGATGTACATTACAACCATTAATTATGTATTATTACGAGAGGAAGACCAGGATGAAGCGTAGTCACTTAGGTGGCACTTTAGGCGCTCTGTGGACAATTCATGTAGAATAGGCGCCTAGGTGGACAAATAGGCTGTCCGTGGGAAGAGAGGAAGACTACGGTGAAGAGTAGTCACTTAGGTGGCACTTTAGGCGCTTCGTGGACACAGTGATGGAGAATAGGCACTTAGGTGGACGAAAAGGCTGTTCGTGGGACGAGAGGAAGACCCGGATGAAGAGTAGTCATTTAGGTGGCACTTTAGGCACTCTGTGGATAATTCATAAAAAAATAGGCGCCTAGGTGGACGAATAGGCTGTTCGTGGGATGAGAGGAAGACTCCGATGAAGAGTAGTCACTTAGGTGGCACTTTAGGCGCTCTGTGGACAATTCATGTAGAATAGGCGCCTAGGTGGACAAATAGGCTGTTCGTGGGATGAGAGGAAGACTACGGTGAAGAGTAGTCACTTAGGTGGCACTTTAGGCGCTTCGTGGACACAGTGATGAAGAATAGGCACTTAGGTGGACGAATAGGCACTTCGTGGACGCCATCCCACAACCTATTTGACGCCCGTCGAATAGGTTGCCCGTTGGAGGGCGTGCTGCCGCCTTGTGGCGACACCCTGAACTGCAGCATTTTGCAACTTCACCAGTGCGCACTTCTGGGGCCCCTAGCGGGGCCCCCGTGGGGGCTAGGATCGCGGGACAAAGCCCCAGGGCCTCAGGGGGCGGGGGCCGAGGGACCCAAGGCGGCCCCGGGCCCCCCAAAAATCATCTAGGGGGCGCTGCGCAGCGTCCACGAACCGCCTGCCGCGGGCCGCCTAATAGGCCGCGCGCGTCCCCGGGTTCCGCGCATGTTCCCTAAGGGAGATAGGTGTATTGTATCAATAATAATCCATTTCTATATGTATATATTAATAATAAACTTAATAAATTTACACATAATACACTTCATTTTGCATTTAAATACACACACGAACACCTAATCACACTAGACAATGGATTCGTCAGCTTCCGGTTGCGATGTGCAGCGATGCGCAGTAATAGCTTTACAGTAAACTTCTTATATCTTATATTAATGACCGTTAAAGCAAGACTATGTAAACAAAAACACAGCCACTGTACAAAAGTAGCAATTTTAGGATAACGGACACAGCAATGCATCATTTTCTATAAGATCATCATGTTTTTAGCATGATCCAGGGGATTAAAACATACAAAATATATTTCAGGCCTAGTGGAGTTTGTAACTAATAATAGTAGTAAATGTGTAAAGTTGCATAAAATGAAAATACTCAATAATGCAAGAAAAAACTACCTCAAAAAACTGTTATCTGTGCTGTTGTCCAGTAACTCCAGTTGGAATCTTCACCCCAAAATGGCGGCTGCACTACAGAAGCGCCACCTAGTGGCTGTTACCAAAACAGCATCAGAGTTTCGCCTCTTGTTCTTCTATACTCTTTGATCGTGTGTGCACGCGCTCCTATGATAGTGACAATGAGAGTGAGGAACGAGACGGTGCGGTAAAGTAGGTTTAATGTTGGACATTCGTTAGACATTCAATCTTTCTTCAGCATTAATTGATATGTAATGGCTTAATAATCGTGGATGATGATGTATCTCGTCTAGGTCACATTGTAAAGCATAATATCAAAAGTGGATTTTAATATTATTCGATGATGTAATTGTTTTAAGAATTAGAAGTGAAAAAGTCCTCACAACGATCCCCACTTGGGCACTTTGAGTTAGGGAGTGTCTCAAAAGTGCCAAATCGACAATAAAGTTGGTTAAGTATGTGCATTAATCAACAAAAACACTAAAAACGTGATCCTTTTACATATGTATTTGATGTTAGTAAATAGATTAAGCCCATTTTTTACTTTTATATTAGGGCTGCACGATTTAGGGAAAATGTCATATTGCGATTATTGAGGTCAATATTGGGATTGCGATATAATAAACAAATGGTTTCATGAGTCAACTTGCTTAGTTCTCAAGGAGAATGCACACACAGATTAGTGATAATGCTGAAATGAGTATTTCTCAACTCAAACTAGCAACAACAACTAAATGATTGATAACACCTATAAAGATCAATAAGCCATTGATGTCTGGATAGAAAATGACCCCCCCCCCCCCCCCCACACACACACAATTAAAAAAAATTATTATGGCCATCCAACATTACAGTGATTCCATCATTACAATTGAAAGCTATCACATTTTTTTTTTTAATATTAGGCTTAAAAAAATATAACAACTTTTCATTTAAGTGAACTTCAAACAATTCTCACATAAAAAAAAAAAAACATCATATTTTACCTGTACCTGCATAAATTATTAATTAGATATAGACTAATCCTTATTAAAGTTGCACAAGTTCTTTAGTCCAAGAGCAGGGAGTGTTTTCTCTGTTCCCTTTTGAAGGATTACAAATTTAAGAATATGTTTAAGATCTATTTCCAATATAGATAGTATTTTAAATGAGAAAGTTGCACACTGTTTTTCCAGTTTTGAAGCAATCAAGGTGTCGGACATTAACCTCACAAGCCCTGACGGGTGCCTGTTCCTGCTGGACATGCTGAGCAGGTGTGAATGTTAGAGCCTGAGCAGATTCTTAAATCAACACTGAGACTATCACTTGTTGTTTCCTCATGTCTCAGCATGTGAAGTGACCTGCTGAGAGGGTCTCCCCCCCTCACCTTTTGTCAGTACGGGAAGCTCTGCTTCATCCTGTTCTCCTGGCTCAGGACATTTACATGTTTTGTTTTGATGTATCCCCCCCCCCCCCCCTCGAGGAAAACTCCTCCCCTCCGTAAAAGAATATATAAACTACAAATGTATTAGGTTTTAGTTAGACGAGATTGAGATGCCTGCAGCGACGAAATAAAGAACATCTGCTTTAAAAGATACCTCTCCGTCTCCTGGTCTGCGCTTCTGACTTTTCTACACTTTAAGAAGAAAAAAGTTCACAACACTTTGCTCTTTGATTAACTTTAAGGACAGAGATAATTAGTGGCTACTGTGTACAAGTAGTGATGGCCAAATGAAGCGTTTTGAAGCATTATTGCTTTCTGGTACAATTGTGTTGAAAATGGTTCATTACTCGAAGCTTTATTCAGATATAAATTGCAACACCATCTCCTGGTGAAGTAAATGTAATGCAACAAAGCTGACAACCATAAAATGCAAGTAGGCTTATATGTTAACGCCCCGTTTATGACGTGTTTACAGTGCTGTGAAACTCATTTATGTAGGTGAATTTTACAGATACTGATGAATTTCATGTGTTCACCTTGATAATAAAACATCAAGCATGATGTGTGTGTGTGTGTAATTATTTTTTTAGACAAGGACAGAAGATCAGACCAGCTTAAAAAAAGTTGGAAACCATCACAGAAATTCTAATGGTTTCTATTAAAATACCAATAGGAACCATTGGCTTTTACCATTTAAACCACTACAGAATTATTTTTTATAGTGTGTTTGGGACATATTCCATTAGGATTTAATGCCCCCACCAATAGAACCCAACACATATCAGTAGAGGCCCACAGAGACCACTATAATTACCATTACAACCAATACAATTGCCATGAAAACCATTAAATCCAATAGAATTTCTGTAATGGTTTCTATAGTTTTTTTTTAGCAGGGCAGTATCATGTGTGAAAGCTTATCTTGTTTAGCTGTGGGAAGCAGAACTCTATATCTTTTACTTAATTTTTTTATGTTGAAAAGGATGTGCTTGTGTAACTGGTTGTACTTCTATAATGTAGCAAGAGGGTTTTAGAAGTTTCTGTTTGATGCATGTTTTTATGTAACAATGTTCATATGTTCTCTAATAAAACAAAAAATGTGGCAGAGGGTGTTCTTTGGGTACATCATGCAGAAGGCTTAGACAAAGTGTTCATTAAATGTTAGTTAGCCGTTTTCTCCACAGTTTTGGTGAAAGGCGATTTCTTTTTTTTAAACAATTTCACCAGCTTTAGAGAATATCCTCTCGCATGGAACAGATGATGACTATTGGAAACTAAATGCTGCTGTAGCTCTTCAATAAGATGATCATCATAGATGTGAACTATTGTTATTTCTCTGTCTTCAGTCTGAGTGAATGCAGTATTACAGAGAAACAGAGTCTCATCCTGACTTCAGCTCTGAAATCAAACACGTCACACCTGAGAGAGCTGGACCTGAACGGGAATAAACTAGGAAACACAGGAGTGAAGCACTTCTGTGACGTACTGAAGGATTCACACTGTAAACTGGAGAGATTGAGGTCAGTCACATTCACATACAAGAATCAAAATGCTTAAAATCACTTCAACTGTTTAAACTAAAACACTTTATACTCAATATCTAACGATAAGCCTGAGTTCACACTATATTCGTACAACTTAGTATTTTGTGATCTGGTGAAATAAAGATGATGATCTCTCTTATGCCTGACTCACACTACAGGAGTTTAATGTGATCAAAGATATCAAAGAGAGATGTAATGAAACAAACGCCTGTAGTGTGAGCCAGGCATTAGGGATGCAGCGATAGCACTTTTTCCCGAACTTTCATTTTTTGTACTCGCTGATACCGTGTACTGATTCAGATACCTGTATTTTCACTGCATTTGTAATTATTAAATGTAATGGGTAGAGAAACCAAAAGAATATAAATTATATTCGTTGGCTTAATTTGTTCATCAAATATATATTTCCTTCAGTTATTTTCATGCTTGATTAGGCCTGCTAAAATGCATTGAATGAGCTTCTGTTACTGAACACTTCATTCTATTGCTCTATCATATTTTATCTTTCATTTAATAGCACAGCACATATTTAGAGCAGCTCCAGCAGGGCTCAGTGCTGAGGATTGGGTCAGTGGTTCAAATGTTTAGACAACAGTGAAATATCAATTCTTTATTCCCATTTTGATACTACAACAAAATCTACCAGCCTAATTAATGTGAATTTACAACATTATTAAAGACAAGTAAGCAGTCGCTAATAAAATAAGAACAAATAATCAAATTTCAAATAGCATTAATAAATACAATATATCAAAGAAAGGCTACAAATGAAATAAACAGTGTTTTTAGAGTTTTTCGGGGTAGATCTAACAGTAGTTTTCAGGTACAGAAATTTGAATAAAGTATTCAAATGTGAAATAACACTGCATATTCATTACTGTATAAATCAAATATATAATTGTTTATTATAGATAATTGTTTGATATTTGCATTCTCGAAAATGATGTTGATGTCTAACATATTAAAGTTTTCTGTGCCTTTTGTTTTCCTCCATATTCAGCTGTCAGTTTTTGCGACTAACTTTCAATGCATTTGTACAAAGAACAAAATAAAATTCAAGGGTAAGGATTTATATTGTTCAGGTTTAATTGATTAATCAGCTGAATGTTTTCCTCTCTGTTCTAGACTCTCTAACTGCAGTGTAACAGAAGAAGGTTATAAAGCTCTGGCTTCAGCTCTGAGATCAAACCCTTCACACCTGATAGAGCTGGATCTCACAGGAAATGATCCTGGACAATCAGGAGTGAAGCAGCTCAATGATTTACTACAGGATCCAGACTCTCAACTGAAGACACTGAGGTGAGACAGGATCAAATATTTAACTAAATTAGTTATATGGAGGCTAAATAGCCATAACTAATATATTATTTTAATATAATATATTATATTTATCAAGATCAGATCAGATGCTGCAGATGCTGTCATGATGATGATAACCGTCAACACATTTAGTTGTGATACGAGCTACAGGTCAAAGGCTGTATTTACACTGCAAGTCTTAATGCACAGATCTGATCTTTTGACCATATCAGATTTTTTTGGCCCGCCTGTTTACATTAACTTCAGACAGTGTCCGATATCTGTGTAAGGCTGGAAGCTTACGCTGCAATTTTGAACCAATAATCGGAACAAAAAGCAGTTGAAGGATGACTTGTATAATTCAAATATTTATCTGACTCCAATATAATTAATCTTACTCCATTAAAGGGTAACTAAACCCTAAAACAACTTTTTTTTAGTTAATGATCTGTAAGACTGGGGCTTTATTAATGCTGTTCATTGATTCAAGTAATTTCTTTGACATGTGGGTATAAAGAGTTTTAATTCTACAATATATGGTGTAAAAACGTCTGAGTGCTGCCCTCTTCAGGTTGAATGGTGGCTACCGCAGTTGAATATTCCTATTGGAAGTTGTGGTGCCCTGTGACGTAAGAGGGTACCAGCTAACCACGCCCTAGCCTACAGAGAGACGTGTCTCAGGTGCACGCCCCCCTCCGCTGGGCTCCGCCCACTTTTCAAGCATTTTTCGAATATTGCCAGTGGGTGGAGTCAGGCTCTGACCAGGGGTTTAGTTACCCTTTAAAGTTGTTGTTATATTCTTTACCTCTTATTCTTTAAAGGTAAAGGTCTTCATTAGAACTGATTGGAAAAACGTAGGATTTAACCTGAACGTTTAGATAACAAAAGTTATAATCGAGGCCGTAAAAGCCTTTCTCAGAGTATGAGGTTACGCACCGGTGTGCGGGAGTGGCGAGGTTAAAGCCTTTCTCCAAGATCAACAGATACCTTTCCTTCTTATACCCTGAGCAAAGCATTGTTAAACATGAGTGGACTACCAACACCGAAACTGACCGACAGGAAACCAAAAGATGAGGCAAATGACCCTTCGCGTGGAGCTTGATTGACAGGTGTTCTAACCAATCATACTTCGCCATCCGCCATTTTGTCCGAAAAAGCAGCCAGTAGAGTTAGATTAACATGGGAGGATTTGAACTTGGTAAAATGAATATACTGACGCCTTTCCGCGGTTAAAACAACATTACTTCTTATGTTCGTTCATGTTTATTTGATGCTATAAATGAACTAGAAGGAAGAGATGATCAGTTCACAAGCAGCTTTAACTGATGCTCTACAGCGATCTGCCACGACACATTAAAGAGCCACAAAACGGTATTTATTGTTTAAAGCTATAGTATACGATGTTGAAAATCGGTCGAGAAAGCCTGAGACGGTAGGGAAGTTTTAAAAAACTCATCCCGCCCCTCCACACACACACACAACCCTCCCCTCTGTGCTACCTGATCCTTCCCACCGGGAAACGACCTGAACAACGTCACTCAGTCAAGCTGTGATCACCGGTAGTAAGCATCGGAACTGACATGTAGATGCTTCAAATGACCTCGCTAATGTCCACATCATATGTAAAATTGCATTTAGACACTTGAACTTAGTTGCTTCATCAACAATTCAATGTCACGTTTGAGTTCACGTCAACGCAAGATTAGCAACACATGAAATGTTCTAAACTCCCCACCACCACTACTAGTATTGCTAAGGTTTTCAGTAATTGTTATTGCAGCACACAGCGCATCTTGTTCAAATTCCGATCGGCTCGAACAGAAACCCGCTAGGCCTACTGAAATATATCAGGACTGCCAACTTTTGAGTTCATCTTAGAGTGAGATTTTGGGGGGCGTGGCTTGGGTTATGGGGGAGGGGCTTGTTGGGGGGCGTGGCTTGGGTTATGGGGGAGGGGCTTGTTGAGGGGCGTGGCTTGGTGTGGGAAAAAATACAAACACAAAATCCTTGCATTAGCAGAAGTGTATTAAGTATATATTGATTGTCAAAGTATTTGGTATCTGTACAGAATTTCTTGGGAGATTTACATTACATTTAATTTTACATTTAACATTTTAATTGACATTCTGTTCTTAGAAAACAATTATTAACATTAACTACTAGGCATGTCCAGATATTTGTCATCTGGAAATGTTTTGTACTGTTTTTTTATGATAAAGTTATGTAAAAGAACTACTCAGTGCTGCAAAACAAACAACTCTGCTAATGATAACTTAATTCTATATAACAGCATAGGCTTATTAGTCCCCCTCTCCCCTGTGTTTGACGATTATTGACACAAATGTCACGCAATAATGATACATTATAAATGAATACAGTGAGGTTATGTATTAATACAAAATAAATACTTAATAAAAAATAGATGCCTACTTAAATAAAAACGTTTTAACTTTTACTTTACTCTTTTAGGCTACTAACTCTTTGAAACTTCTTAAAACATACTGTCTCAAAACATATAAAATAAATTATTTGCTAAAATAATGACAAAACTGAGAAATTAGAAACATAATGAGAGCAAGGGTTCAACAATGACAATTATTGTTCAAAACTGTAAAAATATTATTATTTCTCAACTGTCTCAATACAGTGTAACTGTCCTCAAAATCGTTTTTATTATTATTATTTTAACAGACTTTGTTGGATTGTACATGACAGAATCCAACAAAGTCTGTTCTGTTACTATAATAACGGTATGATGTACTGGCGCTCGTTGTATATGTGTGTATGCAATGTATTTTTCCCTCGGGCTTGCCGTAGCTAGGAATGGGTCGTGCGCACTTGGTGGAGTGTCGCGGGCATTTGGAGTTAGTGATCTGATCTGATGTGTGTGGTATAATAAAGTGGAGAAGAGTTCAAACTGCTATGTTTATTTATTTATTCAAACTGCTACCCTTACACCTAGAAGTTCCCCTGCGGCTGTTTTCTCCAACTTAAACCGATACCGGGACTATGCGCAGTTGCGCACGAATTGTCTATGCACGCGCGAGGTGTCTAGATTATGCGCATGACTATAAGGCCAACGCTGGCAGACACAGAACTGACGAACTGACGCGCTACAGCGATTTGTCACATTTCAAAGAGCCAAAACGTTATTTATTGTGTGAATCTCGTAGAAATATTGACAGAATCTGACAGCTGTGGATTTGTTCCATATCAAAAGTAACCTTCTCTGTCTTGTCTGTCGGTCTCAGTGTCCTCTTTGTCCGCGATTTTTCTCTGCGTGAGAAAATGGATGTGTGGCGTGAGAGCGTGTGAAAAGGGTCAATTGCGTGAGTCTCACGCTCAAGGACTTCAAGAAATATAATTACTTTAACCCGTGGCCGTGATAGGCGATGCTAAACGGCTAACAATCCAATGCCGACCGGCAGCATGAGCAAGTTGTCAAACTGATAAAAAGCTATTTATGTAACACGTCACATTATAAATAAATGTTTACCTGCTCAACAAAAAGTCAGCTGTGTCAGCGCCCGGTCTTCAGTCCCAGATATTTCTGAAGCTTCCTCCAACGGTCAATGGTGGACCCTATAATTATCCTACTCAGAGTTCGGCGTTCTTCACATTTTTTTTTAATCTCTGCTCGTTCCTCTAATGACTTTCTCTTTGGTCCCAACTTTACTGTAGGGGCAAGCAGGGGCCGCTTGCTGCTGTCGTTTTTTTTTTTATCCATTGCTTTATCCATTGCTGATCTGATGCTACTTAGCTAGCTACCATAGACTGTCAGCTGCTTGCTCGCGCGGGGGGCGGGTGCGGTTGGGTGGAGACGCGAGCGCCAGGCGGAGTTTCAAGTGTAGCTGGTGATTGGATGAGAGCAGTTGACCAATGTAAGCTGTCCGGCCGGACAGCTTACATTGGTCAACTTCTCTGCGGCTGTACAGCCAATAGAGTAAATGGATTTTTTTCATTCTTTTTTCTATTCATATTGTTAGGATTTTACTATATAACCATAACCAGCATCTAAACGAGGATATTAATAATGAACAATCTTTGAAATCGTATACCATAGTTTTAAATTTCTTTCAAAAAATGACCACATTTGAAAGCTTAGACTTTGTTGTGATGATGAAGGCCATTGTGCCACATTTAGTTCTCATGTATAGCTTTAAAAGGCTTTTTTGAAGTACTATTCAAAGGAGAATCGGATATGCGTGTAGACGGAGGTCGGATGTCCAGATATTGGATCTGTATCTGATTTAAATCCACATTTGGAAGCGGCTCAGATCGGATACGTAAAAATTGGATCTCGTGGGGATTTTTGTGTTTACACGTGTGCAACAAATTCCTCTCTGTGTCAGATGTGAGTAAAAGATTGGATTTTTTGTGCCAGTGTAAACGCAGCCAAATAGACATCATGGGTCAGTATATGTGCTGCTATTCTGGAGTATACCTTGATATTTAACATGCACAATTTTGTTTTTGTGCACACTACCCATAAAAAATTCTAGATAACCTTTTAGTGAAATAGTTTTCTGGACACAATAATTTTCCATCAAGCCCAGAAAGATCTTAATTTCACACTCTGTATTCATAAAGAAAACCATGATCTAGTGAGCTTTTGCCCCTCTGCTCGTGAGACATTTCTATTCTTATGAGTTTGCTTTAGGATATGCTTATATATATATTTGTGTATTTGAATGTTCCAAGAAAAGTGTAACATCTAGATAACTAACTAAAGCTTGTCTTTAGAACAATAATTACGTTTTTTATCAACTGTTGAACTGTTCTGCAGGTTTTTGAGTCCTGCTGCAGAGGAAGCCTGTCAGTATGTGAAGAGAGTTGTGGGTATAAACCCGTTACTCGAGAGAAAGCTGAATCTGAGAGGACATAAACTAGGAGACACACAAGTGAATCAGATCGCTGCTCTACTGCAGGATAAACACTGTCAACTCAACACACTGACGTGAGTATTGCTCATTTATTTATAATATTACTTTACTTTTAGTTGTAATGTTAGCTGATGATAATATTTCCAGACAGACAGTTTGATCATAGGTCAGTAATTATTTCAGTGACTGTAGAGGCAGTGGTTAAAGCAGGGTTCTCAAGTCTCACGCATTGGCCGTGAGACACACGCAATTCAACCAGTTCACACGCTCACACGCCACACCGTGTATTTCTCACGCTGAAAAGGCAATGGCAATCAAGTTGTCCTGCAAGCTTTATATATAACGTTTTATAAAACGGTTAGTTCCAATCCTTGATTCTGATTGGTCAATAGCTGTGTTTTATTCACGATAAAACACGGCTGAGACCGCTTTACCCAACGGTTCTATGTATCACTACACAACACCCCTAGCAACCACCCTTAGCAACTTAAACACTTGTTTGATCTCATTGATATTGTTCATTTCAGCTAGAGTAGAGTATTGTGAGAGATCGAGTAAGCGAGTGTTCCTGCATTTACAGTAGACATAGCATTGTCCTTCAGGTCAGTCCTATATTCATAATACACAAATCCGTTTGAATGTCCGCTGCGATATCTTGTCCTTTTAACAGTTATGGGGTTTTCCGTTCCTATAGTCATCTGTCAGTTGCGTCTTTCTTCTCCGTGATCACAAGTTTGAATCCTTTCAATGTAAAAGTCTTCTCTACTGACTGACTCACTCATAAAGACAGTCTTTGCCGCCATCTATTGGCGAAATAATGTATGTAACTTCTGTTGCTGTTTACGGTCAGGGACTATTTTTTAGGAAAGGAGGAAAGGCTTTTAGTGATTTTACTTCATGAAAGTTGCATAGATACATATTTTTCAGCATTAATATTTTTTTGTGTGGTAACCGTTTTATAAAAGCAATAAGGTACTCAAGGCTAGTGCTGTATCGTGAATAAGTCATGGCTGAAGGGGTTGCACATCCGGTTCAGCGTTTGTTGTGTAAAGACACTTCCGGTCGAAATAACAACGGCTGAAGCTACATCGACGTGTCACTGTAGTGTCCCTCATTGCAAAAGTAATAAGCAGCGGCAACCATATTTCAGTTTTCATGGTTTTCCTAGCAATAATTGTCTGAGAAAGAAGTGGATACATGCTATAAGACGAGTAGAAGGACCAAAGTTTACGATCCTTAGAGGCAGCACATTTGTTTAGCCGACACTTCAGTGATGATGATTACTCTGCCACTACTGGCCGTAAGCGCCTCAGAAAAGGGGCAGTCCCGTCTCGCTTTATGTGGAACAACTGGGGAGAAACTTCACGTGAGTCTGTTTACGAACGAGTTAGAGTTCAAACCATACCACCCGACGACACCCAAGACGATGATGAAGTAGTTACTGAGGTGACAGCTGAAGCAGATCATGACTATGCAGTCACTCCTCTTCCAGGTATGTTTATGCATTTCTGAAAACAAATTATGATGCAACTTTCCCGTTATAGTATATTAAATATATAATTGAAGCCTTTATTACATTTATGTTGTTTCACTTTCAAGTCATATTATCATTTTAATAAATGTTGACACAAATTACTGTTCCAGGAAGATATCATACTTTTTTTCTCAAATTAATGCTGCCACAAATGAGCAGTAATACAGTTAAGATAAACAAAGTCTTAAAATGACCATTACAATAAATATTTGTTTTGAATCATAATAAAAGCCAGATAATTAAATATATGAATTTGTAAATCAGGCAGGTTGTATTACTGCACAACACCTTTGAGATATGGACACAGGGTCTGAGTGGGCAAAGATCTAATTTTGGGTATAACATGTAGCTATAATAATATTTGTTAACATAAGTAATTAATAATGGTTTGCCACTGTGATAAACTTTTTTTTTTGTGAATCTATGTGCACAGGATGCAGCAGCTGCACGAATACAGGATTTGGAAGCGGAAGTCAGAAAGCTGGAAAGTGAGATCATGCAGCTGAGAATAGGCCACTCTCTGTCCCAGTTTCAGAGATTCTGTGCTTCATATGAAGACATACGTTTTTACACCAGGTTTCCATCTGAAGAGGTCTTCCAAGCATCCTTGCTAGTCTACTGGTCTAAGGCCCAGAAGAAAGGACAGGCAACTGCTGTGGAAGCTTCTCACAGTCATCACCGCAGCTTGCCACTGATTGATGAGTTTTTTTTGTACTCCTGTTGTGTAGCTGCAGGACTGAAGGAGAAAGTTTTGGCTGACATTTTCAAAGTTAGTGTCTCCACTGTTTGCCGCATCATAATAACTTGAGCTAGCTATCTTTATCTTGTCCTCGGATCACTGCCCATATGGATGAGCAGAGAGCAAGTGAATGTCTGGAACAGTTAACCAGCTGTGGACTAACTGCAGCTTAATGAGTAATTTGCATTTTAAAGTGAACTATCCCATAAACAGTGACTTATGTATGTAATGAAATGTATTATATCTTAGTTACACCTTGTATTATATTTTTTTTCACATTGTATAGTTTAATAGACGATTAGTATCAGCTGTGCATTGTTGAAATAAAGCAACAATTGTATTTTCATCAAACATTGATTTTAAATCATATCTCAGTGTTAAAACATACATTTATACAAATATAAAATCTTGAAATCATCACAATTACATCATAAATAAAAATGATTTACAAAAGATTCCAGACTATCTTTTTTTTACAGGGTTAGTAGTATACAGTGCAAATAGGCCTATTACATACCCCCCTTAAGAAATTCATCCATGTAAGCACCAAAGTAGTAAAGGTCCAGATTTTCTCGCATCTTAGTGAACTCAACAGGCACTGTGTCAACATTCAAAGTGATCTAAAAAAAACAAAATCCAATATCAGTATATTTTAATATAGCAAGTTTAATAGAACATTCATGAGAACATGAAAAAAAAAGAATTTATAAGGAGAAACCCCCTCAAAATAGAAAATTGCAACCGCAGTAAGAAAATAAAAACTTCCCCTTTGACTGTAAGCTTTATAGTTTCAATACAGTATTGCATCACTTTTGAAAAGTACGGGTGATGTTATGTTAGATGTAGAAATTCTGAACTTCTAGTGTAAGGGTTTAGTTTTTATCATAACAGGTTTCACAGACAAGACATTATACAATTCAGTCTCAGACTAAAATGCATGTTTGAGCTGTTTTAACTGTCTGAAAGCATATCTTAAAATAAGCCAGTGTCATTCTTTTGTCTCAAGATGCATACCAGTAAGGTTTTTCTTTCTAAGGCATGTTTATTAAACGAAGAAAAGCTACTTAAACGTTCTAATTGAACTAAAGCCTAATCCTGGCTAAACCCTGTCTGTGAAACCATTTCTTATCAAACCTGCAGAGAATGTGGCTCCTCACGCTTCCTCATCGACCTATAACACCTACATCTCACGATAATCTCCCTGTTTCTCACACTCGACGCTGAATATTGCATGACAAAAATGAACAATCACATTAACGATTATTAAGACACATTTTCGGACTATTTTTACCCATTTAAAATACTCTTCATACTCTTCAAAAAATTAGCCTATCCTTGTATATCTGTAAAGCCGATTTGGAACAATCTGCATTGTTAAAAGCGCTATATAAATGAAGATGACTTAACTTGACAATGTTATAAAGGTAACTGTTATGTATAGAAATATCACTTTAGCAAACGCATGCGAATGTATGGTTCATTACTTACCTTCGTAATTAAAGATGTCATTTTCGTGGAAGAACTTGTACCCTTTGTTGAGTTTTGAGTGCGGAGCGATTGAATTAAGTTCGAGAAGACGAAAAACATCCGCTGATGACATATACGGTATATTCTTCAGGGAAGTTGTGAAGAGCGCGCCTGACTCCATTTCACCGGAAGTGTCTTTACACAACAAACGCTGAACCGGATGTGCGTTCTAACTTCCGTGAAAAAGGCCTATTATTGATGCAGTCAAAAACTCTACAACTACTGTAACCAGGCCAGAAGCGTTGGCTCAGTTTGGCTAGCTTACGTTATCTGAAACTAAGGGAAATGTTAGTGGGTATGGGAAGGAATGAAGATGTATTTTATTATTTTATTTACTTAAGTACTAAAAGGCTGTATCTGTACTTTACTTGAGTATTCTTTTTTTCTCCTACTTCCACTTTTACTTCAGTACATGTTTTCGATGAGTTTAATACTTTTACTCCAATACATTTTTTATGTGCTGCATCGTTACTCATTACAATTATAAAAATGTTACGAATCATTCCAAACCCACATACTCACTGCCAGAGCGGTAGATGGCTCTGTCACCAGGTTTGTTGAAGCTGGCTCATCATTGAGGGAATCAAGCGATCAAGAAGACGGCGCGTTCTGCCTTTTCCTCTACTGCCTGCCTCCATTGAGAACACTTCCTATTTGTTAGTGTGTTTCGAGATGGAAGAACCAGAAACACCACCTTCAACTTCGAGTGATCGTGGCGGTGAGGAAGGAGACCTCTGGCCCTACTTAGAGTCCATGTTTTCATTTGTCGGAGTGAAAGACAATTCATATAGATTATAGAATGTGCGAGGACGCCGACGCACTGAATCGTTCTTTGTTTAAATAGTTCAAAGTTACTATATTTAATGTTATTATCTTGACAAACTACACATCATTAAAAATATATAAGACGCAAGTTTCAGTATTTGACCACTATTGTATTCTGAGAAACTTATAGTGACAGTTATGTGTTAATTTGTGTCAGGAGTTAGGCCTATGTAATGAAAAAATGAGTCGATACCTTTAATATGAATTATGAGCGTCAGCCGCTCCCATTAAAAAAAAACTCCTGTGAGGTCGTCATGACAGTGCTTGACAAAACAACGTCCCTCAGGGCTTTTAGCTCACGCAGATTTTGACAAATATTGATCGATTTTTATAGGTTTAAGTCAGATTTCTATAGAGAGGAATAATATTGATTGAATTTATACCCAAAATGGGCCGATGTAATCATTATGAGCGTTGGATACTCTGAAATACTGTGTTTTCAATCCATACTGGCAGCCTGAGGGTGCCCTTTGCACATTTAGTCCATTTATGGAACACATGAAGAAGAGAATTATCATGTGACATTCCAGGAACTCGCTGACATAAACAAAGCTAACAGAGATCGCTGTAACATTCAGATAAATAGCCAATAAGCTGTGGAGAAAAAAGGCACAAGCAGGGAAGAGAAGGGAGAGATGCTTTAAAGAGGGAAGGGACATATGCTTTCTTTAAAGCTACACTGTGTAACTTTTTTAGTTTATTCTTAGCTAAAATTCTTAGTTCTTTAAAAAATATATGTGCTCATTAATGTATATTTACTTCGTTCAAGTAATAAAGTATTCCTGTGAGTGTATAATATGCCATTGAAAATACATACGGGTAAGGGGTTCTAATGTCGGTCGCCATGTTGCCCCTCCATCTTGAAAGTACATTAGCCAAAGAGGGACATACAGCTTCGCCTTTCGCGTTTTAACACTCGATGGCACCGTGTCGAGGAGGTCGAACTGGAAGCCATGTTAATCTTGGACTACATTGGCCACCGTAGGAGTTAAAATGGAATCGGAATTGAGAGGAACAGAAACTAATATTCACTGGATGGTCATATACCTTTTCACCGCTAGATGGGGTAAAAATCACACAGTGTAGCTTTAATAACTACATAACACAATACTTGTACTTTTACTTTCAGTACTTCAGTATTGAAAGTAGTTTATTTTAAAATTTACTACTCAAGTACAATTTTTTTGAATACTTTAGTACTTCCACTTAAGTGTTGTGCTTAAAGAGCACTTCAATTTCTACTCAAGTCACTTTTTTGATATAGCACTTGTACTTTTACTCAAGTCTGGGTCTCTAGTACTTTATACATCTCTGGTCAAAACATACATTAATCATTGCCATTGCATTTGTATTTATCAAAGATGTCAGGGAAAAAGCAAAAAGATATTTTATCATTCGGGGCACCAAAGGGTAAGCCCCCTAAAAAAGGAAAATGTCTGGCATTGAGCCACAGTTCTTCAAGTGGGAGCCCCCTACCCCTGTTATCAAGGCATCGAAATGTGCAACAAACACTTACAACACAAAACACATTTCATAAGCTGGAGTGTGTACTCTTGTGTATACACACACACTCCTTAATACTCTAATATGTCCATTTGTTCACAATGTCCCACCACACAATAAATCATTATACCATTCCGACTAGACACATTCAAAATGCAAAGAGATTTGTTTTTCCAAACTGTTTGGAGCAATTTGTTATATTTTTTGAAAATAAAACATTAAATGTGATGAATTGCTCTGTCATTTATCAGATTTACCAATTGTTATAATGTCAATTTGTGCTGGTTAATTATGAACAATGGGTAAAATGGTGGGGCGGGGATGGGAGGGGGCGGGGCTCCATTAGGGCTCCTCCCCTAACCGCATGTGATCTCACTCCAAGCTTTTGATAAAACTTGAGAACCCTGTTAAAGTGGGATTTGGCAGGTGGGGGAACCCTCACATTTTGTGTAGATGCAACAGGGAAAAATGACTCACCGTGGGACAACATATTGAGTATCTTGATATAGCAATACTTTTTGGGACAAGAGTGTCACTGTGGCACAAAGTAGGCTATCACAGTACTTATAACTTGATATTTTAATGGTTTTATTTTGGTCCAAACATCTACACTGATATGATGAGGATACTATGCTAAAATTGCTGAACACCACAATATCGAACATAACCTTGTTTTTCACAATGTAAATTTAAACATAAAAATGGGAAGTTAAAAAGACTAAAAATGGCTGAAGACGACTATAACAGAAATCAATCAATCACTACTTCACCTTTGACTTTTAACTCCACTGCAACATCCACTTGCTCTGGCTAGAACAGCAACTGTCAGGGGCGGACTGGGACAAACATTCAGCCCCCTGTGTTTTTAATACAGAATCAATATTCATTTCAATTAAATTGCTTTATTTTTGTCCATGCTTGTAGATGAGGTTGACAGAAGTTGTCCACTTTCGTCCCAACAGAGGATGAAATGTGTCGTTATCTTTGAGTTTGAGTGACGTAATATCCCTTTCAAGTGAACGCGTGAAAGCGGCGTGAGACCAGGGGCGTGCAGAGAGTTCCTCAAGGCCAGGGGCTCAAATGTGAAAAAGGGGCATGCATATATATATATTTGTTATGGAACAAAAGTTTGGAAACATTACTATTTTTAATGTTTTAGAAAGAAGTATCTCATGCTCATTAAGGCTGCATTTAAAAAAAAAAAAACCAGTAATATTGTGAAATATTACTACAGTGTAAAATAATGGTTTTCTATTTTAATATACTTATAACCTTTGATACTTTTTTCAGGATTCTGAGTTTAAAAGATACAAAAAGAACAGCATTTATCTCAAATAGAAATATTTTGTACCAATATCCACTATACTTTTCAAAAGTTTGGGGTCAGTAACTTTCTTTCTTTTCTTTCTTTCTTTCTTTCTTTCTTTCTTTTTCTTTCTTTCTTTCTTTCTTTCTTTCTTTCTTTCTTTCTTCTTTCTTTCTTTCTTTCTTTCTTTCTTTCATTCAGCAAGGATGTGTTAAATTGATAAAAATTGATAGTAAAGACTTATAAAATAATTTCTATTTTAATTAAATGCCGCATCAGAAATAAATGATATTTTTAAGTAGGCCTATATTAAAATAGAAAACCATTATTTAAAATTGTAATAATTGTTTTCTGAATTTTTAATCAAATAAATGCAGTCTTGAAGCGCATAAGAGGCTTCTTTAAAAACATAAAAAATATTAATGTGTCAATTTTTGACCGGTACTGTTACTATTATCAAAAATCACCATTTCACGTCTTGTTGTCAGCCTACACTTCACATCATAGGCCTGTAGGTGGCGCCTGGGCGTCATTAATTTGAACCAACTATGATAGTTTTTAAATGGTAAACGGTGTATCAATATAACTTACACAGGCTACTACTTACGATTAGAGCGACTTTTGGTGCTGGTTTTGTGCAGTGCTTTGTAGTCAATTAACATCCATTGTTTCAATGACGCAGATCCAGATCGCTTCGTAAATGTAAATCCGTCTGTAATTTTCAAACGATTTCTGAATGACTAGAAAATTACCACTCCACTTCACATTGTCCAATGAAATTTGAACTTTTTGTGCCAGATGACGATTGTTCGGTGTATTATATAACAGTCATCAATGAATTTATGCAATATTTTAAAATATGTAATATGTGGATTTAAAAAAAATAAAAAGAAATGAAGTTTAAAAATGGTTTGGTTTATTTTTTCCTGCCGTCGAGCCTAGACCAAATATGAACCATAGTATATTTTGGCTCGAGCGCATCAGTTCGGTTCCCGAGCAGACTGTTGAATACCTACGTATACGTAACGTTGTCGTTTACACTAGTACATTTTCGTATAGGGAATGTGGAGATGACGTCACGCCGTGTTGCATTATGGGTCCGCCGCCATATTTACAGGATCGCGCCCAATACCGCTGTATTTAAATGCATGTGTTGGAGGCTGTGCTTGGATTTTCTGTCGATATTTTAATAAACGTCGATATGGTTGTTCAGTTCAACTGCCATAGCAGGTCACACGATCGTTCAGGGAGGAAACTGGACAACGGAATACGTTTTTTCACCTTTCTTTCTTGGAAAAAACAACAAGGGAAGCAGGTCGAGGAGCTGACGAGAAGACGCCGGATCGCCGCAATCATGAGGAAAAACTTACTTACTGTCCTCCACTGCATACTACGTTTGTTAAAAGTTGTACAAAGCAAGAGGTTGTGTATTGTATATTCCTCGATGACTAACATTTAGGAGGATAGTTGATGAATGATGTTGAATTTGCGGTTAATGTTAGCAGCTGATGATAAAGCCAGGACACATTGCATGAATCAAATTATATTTATTTTCAATTTACAATTTGCTTTGATATTCTGTACATCTTTTTACATGCCTTTTTTAAAATGTCTGTGAATCATGATTTTATATAATAAATACATTAAGTGACTTCTCTGTTTCTGTACTGATTGCATCCACAAAGACCCTTTAAGTACACATAATAATGGGCAAAGATACATCAAACTTTTAAAATAAACGACCAAATACTCTCATTTTTACACGAAGGCACAGTTGTATTTAACAAGTTACCACATCTTGTGGCATTATAAAGTAACGTACAATTTTTTTTTCTTGCACAACCTATGAAAACTTAACATATGCTGAAAATAGCAAGCTAACATTAACTACGAGAGCTGCTTTTCAGGTAAAATAGCTTGAACTTTATGTACAATAGTAATCAACTTAGCATAGGCTTTGAACTCCAACACTAAATCAGATGTATCAACGTTTTTTATCGCGGATAGTTTGTCCAAATAGTTTTTTGACAGTGGCATTTAGTTTATCCCAGTAGGGTCCCTTCTTTTTTTCTTTAAACATCTCCATTTCTTCCGTTCTTCTTCAATTTTACCTCGTTTTAGCCAAACACCCACTAGTATACCGAAGGTAAACAGAGATCGTGCCTGTAAAGATGGCGGCCACGTCCCATAATGCAACACGGCGTGACGTACCTCCGCATTCCCTATCCGGTTGTTAAGTCGTGACGTAAGCGCTCTCCGATAATACTGTTTCCGGGTCCAAAGGCCGGGTCCTCTCTACCTACCTACCGCTTTGGCCGGAGTTTTAAACGTGTCCCCGTGTAGTTTTAATAGATCGGAGTTAAAAAAAACAAGTGACATTTAACTGTCATCTACCGCTTTCCCTGTGACGAGAAAGATAAGAGAAAATTCCTATTCCTATTCCTTAATCCCTAGTAACACCCACTGGCACTGAAGCAAAAAAAGCCCTTTAAAAAAAGGGTTTATGTAGTCTAGGATCTGAAAGACGAGCGGAGCGCTTGGGCCCGGAAGAGGCTAAACGTCACGCGTGACGTCAGACTTAACAACTGAATTAAAACTTTTGCTATGGTTACGCGCGCCTGCCGTCCTCCGGAGTTTTAGACCCTCGATAACGGAGACTGACCCCTTCAGTCGAGTCCGAAGCAAGACACGCAAGTGACGCAACCCATAGTGGCAACGGCACCTCAGACTGACAGAAACGTAAAAATAAACGTGAATTTAGGCTACTTTAGTTTTGTACACATTGCCATGTTAATTATCATCAAATGCATTTTGTTTTAATGAAAACAATATTACCATTATTTGTTTGAGAGGGGCACTTTAGACTAATTTTGAAAAAGGGCAGGGGCTCGAGCACCCAAAGTTAGTAATATGATAAAAAATAGATTAAGCCCATTTTTTACTTTTATATCAGGGCTGCACGATTTGGGGAAAATGTCATATTGCGATTATTGAGGTCAATATTGGGATTGCGATATAATAAACAAATAGTTTCATGAGTCAACTTGCTTAGTTCTCAAGGAGAATGCACACACAGATTAGTGATAATGCTGAAATGTGTATTTCTTAACTCAAACTAGCAACAACGACCCATTGATGTCTGGATAAATATTATTTCTGAGAAAAAAAAAATCCCTCTCAAAATACTTTGAAAAAAAATCTTAAATATATATTTTTTGCTATCAGTGTGAAAACATTTTCTCAAAAAAAAAAAAAGTGTTTCTCTCAAACCGTTTTTCTTTGCTCTCAATGCAATTTTTTGCTCTCGTGTCAGGATTTTGCTTTCGCTGTGAAAATTGTGTCATGGGCGGGGCCACGTTCTTTTTTTCCTATTGGAACGTTCCTATTGGCCAGTCGGGTGAGCATCGTCTTGTCTTGTTGGGAGTCAACATGATTTAATGAAGTGCATTTAAAAATGTATACATTTTTAATATAATGAATATGCTTTGGCCACCAGAATTGACACGCCACGTCATTAACCCCTGTATAGATGCAGTATTACAGAGAAACAGAGAATAAAGAAGAGAGACGAAACATGAAATGAAAGAAGAAACAGTGTCTTCCAGCACACAGAACTAGTGTGACTGGGTTTTAAAACAGACTATTGGAAACTAAATGCTGCTGTAGCTCTTCAATAAGATGATCATCATAGATGTGAACTATTGTTATTTCTCTGTCTTCAGTCTGTATAGATGCAGTATTACAGAGAAACAGAGTCTCATCCTGACTTCAGCTCTGAAATCAAACCCGTCACACCTGAGAGAGCTGAACCTGAACTGGAATAAACTAGGAGACTCAGGAGTGAAAAACCTCAGTGATCTACTGATGAACCCACAATTCAAGCTGGAGAAACTACAGTTAGTATCATTATACTGTACAGCAATTACAGTGTGACTGAAGTTTATTTATTTGAAGACAGCAGGGCTTATGTTTTATTGTTTATAGCAGTGCACTTTCTGGGTTCCCCTATTGCTCACATTTTTTTTATTTTTTTTATCTACACTCTGTGTAATTATTCTGTGGCTTAGTAAATATCACAGTAATATTTAACTTTATTAACTTAATAAAATATCTGAATATCATTTACTTGATTATTTGAGTTCAACATACCAAAATAATTGACTAAAAATCCAACAGTTAATTTCATTTAAAATTGAGTTATATATTTTTTTCACTAAAAGAATTTAGTATTTGACTAAACAATTATTTATTTATAATATACTTAATATATTTGTGAAATTTCTATCAAAATATTTGAGAATGGAGAATAAAACTGATCCGTTTCAAGAACGACAAATATTACTATATTCAAAACAATATTATTAATATATTTAACACTGTTAAGAAATTTAGCAAATTTACTCAGTTAAAACAACTGAATGTTTAAATGTTTCATTTTACTTCTAAAATGTTTGTTACATGAGTTTAAATGTAGACAATGTTGTATTCCACAATTATTTCCACTCAATTTTATTTGTTAATGTACCAGATGCAGTTACTCAGATCTACTTAATTATTTTACTTACATTTACATTTGAATTTATTTCACTGCTTTAAAAATGTAAAAAAAAAATATTTTTGAGTGTAAAAAATGTTCACCAAAAAATTGAGTAAATCATATTAAAACTGTTTAGAGTGTAGTTAGTAATTGTTTAATTTCCAGCATTTGATACAATGTACTGATTGTGTACATGCAGAAATCTGCCTTTTCAACAGAGAATAAAGAAGAGAGACGTCAAATAAACAGTTATAAATGAAAGAGAAGAAACAGTGTCTTCCAGCACACAGAACTAGTGTGACTGGGTTTTAAAACAGACTATTGGAAACTAAATGCTGTTGTAACTCTTCAATAAGATGATCATCATAGATGTGAACTATTGTTATTTCTCTGTCTTCAGTCTGAGTTATTGCAGTATTACAGAGAAACAGAGTCTCATCCTGACTTCAGCTCTGAAATCAAACCCGTCACACCTGAGAGAGCTGAACCTGAACGGGAATAATCTAGGAGACTCAGGAGTGAAAAACCTCAGAGATCTACTGATGAACCCACAATTCAAGCTGGAGAAACTACGGTTAGTATCATTATACTGTACAGCAATTACAGTGTGACTGAAGTTTATTTATTTGAAGACAGCAGGGCTTATGTTTCATTGTTTATAGCAGTGCACTTTTTTATATCCACACTCTGTGTAATTATTCTGTGACTTAGTAAATATCTCAATAATCTTTAACTTTATTAACTTAAATAAAATCTCTGAAAATCATTCATACCAAAGTTCAACATACCAAAATAATTGACTAAAAATCCTACAGTTAATTCCATCTAACATTTACTGTTATATTTAAGTTTTTATCACTAAAAGAATTTAGTATTTGAATGAATGAATGAATGAATGAATGAATGAATGAATGAATGAATGAATGAATGAATGAACTACTGTACACCCAAAGAGATTTACAAGAGACCAGTGGTAGTAGTGGTTCATTTCCAATGCGGTCATACATTTCTTCAAGAGAACGGCGTCATCTTAGCGGCCCCTAATTTAATAACAAATGATCATTTCGACGGAAGTGAATCAATCAAAACTAACTTTAGCTGGAAACAACATTATTCAAGAACCGCTATAAAAACAAATCAATCTCTGTTACCTTAAATTATATGTTTGTCTCTGTAAAGCTGCTTTGAAACAATCTACATTGTTAAAAGCGCTATATAAATGAGGATGACTTGACTTGACTATTGTAATTGATTTCACTGCTTTAAAATGATTAATTTTTCACCAAAAAAAATTAGTAAATCATATACAACTTTTTAGAGTGTAGTTAGTAATTGTTTAATTTCCAGCATTTGATACAATGTACTGATTGTGTAATTTATTCAACAGAGAATAAAGAAGAGAGACGTCAAATAAACAGTTAAAAATGGAAACTAAATGCTGCTGTAGCTCTTCAATAAGATGATCATCATAGATGTGAACTATTGTTATTTCTCTGTCTTCAGTCTGAGTTATTGCAGTATTACAGAGAAACAGAGTCTCATCCTGACTTCAGCTCTGAACTCAAACCCGTCACACCTGAGAGAGCTGAACCTGAGCGGGAATAAACTAGGAGACTCTGGAGTGAAAAACCTCAGTGATCTACTGATGAACCCACAATTCAAGCTGGAGAAACTACAGTTAGTATCATTATACTGTACAGCAATTACAGTGTGACTGAAGTTTATTTATTTGAAGACAGCAGGGCTTATGTTTCATTGTTTATAGCAGTGCACTTTCTGGGTTTCCCTATTGATCACATTTTATGTGTTTTTTTTTATCTACACTCTGTGTAATTATTCTGTGGATTATTAAATATCACAGTAATATTTAACTTTATTAACTTAATAAAATATCTGAATATCATTTTCTTGATAATTTGAATTAAACATACCAAAATAATTGATTTAAAATCCAACAGTTAATTTCATCTAAAATTTACTGTTACATTTAAGTTTTTTTCACTAAAATAATTTAGTATTGTCAGTAACATTCCCATGCAAGAATCAAAATGCTTAAAATCACTTCAACAATTTAAACTAAAACACTTTAAACTCGACAGTGAGTCTGAGTTCACATTATATCTGTGTAAAATTCTTCACATTCATGATTTGTTTGTAAGATAATCTCTCTTCCTCTGTTTGTGTCTTTCTAGTCTAATGTCCTGTGGCATTACAGATGTTTCTTCTTTAACTCAGTCTTTGACTAACTCAAAAGCACTGCAGTTTTTAAAAGAGCTTGATCTGAGACTCAATAAGATAGGAGACTCAAAGCAGCGGCTCAGAGACGAGCTACGAGACTCAAACTGTGACCTGAGGTGAGGAAACATCACTGAGATATTAAAGAGGTCTTCATTTACCTCTGATATCTGAACAAACCTTTCAAACATTCGTGGAAGGAAATTATCAATAAGCTTTATTGCAACAAAGGGTTTGTGTGAGAACAAAATGTGAAGTTATTGAAATGTTGAACACAAAGGAGGAAAGAGAAGAAAAGCACACTGTCACAGCTTTATACATCAACACCTGCTTTATGAACTGTGTCAGTAGAAGTGAATCATTTCAGTGTGAAAACAGACTTGGTCAGATTGTAGGAAAACGCTGCACTCCTGCTAAAATCAGTGCAGTTCCAGCTTCAGCTCACAGCGTCCAGCTCACATGAGAAATGTCTCTGTCTCTAGTGTGTTTTTTACTGTGACAAGCAACACGTCACACTACTCTACACTTACTTTACTCTCAGTTATTTACTAAGAGCCTACAAACATGTTTAAACTAGAGGACAAACGGCTTTAACTAAAGGTTTGTGTTTAACTCAAAATAACATTAGTATTTGCTCCCTGTGGTTTATTCCATACGCCGTACACTCATTAGTTTCTCCTTTACAGAGACTCAATAGCAGTCGCACCGACACACACACACACACACACACACACACACACACACACACACACACACACACACACACACACACACACACACACACACACACAACACACACACACACACACATATGAACAAGATTCAGATTTACATCTATTATATTTAAAAACACAAATCTATGCAAGATCATGTAAAGTCAGTAATTAATTTGATTACAGGAATTCAATTTAACTTATTTTTACTCAAAACACAGTAATTGAAATATAATAATTTGCACTTTGTTCCTCTGAACACTGATTGTTTTTGATTTTCTCTTCTGTTCCACTTTACAGAGATGAAGATCAATCACCAAACATCTCTGATAAAGATCGATCATCAAACACTGATAGATGCGTAATATCATAGTGTGAAATCATCATGAGAGGAGCAGAAACCATCAGGAGATCCACAGAAGAGTCTCTCTACTGTCTATGAGGAGAAATAAATGTGTAAATGTGTCTCATACAGGTGGAAGAGACTCAGACTTCACTATTAAATAAAGCAGCGTGTGTGTGTTAGCATGTGCATTAGAAACATGTGATATTGAATGATTAATGTTGGTTTATTATTCAGCCAAATTATGGTTTAGTTGTAATTAAAGGAGGAACAGAGGAAGAAGCTCAGATGAGTGTCAGCAGAAATCTTCACTATCAGGCCTGCAAATATAATAATGTTTTAGTGCTGGGCAACAATTAAATAATTTTTTATATATAAATATACACATATGCATGTACATATTTAAGAAACATTTGCATGTATATACTGTATATATATTTATGCATAATTAATATATATAAATATAATATTTTATATATAAATAACATATTTTCTTAAATATATACATGCATATGTGTGTATTTATATATATATATATATATATATATATATATATATATATATATATATATATATATATATATATATATATATATATATATATATATATATATATAATATTAACACAGTACACACACATATATTATGTAAACACAAACTTTATTTTGGATGCGATTAATCGTTGCCCAGCACTAGGACTAAACCCATCCATAATTATTCAAATATTTCTAATCATGAACGTGATTGTCAAGTATAGCACATAAATGTTTCAAAATATATAAAGTTTACATTTAACTTTTAAACATTTACATTATCTCTTAACATTTAATACACAGAATATCTTATGTTGTTGTTTATTGTGTGTGTGTGTTGTGTTGTGTGTGTGTGTGTGTGTGGTGTGTGTGGTGTGTGTCTGTCTGTCTGTCTGTCTGTCTGTCTGTCTGTCATGCACAGATGTACAGTGTATTGTCTTTGTTCTTCTACTAAACATTTTCCCCAGTTAACAGCATTTGTGTGTGTTTCACTCGCTCCTCAGAGAGCAGACGGATGTGGGCCACTTCAGGCGATGATGCGGCACTGCAGGCCTTCTTATGGCCCGGACAAAATGTGTGTGAGCCTGAAGTGGCCCACATGTAAAATGGCAAATATTTTAAATCACAATTGGGCCTTTTTAGGCAAAGATGCGGCACTCATGGCAATGTGTAATCTGAATGTGAGCCTAAAGTGGCCCATATGATAAATAATGAATATGGCCCAAATATCACAAACAAAATGTGGGCCACCTATGGCACAATGTGGCACAATCGACAATGACTAATCTGGGTGTAACCCAAATATGGCCCACATATGTTGCAGCAAATGTGGCCCAGTTATCTTAAAACAAATCAGGGCCAGTTTTGGCAAAGATGAGGGACATTAATCACTGTGAATCTGAATGTGAACCCATGGGCGTCAGTGTGGTGTGAAATGTCCTGGCGACAGAGACACATTCATTTATTTTCTCTTTCGCGCAGGTCATGTTTTGAAAGACAATGTCCTGTAACTTACTAATGTAAATCAATAAAAATGTATACAAAAATGTTATAATGTCCGACTCGTTTTATGAAGAAGAAAGCCTTAAGTTTTTAAAAAGCATTAGACATATATAACCCACTATTCTGCTTCAAGTAGCCCATGTTGACAATATGACATGACATGGTTTAATGTACCTAAACAATGATTACCAAATTTCTCTCTCATGCTCCTCATAAACACTGAAAACGGTGAAAAATATATAACCCAAAATTCCAATTATTATGAACTTTATCTGACATTAAAGGTACAATATGTAGGATTTTTGCAGTAAAATATCCAAAAACCACTAGGCCAATGTATATTTTGTTTAGTTGATTACTTACAATATCTCAAATGTTTCCAACTATTTGTAAATCGTGAGAAAATTGTGATTTTAACCAAGGAAACGGGGCGTGTGAGCAGCGGTGAGGAGTCGCCAGTCAATGACGTCATATCCGCGTTACCCTCGGTTTCCGGTCGTACTGCCATAGTAACCATGGCGACAGACATTGACAACTGGGTTAAGCCCGTTATGCCTAGCAGGACGCTAAAGAGACTAAAACGAAGATCAACATGTTTCGAGATGCGAGAGCTCCACGTCCACGACTAACTTCCACTCGACAGAGACGCGAGTGTTCATGTACTTTATTAGACAGGAGAGCAAATGTACATAAAACTAATCAATGTTATTTAGTTCAACATGATGAAATGTTAGAATATGATCTGTATGTTATTCTAATGTTGATCTAGCTTACTTAGTCTCATACAGCCAACAAACAACCCAACTAACAACATTCACTACACTCAAATGTGTTTAGTGTGATAGTGTAACTGTTAGAGCGAGTGAAACAGCGCTGCGTTACCTCAAGCTTCAAACAACCCAACAAACAACCCAACTAACAACATTCAACACACTCAAATGCGTTTAGTGTGATAGTGTAACTGTTAGAGTGAGTGAAACAGCGCTGCGTTACCTCAAGCTTCAAACAACCCAACAAACAACCCCACTAACAAATTCAACACACTCAAATGCGTTTAGTGTGATAGTGTAACTGTTAGAGTGAGTGAAACAGCGCTGCGTTACTCAAGCTTCAAACAACCCAACAAACAACCCCACTAACAACATTCAACACACTCAAATGCGTTTAGTGTGATAGTGTAACTGTTAGAGTGAGTGAAACAGCGCTGCGTTACCTCAAGCTTACAAACAACCCAACTAACAACATTCACACACTCCAAATGTGTTTAGTGTGATAGTGTAACTGTTAGAGCGA
This sequence comes from Chrosomus eos, assembly GCA_036326025.1. NCBI lineage: Eukaryota > Metazoa > Chordata > Actinopteri > Cypriniformes > Leuciscidae > Chrosomus > Chrosomus eos. Next base: position 33,306 of record JAZAVI010000261.1, read on the forward strand.
GTGAAACAGCGCTGCGTTACCTCAAGCTTCATTCCTCTAAAAAACTGACCTGTGGAGTATTAATCCAGCACTTGTGTGTAGTTGGGTAGAATGAAATGTCCTTACTCCTTTATATCCACGGGACTGGCGTGTGTGTGCGCTGGTGTACGTCTAGCAATCGCTCCTGCTTCACCAGTCATGTTAAAAACATCAATGTATTCACTCATCCATAAAAGATCCTCAGCTGGATGATAAGATCCATAATTCAGCTTAATGCTTTGTGTCATCAATATACCCCTTTGTTATAGTAAGAGTTAGCGACCCTGGTGCGAAAAATCCTACATATTGTACCTTTAAGCGTTTCTGCTGCACATTTTCAGCAGGGCAGCGAGCGGCTGTGGGTTGTCTCCCCACGGTTCTCATGGGCCAGCGCAGCAGCAGAATGGTTCAATTGAGCTTGAGGTTTAAAAAAAAGGTGGTGGATACAAAATGACTCAAGACAAAATCTGGTGGGGACGCGTACCCACCGTCCCCACTGAAATCAACGCCTATGTGTGAGCCTAAATTGGCCCAAACATTACATAGCAAATATGGCCCGATTACATTGCTGTGGCGAGCAGGACGAGGTTGAGGGCCGTGGGAGGACGGCGCGAGGACGGTGGCGTGATTGATAATGAGCGACTCCTGCATAACGCACAGTATCTCTCGTATATCTCACGGAGGAGCGGAAGCATAAAAGGAGGAGAGACAGTGGAGATTGAGAGAGGAACAGGCCTGAACTTGTGTTATGTTCTGTTTCTGTTTGTTGTGGCCAGCAGTCGTCCGCGAGGGGCTGCTGGCTTATATTTTCGTTTTTGTATGTTTTATTTTGTTATTAAAAGTGTTGAATGTTCACCGGTTCCCGCCTCCTCCTTCCCATAACAACGAATTTCGTTACAATTGCAAAATAATTTGGACAACATTTGGCAAATGATAAATGATTGGCACAGTCAGCACTGTCAAACCAGGGTGTAAGCCTTATTACACGTGTGTGTGTGTGTGTGTGTGTGTGTGTGTGTGTGTGTGTGTGTGTGTGTGTGTGTGTGGTGTGTGTGTGTGTGTGTGTGTGTGGTGTGTGTGTGTGTGTACTGTAGGGATGGGAAAAATAAACCTCATGAAGCACTGAGGCTTTCCCCTGAATGTTTTGGGACAAGATTCAAAGCATCAAGAGTGTGGAAAACAGTCCTCATCCGGAATGCAGAATCCCTGACAACATTCAAAAGACAGCTGAAAACTCATCTCTTCCATGAGCACTTAACCTCATAAAAAAAATAATTCTTTCTCTTTCTTTTAATCTGGCTTATGCTACTCTGAGCAATGCCTGAACTTTGTATTTTGAACACTACTTGCGTTGTTTTTGCCTCTTCACGATGACTTGCTTGCTTTAGTCCTCAGTTGTAGGTCGCTTTGGATAAGAGCGTCTTCTAAATGACTAAATGTAAAACACCGCCATCTTGTGGCAGGTCAAATTTACAGCTGCCAAGTTTATGAGCTTGGCTGCTGTGAGCGAGGTCAGAGACCTGCGTGAAGTTGGCCCCCCACCCAACGCAAAACGCCGTCAAAATATGCTCAATCGTGATCCGTTTGTGCTTTAAAACGTTTTGTTTGTGCTGCTTCTGTTTTTTAGACATTCAAATAATATTTTTAGGTCATTCTGAGGTCACTCAGCCCCACATTATCCAAATTCACCCAAAATAGTCTCGTTCATTTGTGCTTCGTTTGTGCCGGTAAAATTTTCGTTTGTGCTGCGTCGGGTTTTAAAATATCAGACATTGAATTATAGATGATGACGTCACCAGCCCCCCACATGCTCCAAATTCACCCAAAATAGACACGTTTGTGCTCCGTTTGTGCTGTAAAAAGTTTATTTTGTGCTGCGTCGGGTTTTTAAAATATGAACACTCAGCCCCCCCACATGCTTCAAATTCATCCAAAATAGGCTCAATCGCTTGTGCTCCGTTTGTGCTGTAAAAAGTTTAGTTTGTGCTGCTTTGTTTTTTTAGATAATAAAATAATATTTTTAGGTTATTCTGAAGTCACTCAGCGGCCCCCACATGCTCCAAATTCACCCAAAATAGTCTCATTAGTTTGTGCTGGATTGTGCCGGTAAAAGTTTAATTTGTGCTGCATCGGGTTTTAAAATATGACATTAAATCAAATTATAAATGTTGATATTTATTATAGGCTACAAGCTGACTGAATAAATTAGATTATTGAATTGGTCACAAAGATCAAAAATAGTTAGTAACGGTCATTTTGGTTCTTAGGCTATTTCTAAGTCATGTGTATCTAGTTTTATGTGAAGTCAGTATGATGTATGAGCTTTTTATTTCGGGTTTGCCATATTCAATCTCTTAACAAATGTTAGATGCTAATAAAGATGATTTAATAGAACATCAACTTCTTATCAGTGTTTTTGTAGTCCCTGTAGTGTTTATTTAAAACTTCTTGGTGTTCAGACATTATGTCAGACTATTTTTTTTCTATCACTCTCTTTCTTTTTGGGCAAAATGGATTTGTGCCCTCAAGTCGTAGTTTAATGTAACTTCAGCAAGTTTGGGCACGAGAACAGCAAAAATATCCTCGAGGTGAGGACACTTTTAAAGGAGAATTGACAAAGACTTTCTGTCGTCACATAATTTGTTCAATAAACAATTATCTTTACTTCATTTACTGGTCTCTCCTCATTGTTCTTTTTATTAATTTACTAGGAGTATCATCTGCTACACTTCACTGCCACCACTAGGGGCAAGTGAAAATATTGTTTCTTTCTCGCTTCCTGCTCTGGGAAGTCTGACACTGTCACAAACATCCATCCAACAGATGAAGAAGCTGTGAAAACTGGAGAAAACTATCGATTCCACCCAAAAAGAGGAATAGGAGTTCATACCTCTCTCCTTGTCCTGAATGGCACCATGCAGATCCATCTGTGAGCGGGAAAAGACTCAAAGTGGACATGTTGAAAAATGGAAACAATCAACAGCCTGTTAAACTCAGGAAAGCAAGAATCTCTGTGCTTAACACATGTGCATTTGATGCTTTTTGGCAATGCTTATGTTCTGCTTTCTGTGATAGTGTCACTTTTGAAAATATTGTTTGCAACCTCCTCCAGCTAGTGAAATCCATCAGCACAAAGGGTCTGAATGCACAGGCCTACATACAGAGCGCAGAACTGCTGAGCGAAATATTCAAAGCTGTCCGACTGAAGTCTGGTGATCTCCAAATTAATGCACAATGCCACATCTCCACTATCATAGAAAAGTCAATGACAAAACGTGCTTGTGTTTTATTAACGAAACAGTGCTCCTCACAGTATTATGGTCTCAGCCAACAAGTCACAAGGGAAATTCCCTTTGTTTGTACTTGGGTTGCTGTACTGCTGGCTTCTGGCATGGCTCATCTTCAGACCGCGGTGGAAGAAGGCCTTAGCCTTCCGGAGTCCCCCTGTGTGTTATATATAAAATGCATTATATCCTTCATCACACATATTGTGTCTGGTCACTTTATATCTTATATCAGAATATTATATTACTGTTAAGCCTACTAGGGGTATTAAAATACGCCGAACCATGTGTCCTGTATCATAGCTACATGAATGACCTTTGCAGCAAAAAAAAAACGGCGTGAAAATCAGTTCAGTATTCAGTGAGATATGATTAATTTAATGCGCTGACAGCTCATTTCACCTGCCATTCAGATTACACTGAGCGGAGCGGATGACCGGTCTAAGATGGCGGCTCCAATTCTCGTCCGTGCCAATAGGCAGTAGCGCTCGATAGGGCGTCTACCTATATGATGTCTATGGTTGGCCAAACACTAAACGATGACGTAGGAGGTGTAATAACCCTTCCTGCTACATTAATATTGTTCTTTCTTCTTCTTCTGGAACCAAGAGATACAACCATTCAAAGTTTTTGGTTAAGTAATGTATATAAAAAATACTACTTTTATTTAGCAAGGACTCATTAAATTAATCAAAAGTGAAAAACCGCAGTTTCACGTGGAGTATTTGGAGATTTTTAGAGATTAGAGACTCTAGGAACAACATCTCAATGAACAACATCTCAACACTATAAAAGCTTGTCTTAAATACAAGCTGGTGCAGTTAGACGATTTGGGCAAATAAAATTCTGGGCTATTATTTGAAGTTTTACGGTATTTAAGACCTGGAAAAGAAAGGAGACACTGACCTGTCAAAAGGCTCCCCAGTTTCTCGCTGACGATCGACAATAGTTGATAAATTGAACTTTTCTCAAAGGGAGTAGGGCCACAACATCACCTCCATTCAACATGTTTAATACACACTCTTCTTGTTCGGGCTTCAGTTTGCTAATGCTGGAATATTCTCCACAACAGAGCGAATTGCATCCGCGTCTCCATATCCGCGGTCGTTTTCGATTTCTCTGACCTAACTCTTAAACTCGGCGCTTAGCGACTACGTCACGGCTTTCAGCCCGCCTTCTGTTCAGTGATTGGCCCGGCTGTTTTCAGGCCGGTGGAAAACAGAAAGATAGGCTGCTATCTCAGACTGACTACAGGAGCAAAATGAAATTAGCGGAAGTAGGAAGTCTGACGTAGTCAGGCTATAGATATTCAGCTTGCTGACGAATCTGGAATTTTGGTCAAATGCAGGCTATATTTCACTGTGTATAAAACATACAATGTGCTTCAAATTATAATTGATGTTTGTAAAGATGCTCTACTTTAAGACAAGACAAGGTGATGTAGCTGTTGTGGGAGAAACTAAACAGGCCGAATGGCCGATGGTCCACGCTGAGGTGGATGTGGAAAGAGCGCAGGCTCCAGGGCGACGGGTCGAGGCAGATCGTAGCACACCGAGCCTCGGCTCCTCATGCCCAGGAGATCGTTATAAGATCATTATACACACTTCATTATAAATCACACAGTAGACATGAATCTAATAAACTTTTATGTAGACCAGGGGTGGGCAACAGTTTTAGTCTGAGGGCCACAGTTACTGTGGCAAAGTAAACGGAGGGCCACACTTTGGACAATTGCAATTAAATATAGTTACATGATTAAATGGTAAATAATTAAATGCTAATATGTATAAGGCTACTTTACAGTTATTTTGACTTTCAAGTCCTGATATTTATTTTTGCTAGGCCTGTCTGACAGCTATCTGTCTAACAACTGGATTTACTTTTAAGGATTCATTTCTTACACTACCATGCATATTGTTCAACTGTCATTCATACCAGCTGTAGCTATTCAAGATAGAAAACTATTAACAAAACTGCAAATGTATGTGTGCAGGTTACATTAACATACAGATACAGACTTCAGGCAATCTGGCTTGGAATTATCAAACTGAATTGAGGCTATATACCACCAGAGGGAGACCTTTATCACTGGATGAAAAATATATTATTCAGCAGATTTCAGTTGTGATTATTAATTTTTTTTTGTAATTTCTTTTGAAATTTTGTTTAAATCTTTTATAAAATAGAACACAATTTAAGTGTGTATGTTTGCTTGAAAGATATAAAGGACAACATGGAATAGGCCTATGCATCTCACAAAATTTAAATTTGATTTAGCTGTATCCTAACCATCTACGCGGAACATGCATAAGAAATGGCAATATGAAACTGAACAATGTTGTAAAAATAGCATCATCAATCAAGGGTAACTTGATGGAACTTTGGCTAGGCTTACTTTAGAAAAATGTATTTCATCCTATGCAACTGAGATGAAGAGCTTTTTGTCTGTGTTCTGTAACTCAATGTGAACAATTGAGGCGGTCGCCTTTCTTTACTAAGTCATCGAAATCCGGGGTCGTGTTCGACGTTGAGATGCACAACACGGACGACAGGTGTGCGTCGGTGAGTCGTGATCTGTAGCGTGACTTGTTAAAGTTCATTACAGAGAAAGTCTGCTCGCATACATACGTGGACCCGAATAAAACTAGCAACCTTTGCGCATGCCTCCGCATGTTAGGAAACTTGCCCTCGTTCAATGCACCGTAAAACCTGTCCAATGATGACAAGGTGAATTTCTCCTTAAGAGTGGGATCGCACTGCATGTCAATCAACTCAAGCTGAGCCTCCGGAGGCGCTTGGTCGCTGTCAAAGGAAAAGAGGGTGGACACCAGCTCCATCTCTTTTTCAGTTTTTCCAAAATCAGAGAAACGCCTGTTGAATTCAGTGTGCAGATCCTCCTGAGGTAATAAAAATAGCCCATTAAATCCACAGCAAAGGCAAAGTCCAGCATCCAATCGGAATCTTTAAGTTCTGGAGTCACCAGCCTTTCCGACATTCTCCAGAAACACCCTATCTGACTTCTCAGGTCCCACACACACGGCGTAGCACTGTGCCCAGGCTCAGCCAGCAGACGTTTGAGTGGTATGGGACATCAGCAGAGTTGCCAACTCTCGCGAGACAAATAAGCAACTGGAGCTTCAAAAACAAGCCCAAAACAAGCCCAATATTATTAGATTATTTAGTTTCAGCATTGTCATTTATTATTTATTACCAAATGAGCCTGCAACATATTAAAATGAAACCACTCCTTTATTAGAAAAGGATAAACGGATTAGGAAAAAAAAGGATTAAAAAAATAAAATAAAATAACAATGTCTGTTAGACGTGTTGAGGAAAATGATTTGGCATTCCGCTTGTGTTTTTTCTGTGCTTACATGTTGTAGGAGGTCTCCATCTCCGTTTTACAGTACCTGAACATCGGCTTTACTCTGATCATCAACCACACCTATCCAGTCTTTAAGTTGTTTGTCCTTTTCCCAGTCTTTGTTGTACTTTTTGCCATACTTTGACCACTTTGTTGGAGGCATTGTTTGTAGAAATTGAAATATGTGCACTTATGTCTATCATAGCTTGGATTACCTGCACGTTGAACGGAATTTTTCTCCAATGAGGGGGGTAAGGCGGCGGATTCAGCAGCATGTTTTGACGAATTACGCCACAGCACTTATATGATTGCACTGATTGGCTATAGCTGTGAGCAGACAGTGTCGATCAATGTTTTGGAGATTGAGGCTATGTTTACACGGAAATGATCTGAAGAGAAAACGCTTTTTATTTTGCGTTTAGACGAGCGTTAGGGTTGGGAAATCTGCGTGCATATGGTGACGCAAAAGTGTGTGAAATTCGATGTAGTAAGCACTCCAGGCGGCAATGTGAAACACTGACACACAACAACACCGCGCCTGCGTACAACCTTCCTTCTACTTTTGCGTTTTTACCCTTTAGACGGGAACGCGACGGTGAAGCGTTTTTAAGATTTCCACTCTGGAGGGTGGTTTCACTTTCACGTGACCATAGATGTAAAGATAACAAAGTTGCTTGTCAGATTTTCCTAACAAGCAACCATATTTTTTTTAATAAGCCCAAAAAAAATGCAACCCTTAACCCGTGCTATTTTAACGTGACTTACTATAAAAAAAGCCCCAAAGTCGCGTATTATAAGCGGACTTGGCAACTATGGACATCAGTGTGTTCTGCCTCACTCTCCTCCAACAACTGGATAAACTGGCGGTGGTTAAGCGCCCGGGCCCTGAATAAACTGACAAGTTTTTGGTGACGTGATCAAGCTTTAACACCGACTTAGACAAGGCCTCCTGATGAATGATGCAGTGCAAGAAAATCCGAGTTGAGTTGGGGTCATCCTCTCTCACCATGTCCTGTATCCTACGCAATAGCCCAGTGTTCTTCCCAGTGAGGTTTGGACAGCCATCAGTGGTCACGTACAGTAACGGTAGGTTTGTTCGGTAGGTTCATTCTCTGCATGCATCCTGACACCGTATCATAGAGGTCTGAACCCCTTGTCGTCCCCTTCATTGATTCCATTGAAAGAAACTCCTCCACTATTTCAAATGTGTCAGTAATACCTCTGATGAATATAAGCAGCTGGGCAGTGTCTTTAATATCAGTGCTCACTAGTGATGTTACGTTCGTGAACGAATCGTTCTTTTAGAACGAATCTTTTAGGTGAACGAATCATTCTCGTTCACGTTATCCATTGACTCATATTTCTCGTTCACTGAAATTCCTCCCTCCACCACTGCGCGCCGCTATTGCGCGCATGCGCAGCTCAATGAACCGTGTAGCTCTGTGGACCGTTTCATCCATAGACATAATATAATACATAGACGCCCTATTGGCCGCTGGAGCGCACGTCAACGGCGCCGCCATATTGGGGATGGCAACTTTCCCATACCTCTCATACTGGGAATGAGAAAAATGCCTGTTTTGTTCGCTGCTTGGGGCTGTACAAATCGCCACACAATCGAAAAAAGCTTTCGAGGAATTATCTTTCACAGGCAAGACTGAACGTTTGTTTTTGGTTGTTTTTGGTCATTATTTAATTAGTAATAGTAACGTTCAGAGGATAAATTAAAAAATACTACTGTTATTGTGTCACGAAATGTAGTTTTAATAGTTTTTCAGTCGACAATGTAGTTGTTTTAAAGCTTAAATATGTGGTTTGTTTATAAAGATAGCGCCTATTTAAAAATTTGATCTGACGGTTTCGGAGTTGTACGACGCGATCACCGGGCGCTCGGCGCTCATTAAGCCCGCAGAGGACAGCCTTACCTCGGCCAGAGCGTCTGAAGTTTGCCGCCGGCTCGGATGTCTCTAGTCTAGTGATTAAACATGAGATATTATTCGTCTTGTGTATATCTAACGGGCGATCTTTGGTCTCATTAATCTATAAATGGTTCCCTGGTAAATCGTTTTGGCTGAGGGCAAAGTGAAGTTTCATAACTTTATATTTAGGCTTTTTTAACGTTGTATCCTGCTGTATGTTTGACTGAAGCTACTTCTGCTATTACTGATCAATAAAACTGAAATTTAACAAAAAGAGTTAAATATTAAATATAAGTCACTATTTAACTTATTTTTTATTGTGTATATTCTGTAATTGATATTTCTTATTCTATTGCTATTATTATAGTATTATTAATAAACCATATGCTATTATCAATATTTTTGTGATTGTATTATTGTATGATATTATATAATTATACTATTCATTACTATTTTATTTGCTGTATACTATTTGTTTATGTTATTGACTAAACTATTTACTATTACTTCTCACAAATGTTAGTTGTACCATAACATATGTATTAGCATGGATCCATCAGTTATCTTTGTTATTGCTCAAATCTGGTCAATCACAGAAAATGCTTTTTCCACAATAAGAAAACTTAAATTATATCTCAGTATGGGGGTCTTCATCATTCTTATCCAAGAATAAAAAGCCAGATACATGACAAGTCTGAGCTTTGACCATTCTTTATTAAAACAAATATTTTACAAGTGTAACTATTGAGATTTTAAATAACTAGAGATGGAACTTTTTTACACCACATACAAACCACTGAAATCGGTTGATAAATATAAAAACAGTTTTTGTTTTTATCCAGAAAAAAACGCAGCTCACCCTTGATTACAGTGCAGTCTTGCCCTCCGCAAAATGGCGGACCCGTTGACGTATCGCAGCAACGTTCCAAAGCGGCCAATAGGGCGTCTATGTATTATATTATGTCTATGGTTTCATCTGTCAAAGACAAAGAGTGACTAAACCTCGAGCCAATAGCCTTCGAGTATGATACGAGGACGGAGCATGTGATTTGTTGAATCTAGTGAACGAATACGCCCTTTATTGAGTTGCTTTGAGTTTGAACGAGTCAAATGAACTGTTACATACATCTCGTTCGTGAATGAAAGAACCAGTCTGTTTTGAGTCTGAACGAGAGAGAGATCTCCCGTTCGTGAACGAATTGAACGAACTGGTTGCTATACCCTGTTCGTGTACCAGGTCGGTCATTCTGTCAATCTAGTTCATCAATCAGCAGAAAGTGAATGCAAAGCGCAGGTATCCGTACTGTGCACGCGCAATTCATATCTTACATACAGAACATAACTCCTCGTTTAACTCCTTCTGACCAAACAAATAAAATGTTAACTAGTAGCCTGCCTAGTATGCAAACAAATTAAAAAACACTTGTGATTTGGTCATCCGAAAAGAGTGTAATTTAAAAGATAAAAAGAGTGTAAAGACTTTGATCGCTTATTTAAACTTATTTTATCCATTTAATGAGTAGGACACCATTTTTAATAAAGTCAAATCAGTTTTTATTTTGTAACAAGTAAATACGTTAGTTAAACAACACATTTTGCCGCACCTGCTGCTGACGTATTTGTGTAATATGAAAAAAAAAACAACTGAACGAATCAGTGAACGAATCTGAACGAATCATTTTGGTGAACGAACTAAAAATGAACGAGTCTCTGAAAAGAATCAAAATTTCCACCACTAGTGCTCACATCCAGCGCTATTGAAAAGTATGTGAAATCGGTGGCCCTTTTTAGCAATGCTGATGTCAGCTCATCATCAATTACCTCGATGCGACGAGTAACTGTATGGCGAGACAGGCTCACATTTTCAAACTGACTTTTGCTGTCAGGGCAAAGTACGCTAGCTGCCTCTACCATACAGACTTTTACAAACTCACCATCTGAAAATGGTTTGCTGTGTTTGGCGATTTTGTGTGACACCATATAGCTCACTTTTGTTGCTGTACATTAGACTGCCTGGTAAAAATATTCTGCCTGGCAGTTAAGTTGGAGGACAATCTCGTGGCTTTTTCTTCCCTCTCTTTTTACACGGCATAATTAGCATGTTTAGCATTGAAGTGCCTGCTAATATTATATTCTTTAAAGACAGCGATGCTTTCCTGACATATCAGACAAATCACCTTTGAGCCGACGATCGTGACGAAATATTTTGACGTCCATTCTTTATTGAATGCTCGACATTCAGAGTCAACTTTTCTCTTTTTTACTGTAAGTAAAGTCCAAATTGTAATTTCACACAGAGACATCTGTTGCATTGTTTTTAATAGCAGGATCGCAGTTCAGATAAAGGCGGTGTGTTTTCATCCAAATTGAAGCACTATGCGGGTCGGATCCGGCCCCGGGCCGTATATTGCCCATGTATGATGTAGATGTACGATGATGAACACAGGCTACGATACAAGTTAGTATAGAGGAATAAACGTCATCAGCATGTGTTAGTGGAACAAACAGAGCAAGATGAATCACACTTTGGCAATTGTGTTTTTTATGTGCGCTAAAAAAAGAGGAGGAAGCGAAAGAAGAGCATATGGACGTGATCATGGCTAGGGGAAAGAGGACAACTTGGCATGACAATTCAGCAAACGGAGCTTGAGGAAAGTAGTTTTAAGTTTTACAGCCAGGTGGCGCCATTTCATGTTGCATTTGTATTGTCTAGTCAGAGTAGATGAAGGCCGTAGCAGCAAACACACTGTGAGATGATCATGCTGAATCTCTGACACTGTCAGAACATTATCACTGGCTATTTCTGATGGCAAGACCGTGAGAACGGCCGTCTTACTTTCCTTGAGAAGCTGCTTCAGGAAGTTGGATATGGTGAAGATCTGGAAATCACAGTGAACATGAAGCTCATTGTGTCTAAATTACAATTTAAATTACTTGACTAATGTAGATCTGCTGCATTCTGCACACAAGAACATGACAAATGAAAGGATCTCCTCGCGTTCAGAGAAACAAAAACAATTATTGTATTGATCCAATTTTTGGAGAAGTCCAGTGGATAATAGATTAATTCCTAAAAAATAAACAACTTCAAAACTCAACTTCTCCTAGCTGGTGTTTTATATGCAACAATGGTAATATCATTCATAATAAGATGTCATTGTACATGGAGAATGGGTTTGGCACAAGATTTAAATTGTAAACCTATTGACAAGAACGGGTAATTATACACACAGCCTACACTAATTTATTTTAAAATATGTTTTTTTTTTTTTTGGTAAATGAAAGAGAATTTAACAAAGTAATAATCTTAACCAAATTCTCAAATGTAAATACATTTTAATAATATAACCATACAAAATTGTCAACTTTTTGTAAATGTCTCTCCTTTTTTGATAAACGTTTTAATAATTATTATTTTTTAAGAAATTCCTTTAATGTCGGATCCAATCCTCCATGTAAATCTAAATGGCTTAAAGCTCATTGTATGCTGTATCTTGGCACAGCATTTGAACATTACCATATAAATATGAATAATGTAGTAAATTATTTCTTTTACTTTATTAGAAATAATTAAAAAATACATTCATAGATGTTATGCTGTAAATGCATTTACAATTAGTAGATATATTCATACTGTTTGTGATAAAAGTACTTTTTGTAACGCATCATTTGTAGATATTAAACATTTGATTTTTGTATTGCACATTTTTCTATTTCTTTTTGGACTGACTTTAAAAATAGTCATGACAAACTTTTAATTTAGAACCTCGTGACATTTTTCTTTCTTTTTTTAAAATCCATATTTTTCTGAAAAACAAAATTATATTATTATTCTTTTGGCAAAATTTTATATTCATAAAACAAAAATAACTCAAAAGAAACCCTCATCTATTACCTTTTACAATATTGATCTCAAAGTATACATTTAAACTCTTTCAAACACGAGATCACAAAAGAAAAAGCTTATAAAAACATTAACAAATTTTAAGCTTTTCAAATACCTGTTACTGCCCTAATATTATATAGCACCTTTTTATCCCAGTATTTTGTTTTTACATGTTCATTTTATATTTTAGTTGTTGTTGGTATTCTTTGTACTAATTAACTGTACCACAATGCCTTGTATTTGTATTGTACTTTTTGCATTGTACTTGTATTAAATAAAAAGATAAAATAATAAATAAAAAATCTTCAAAACTCAACAGTAAATGTCCAGCAGAGAGAGCAGTTTTGCCATGGCAGTCACTACAGAAGCTGAACAATGTATAGCTAAACATACAGTATGTAATTTTTGGCCACCAGGGGTCACTCAATCAAAATAATAACAAAAGACGTACTTTGATGACGTCGGGAAAGAGCGTGAGCTCATGGGAGTTGTCGATGACAACCAGCCATCTAGCATCTCCAGCAGAAAACATGTTCACTGACGAGGTAATGTGTTGTTATTTATATTATATCTCTATTCTTGTTACGTTTAGTTACAGTTATTCACTTTATGTAATGCCATTCTAATGAAATTGCCGCGAGGTAACGTTAGGTAAAAAAACGTTAACTTGCTAACGTTTACACATGACATCATCGTTTCACAAAATATACAGAGAGATATCGTTAGTTGAAATGGGTGCTAACTGTTTATTAGAATGAGATCGGCATTTCTCTGTAGTTCTAGCTCTAGCTATATTTAAACAGTGTTTTGAATAATGACGTTTAAAATAACGGCGTTAGGTAATGACGTTATTTTTTCAGTAAGGGGTAATCTAATTAATTACTTTTCCCGTCGTTACAACGCCGTTAACGTTACTGGACGTTATGCGATGCGTTACCACGGGCGTCAGTTTGGTTTGTAATGTGCTGCGACAGAGTTATTCGGAAGTGCATTTTCAGAAGTGCTGGTACAGACTTGTCAAACTGTGCAGCCTCTCTGCTCAACCCGTAAATAAATCCATTGATCCGCAAATGTTATTTGAATTCTTAAGTGGTCGAGTGGTAGATTGTTTGCCAAAGTGCTGGTACAGACTTGTCAAACTGTGCAGCCTCTCTGCTCAACCTGTAAATAAATCCATTGATCCGCAAATGTTGTTTGAATTCTTAAGTGGTCGAGTGGTAGATTGTTTGCCAAGCGTGTCAGAGGTTACGGGTTCTAATCCGCCCTCGGTATAGTTTTTTTTTCTCCCGTATCAAAACCGAATATGTTCATCAGTGGTTACAGTCTATATCAAGCAGGGAAACATTTGTGTGCTTTTTATGTTGTGATTTCACCGGAATGAAGAGTCTCCACAACGGCGATAGATTGAAGAGCGCGCTCCGAGTGAAGACTGCGCGCGATGCGCGCGCCACAAGAGAACAACTGTATGCAACTGCGGCAACGAGCGCTCAGCTTGAGTTCAAAACCAAAAAAATTTAACGCTAGATCTCTTATTTAATAGCGAACTGAATTAATGCTCTGCTAGTTAACTGGAGATGTTTTATTTATTTGTTTCAAATAGTGGTGAGTACAAAATGACTCAAAATCGACGCCTATGTGCGTTACTAGCCTATGCATTGATTGAATAAACTGTGTAATCCAAACGCACCCCTGGCTCACACAGCTAGTGAGGAGCTGGGTTAATAAGTGCAGTGAAGTGCAGGATAAACCTCTTGCTGTCTGTCGACGTGCAATAAATATAGAAAGTTATGTACAAACACCTGTCTGTTCTACTCATTTCAACTGACTTGTGAAAACTGAAAAAAAATCCAAATTCTTTGACATATAGCAACTTTTTTTTTAAAGTAACACAAATAGTTACTTTCCCTGGTAACGAGTTACTTTTATTATAGAGTAATTGAGTTACTAACTCAGTTACTTTTTGGAACAAGTAGTGAGTAACTATAACTAATTACTTTTTTAAAGTAACGTTCCCAACACTGTATTTAAATATTAAATATTTAAACGGGCGTCCGGTGTTCCCCTTTGTGTTTGGCGGTTTCGCCATAGGGGTTTCATAGAAACTAGAGGAGTCAAAGGTTATATGACGCCATAGACGGGTGATGAAACGGAAATAAAGAAATGTGACGTGTCTTCGAATTAAACTATAAATTTCTCCGGATTTGAAAGTTGGTGGGAACTGTCGTGATAATGTAAGTACACAACAACAACAAAAATATATATATAACATAGATACAGTTATTTTTTGCTATTTTTAAAGCAGAAAAATCACATATTGTGCCTTTAAACTAAATTGAACTTCAAATAAAAGACCAATCAACGTTTCCTCAAATGCTGTTAGGAAATTGTGTGTATTTTGTGTTAAAGGTGCCTTATGTCAAAAAATCAATTCATACTCCACATATTCCATACCATATGGGGGCAGTATACCTCCAGAAAGTTGGCCTACTCTAGTCTGTTTTTTAGTTTCAGGTTGTTAATCTTCTAAAACCGTCAAATAGTCCACTTTGTCCCGCCAAAGCCTATTTTGATCGGTGAGGGATGTAGAATAGAATGACTGCTGCCGCTGCGCTTGACAGCAGAGAGAGCGAGCCCCGCCCTGCGCGCGCACTCTCACGTCTTCAAACAACACGAGCGCGATCCTGCTCTCTCTCCCTCGCGCATATTAATCAAATCAATTGACACGATAGTAAGACCGCAGTTTCGCGTGGAGCATTTGGAGATTTTTAGAGATTAAAGAGATACAAGCAGTGCGAGTTATTCGTGTGTTGCAGTTTGGCTGGTGGTTATGTATGTTGCCCGCATGTGACGTGCAAAAGGAAATCCAGTTAAGAAAAGGTGGAGTTTAAGCGCCACATGAGCATCGATTGTCAAAGACGTTTGACATGTCAGATTTGTAATACTCATCATCCTACAGCACTTCGTATTGATAGAAAAGAAAATCAAATGAATCAAAAGTTGGCAAGTTTTAATCAAAAGAATCATCACTGTCCAGTGCTTTAGTTTCCATGGACCGGCTCAAAAGATTGTGCAGTTCCAGGGAAAGGAAAGTTACAAAAGGAGGGAATAAAACTGAACTGACTTACACATTTCTTGATCGGCAGCTCGGCAACATTTTACTCTGAGCAACTGATGAGAGAAATGAATGCTCCTGGAAGAAGATGGATGGACTTTTAAAAACAGCGGGTCAGGAAAAAACAGTTTCTAGCTACACAATCTCTGGACTTGAAGAAACTGCACTGAAGAGAGACACTAACCTGACATTACATCACAGTTTAAAGTCCACAGATGAAGAAGAGTCAAAAGGTTCCAATACGAATGAATTTAATAATAAAATGCACTCAGATAGTGTGTACTTAACACAAACAATAACCCACAATGAACAGAGGAAACAGGAACAAACAAACTCAAATACGAACAGCAACCAAACCGAAATAATTTCAGTTTGGTTGCTGTTCGTATTTGAGTTTGTTTGTTCATTCAAAGCGAAACACATACTATAGTGTCACCAAACTCAGTTCACACAATTATTGTGTGAACTGAGTTTGGTGACACTATAGTGTGTGTTTCGCTTTTCGGGTTTTGCACTTCGGCTCTGTCTCTCAGCCTCTGCTCACACACACACACACACACACACACACACACACACACACACACGTCTGGTTCGCTATCTTTGTGGGACTCTCCATAGGCGTAATGGTTTTTATACTGTACAAACTGTATATTCTGTCCCCTTACACTGCCCCTGTCCCTAAACCTACCCATCACAGGAGACATTCTGCATTTTTACATTTTCAAAAAACATTACTTAGTGTGATTTATACGCTGTTTTCCTCATGGGGACCGATGGCTGGTCCCCACAATGTAGGTTATCTCAGGTTTTACTATACTTGTGGGGACATTTGGTCAATGTAATATAAACATGAGCACACACACACACACAACACACACACACACACACACACACACACACACACACACACACACACACACACACACACACACACACACACACACACACACACACACACACACACACACACACACACACATTTTCCCTGTTTCATCTGAGCAAAACTACTGGCAAATACACACTGAAACTGTCGGATTACATTTTAGAATATAGAATATTTATATTTATTTATATTTATATAATATTTATAGAATAGAATATTTACAATATCCAGCATCTAAGGGGGCTTTTACACTGGGCTGGTTTGCTGCGGTCCGAGCCCGAGCGCGTTTGTTCCCGGCGCCCCCCACAGCGTTGGTCTGGTTTCACACTCAACTTGATTCTATCGAACCCTGGTGCGTTTGCGTGCATATGACGTCATCGCAGACGTGCACGGCGCATGATAGAAAACAGAACGTGGGTCAATATTGTGTTTTTTATTAATTTGCTGCTATTATGCGCAGTTGAGTGAACAATACAGGTTTACTGTGCGTGTGTCACATAAGGTGGACTTCTGCTGCTTGCAAACGGACTCTTTTGAGACAGTGGATTTCCAAATTGTTGCCCTGATTCCACGCCCAATGCACAAATACACTTGTAGGGTATCTGGGTGAACCATTACATCCAAAAGCCTTCAGGCCCAGAAAGCCTGAATGTAACACACACACACACACACACACACACACACACACACACACACACACACACACACACACACACACACACACACACACACACACACACACACACACACACACACACACACACACACACACACACACACTCGAGTTTGGTTTCCTGTTACAGGTTTACAACCCAAAAGAATGTGCAGGGACTTGATCCCTGGAAAAGAAAAAATGAAACATTTTAACTCTAATATATATATCCTATGCATAACCATGTGATACATGTATCTAATGTTCATCTCATGACTTCCCTTTATGTGTGTGATCTGTGCGTCCCTGGAGACCCTAATGGGTTAATGTTTCTTTGATTTAAATACTATCATGAACACACCCCCTCTCCTCCTTCTCCTTCCAAGAGAGACAAGGAACCTCTGCTCATGGACACGCACACACATACACAACCCTTTAACCTCATCATATAAAGACTTTACTGAGATATATTTTGATATGCTTGTATGTATGTCTGTTACCTGTGACCGTAGCGTAGTTCTAAAATAACTACAAATGCTTGAAAAATATGTCTTTTTATGTAACTTTGCTGTATCTTTCAATTTAGAAGGCGTGCTTCATATGTTTAGAATCCTCTTGATCTGACCAAACCACATATTTATGTGTACAAACCATGAGATGTGTGTTACCATGTTTTAATCATCTCTGGGGTAAAATTGAACGCCTTTTTCATCATCGTCATAAAACATGCAAAGTCGATCTCGATGAGACATAAGGTGTGTTCGACATCGGCTGCGGCTGGATGTAAGCGATCGGCGAGAGTAGCCGCGTGCAGGCGGGGAGGAGCTGCAAACGGAGACGTGAAGTCGGACACTTTCTGGTTCCCGTAGTGACCGCTCACGTGGTGTTTGTATACTTTACCACAGCTGAAGTGAAATAAATGCAATATTTGCTAAATACACAGATGTTTCAGAGACATTTTCATTCAATACTTTATGTACTGCTTCATACAGCGTCTGTTTGAACAAGAATAAAGTTCAACATAAGCCTACAGCTACTATCAATGAAGTGAAATCAACGTTTTTTAATCAGTTTTATTTTGATAAACATAACACAATACATCGCGACTACATGAAAAGAGTGTTTACTGTTATAAAACAATGATTTCTGAGCTTTAGTGGAACTAAAGACATGTAAGAATAAACACGAAATGCACGTGATCGTTGTCATGCAGTGAATCCGGCCAATCGTGGATCAGTTGTGTCGTCAACAGAACCTGTGCAGCCGCTCTTGAGAATCTGCGCTGGCTGAATCCTGCGGCTGCTCTCGAATCGCTCTCGCGGAACTTTGATAGCATACGTCACAGTCATGTGGAGTCAGCGCTGCATCAAGTCGGACAAAATTTCTAACCGGCATGCACTGTTTCAAGTTAGCCACCGATCGGTCTGCGCAGAGCTGCATGAAGTCGAACAAGCCTAAAGGAAAACTTTTGCCGCGCACTCTTCTCACAGCTGATTGGTGCAGTCTTTCAAAAGAAGGCGTGAACCGAAAGGTCTCTAAAGAGGCGTGCGGTGCTCCTCCTCTCTCTCTCCGTGCTCGTCCAGGTCTCAGAATGTAACGTCTCGTCTCTAGGCGAGCCTTTCGCCTTTCTTTTATGTGTTCTAGTTTAGTTTGTGTTTTTCAGTCTAGATAAGCCCCCGTGTTTAATTCCAATCGTCGAAATCCCTGCACAGGAGAAGCAAGCGCCGTAACCACGTGACGCGCCGGACCCGAGACGCACACGCGTTTCTTCACCAGCCAAGACGTAACTCCGCGTGATTTCCCCTTTGGGATCTTTATTTCTTTTCTTTAAAGTTAGTTTTGTTTTCATATTCGACGCTGTTTACTTCCACGAAGTGAGAAGAACACCGCGTAACATATCTCTTCAGCAAAGCCAGCTACAAGGGACATTCAAACAAACGCGCGCTCTCTCTGAAGCAGAGACACGCGCACGTGACGTGCCGGGCTGGGAGATACACACACGCTTCTACACAAGCCATGCAAAGGCTCTACTCCGTGTTTGATCATGCTTTTAAGATTTGTTGAAGTCTTGTTGTCTCTCAAAGTTCCGTTTGTCTATGTGAATTTGCTAACTTATTTTGAAAGATCCTCGGGTCTTCCTAAACTCCCTGCATCAATGCAACTCTCTAAATTTTCCTCCCTCTCTCTCTTACTCGCTCACGCGTGTAAGTTATCCATTGTCCAAACTTTACCATTTCTCGTCATTAATGTCTTATTGTGTTGTGTATGTCTATGTGTTTGTAAATACATATATATCCCGTGTAAACGTAGTAAATGAATAAGTATGCCTTTATTAAAAACATTATATTCACTTAATTGATTCATTTATTTTGCTCAATTCCAAGTCCCTTAAGTGCCAAAGGTCTAACTTAAGCTACAAGCTTTACAAATTAAATATACTTTAAAAGTATGTGTTTATAGGGCAGGAAGCCCAATTCTTCTGGCCAGAGAATTGCGTTTCCTGAAAGCCTATAAATTCAGATAATGTGGATCCCCACAATATTATTCTGGCAATTGAGCTTATTAATTTTGCCTGTTTGTAAAATGTGATCTACGCAAATTAACCATAACCATTTGTTATGTGGTTGGTTGTCGAGATACACAGTTATGCATGCAGGTAAAATGACAGATTCTCCCTTAGAGGGAGATTTATTAACATGTAAGACTGATCTAATCCAAACGTGTATGAATAATTATTAATTATCAATTATTAGTTATGATATGCAAATTCCCCACGGATTAGATCCGCCCTATAGTCTTTACAAATGGTGGAGGATTATGCTTGGCACACTTTAAACTGGTTTTTGAGCAAATTCAGTTTTCAATCTATGCCTATATTGTGATTTAATATTGTACGTGCACCTCGGGTGAGCGACCGCAATGCGAACTCACCATTGACTAATTAAAGGCAAAAAGCCATTTCAGTCCAGCGAAACTAAGAAGTAAACTGCAGTTTCATAGTTTCACAGTATTAAATTTGTCCTATAAAAGACGAAGAAACCTCTTTTGAACGACGACATTTTTAATATTAAACTCCCCTGTCCGAACGATGTTCTTCTGTCAGGGTGAAGACAAGATTTAGTGAAACGATGCTCTTTCACCATTCTTAAAGGCCAGCCTGATATTATAATCGTTAGATTAACGATAACTCCTGGTTAAACATTGACGTAGCTACTCAATTGTAAAACCTAAAGCATATTTAATCATAAGTGCTATTTGATAATATGTTATGGGAGTCGAAAAAACAGACGAATAATTCCTGTTTTATTTATGCACTGCGCAGGAGCCTGCCAGACGTGTTTGTTAGAATATAGCACAGAAAAATCCAAAACCTTAAAACATTTTAATCATAAAATGCTATTTGATAAATGTTATTTGGATCCGAATGACAGACGTATAATTCCTGTTGTCCAAATTATGGGCGGAAGCGAAGAAATCCTTCCGTGCACACGTGTGTCGAAATAGGAAAAATCCGCCGAGGTTTAAAATTTATAAGCGAACACGTATGAATCATAGTGCTATTTGTTTGTGGGAAGCGAAAAACAGATGCCTAATTCCTGTTGCCCCTATGTGTGTGTGTAGAAAAAATCCTGCCACAACCGTTTGTTGAAATATAGCACAGAAAAATCCAAAACCTAAAAACGTTTTAATCATAAAATGCTATTTGATAAATGTTATTTGGATTCGAATGACAGACGTATAATTCCTGTTGTCCCTATGAGTGTGTGTAGAAGAAAAATCCTGCCACACCGTTTGTTGAAATATAGCACCGAAAAATCCCAAACCTAAAAACATTAATCATAAAATGCTATTTGATAAATGTATTTGGATCCAACCGACAGACGTATAAATCCTGTTTCTCCTACACAGCGCAGGAAAAAAAAATTCCTGCAAGGCGTGTTTGTTAAAACATAGCACCAAAAATCCGCTGAGATTTAATTTTGATAAGTGCGATCGCCAGAGGTGGAAAGAGTAATAAAATATTCTACTCAAGTAAAAGTACTACTACTTAAATTAAATTTACAAGTGAAAGTACTGGTCTAAAAATCTACTCAAGTAAAAGTAAAAAGTAGCTCATTTAAAATTTACTCAGAGTAAAAGTTACTGAGTTACTTTTTTAACAGGGGGGGGGGGGGGGGGGGGGCGGATCCCCCGGTCCCCCATGTAGGTGTCAGGGTTGTTGGTAGGTAGCTGAAGACGAGGACAAGGGACCTTCAATGTAGTTGATTTATTAAACAAACTTAACTTCAGGAACATACAGGAACAAAATAACAAAACTCCAGGAACTTCAGTGTAACACAACCATACAAAGACGACGACCAACAAACACTGAGGGAAAACACAGGGCTTAAATGAACTGAACCAAACGAGATAATTAACTGAACACAGGTGAAGAAACTGAACACACGAGAAGCGGGAAAACTAACAGGACTAAACCAAAATCACAAAGACAGGGGGAAACAAGATCTCAAAACATAACAGAACACATCAAAATGTGACAGTACCTCCCCCCTCCCCGAAGGCGCGTCCTCGCACCGTATAACATCCAAAGGGGTGGGAGGGTGGGCGCCTTGGAGGCTGACGAGGGCATGGTGCAGGTCCAGGAAGCCTCCAGGGCGGAGCAGGCTGTGGGCGTGGCCAGGGCGGAGCAGGTTGTGGGCGTGGCCAGGGCGGAGCAGGCTGTGGGCGTGGCCAGGGTGGAGCAGGCTATGGGCGTGGCCAGGGCGGAGCAGGCTGTGGGCGTGGCCAGGGCGGAGCAGGCTGTGGGCATGGCCAGGGCGGAGCAGGCTGTGGGCGTGGCCACGGCGGAGCAGGCGGACCCTCGGGCGTCCAGGGCGGAGCTGTGGGACCCTCGGGCGTCCAGGGCGGAGCTGTGGGACCCTCGGTCGTCCAGGGCGGAGCTGTGGGACCCTCGGGCGTCCAGGGCGGAGCTGTGGGACCCTCGGGCGTCCAGGGCGGAGCTGTGGGACCCTCGGGCGTCCAGGGCGGAGCTGTGGGACCCTCGGGCGTCCAGGGCGGAGCTGTGGGACCCTCGGGCGTCCAGGGCGGAGCTGTGGGACCCTCGGCCATCCAGGGCGGAGCTGTGGGACCCTTGGGCGTCCAGGGCGGTGAGAACTCTTCAGGTGGCCACGGTGGTGTAGACCCTTCAGGTGGCCACGGTGGTGAAGACCCTTCAGGTGGCCACGGTGGTGAAGACCCTTCAGGTGGCCACGGTGGTGAGGACCCTTCGGGCGGCCGTGCTGGTGAGGAGCCTTCGGGTGGCCGTGGTGGCGAGGAGCCTTCGGGCGGCCATGGTGGTATTATTTTTTCAGGCCTCCGTGGGCCTTTGGCCGGCCACGGCGAAGGCGTAAAGCCCCCCCAAAAAATTTTCTTGGGGAGAAGGACAGGCTCAGGAACGGGAACAGACTTGACGTCAGCGGGCTCTGGCGCTGGGTCAACGGGCTCTGGCGCTAGGTCAACGGGCTCTGGGTCAACGGGCTCTGGCAACGCAGAACTGGACGGGACCAGCACATCATGGGACTCGGAACTGGACGGGACCAGCACATCATGGGACTCGGAACTGGACGGGACCAGCACATCATGGGACTCGGAACTGGACGGGACCAGCACATCATGGGACTCGGAACTGGACGGGACCAGCACATCATGGGACTCGGAACTGGACGGGACCAGCACATCATGGGACTCGGAACTGGACGGGACCAGCACATCATGGGACTCGGAACTGGACGGGACCAGCACATCATGGGACTCATGGGCCAGAGCTGATGTGCGTGCAGCCCACACACACAGAATCGCTGCAGACATCACTATCAGCGCTGTGTCTTCTTGTGTGGACTCACGTGTGGCATGAACAGTCTCTGGCAGGGCGGACAACACATGCTCAGGCTCTGGCGGGCAGGCGACGGGTTCAGGCTCTGGCGGGCAGGCGACGGTCTCTGGCTCTGGCGGGCAGGCGACGGTCTCTGGCTCTGGCGGGCAGGCGACGGTCTCTGGCTGGACGGTCTCTGGCGGGACGGTCTCTGGCTGGACGGTCTCTGGCTGGACGGTCTCTGGCTGGACGGTCTCACGCTGGACGGTCTCACGCTGGACGGTCTCACGCTGGACGGTCTCACGCTGGACGGTCTCACGCTGGACGGTCTCACGCTGGACGGTCTCTGGGGGAAGAAGCTCTGGAAGGTCATCAAAAGGATCAGGCGCAGGATCAATGGAATCTGGCGTGGATTGGCTAGATGGAACCAGTGGTGCCAGCTTGGCTGGACTGGACGGAACCAGTGGTGCAGGCTTGGCTGCGGGGACTGCTCCTCTCGACCACCGCCTCTACTGCGGCCTCCACGCATCCCGCGAAATATGGCCAGACGGGATCCCACGAAACGTTGACTCATCTTCGTTCTTTCTTCTTTCTTTTTTTTTAAGGTTGGTCGTTCTGTCAGGGTTGTTGGTGCAGGTAGCTGAAGACGAGGACAAGGGACCTTCAATGTAGTTGATTTATTAAACAAACTTAACTTCAGGAACATACAGGAACAAAATAACAAAACTCCAGGAACTTCAGTGTAACACAACCATACAAAGACGACGACCAACAAACACTGAGGGAAAACACAGGGCTTAAATGAACTGAACCAAACGAGATAATTAACTGAACACAGGTGAAGAAACTGAACACACGAGAAGCGGAAAAACTAACAGGACTAAACCAAAATCACAAAGACAGGGGGAAACAAGATCTCAAAACATAACAGAACACATCAAAACGTGACAGTAGGGTTGTAATGGTATGAGATTTTCACAGTATGATAACGTCTCAGAAAATATCACGGTTTACAGTGTAACGGCACCGAGATGGTCATCTGATAACATTAATTATATTCTAGATAGTTAACATCCCTCCACTCCTCCAAACTGATCACGTCAGTCTTTTGATTACATTACTGAAACAGCAGCTTAAATGTGTCAAAAGAAAGCCCCGTTCTTCCATTCAGAGACACGGGACAGTTAATGATCTTCTCAAGATAAAGACGAGTCTGTCGCATCTCATGTGACAAACGGCCACCAACCGATCTAGATACCCCGTGAGTAAATCTCATGATCCCCGCATGACCAGGATGGCACTCTCCAACAAAACAGACATTGTACCCCGGTTTTTAACCCTCTGAGGTCTGAGCTGTTTTGGGGCTCTTTCGGTGTTTTGGTATGCCCTGACATTTGTGCTTATTTCAGCTACTTAAAACATACCATTTGCCAACATATAAATTTGCTGTATTCAGCACAAACTCTGCTACAATAATATGTGAGCAAAATTGATGTACTTGTTTGCATTTTATAGAAAAAAAATAATATGCGTGGTTAGTACGTTTTGGAAAAAAAAATGTCACTGCAATAAGGCCATTTAACACATAATGAATAGTTGTCCACAATACTTTTGAGTTACTATTCTTGTAGGCTAGAATTTTTACTTCAAAATGAAGTGAAAATCATTCTGACCACTCTTTCAGAAACATCAATATAACGATTTGAATTTCTTACATCAGTTTTTGGGTCAGCAGTGCTGTATGCGTGGGAGTGTTAATGCCCATGAATATTAATGTGATTTACACCTGGGAAGACTAAAGACACTCCCCCAATGGCTAATGGGCCATCAAGGTGCTTTGAGGCAGCCTGAACAAAGAATGATTCACTGGTGAACAAAAAGTTAAAAAGAACAGCATTTATTCAAAATAGAATTTACGTTCTTTCCTAAGAATGTAAAGACTTAAAGTCATTACTATCACTTAACACATCCTTTCAAAAAAACAAACATAAAAATACCAAACTTGTTTTTTTTATAAAAAAAATATTTTTATTCAAAGAATACTAAAAAAAAACTACCGCAGGTTTAAGAAACTGTTTGAATAGACTCATGGGCGAATGCGAGTCTACAGAGCTCAGTTGCGGTCCAGTTTCCCGTGCAGGAAGAAATCGCAGTGTCTGTGGAACCATGTCAGCATCGGTCTCTGTTTTCCATGACAGCGTGGACTGCATGTTGCTCGTCTGCTTGTTTGCCTTGGCTCTCTTCGGAACTGGTGCTTGGACATTGTCACATCTGTTATAAAAAAAGAAGAAAGAAAAGTGTGAGCATGCTGATAAGCAATCAAAGAAACTGATTATATCATTATCAAGCACAATTCCATGGATTTAAAAAGACTATGATTCAACAGAATGGAAACTTTATTATGACGATGTAAACACAATTAGGCTAAAAATTTACATCTGTAAAAATACTCTTCACGTCTATGCTACTTACTCAGTATTATTCTCGATCGCACTGAGAACTGAACGACACCTGCGTGTCCCTCTGCGAGGTGCTGGAGAAGGAGAACGTGATGCAGCCAATTTCCTAAAAAACAAAACAAAATAACTGTTAGCATACATTATGTATACAACAGAGTTATTGAATATTCTGTACTGAATATGCATCTGTTACTGAATATTCTATATAGGTATTATTGTTTTTTTTGTATTATGTTTTGTTATTGAGTGTTAAAGCTGCCGTGACAATATAATTTCCTGCAAAGGATCAATAAAGTATCAACAACAACAACAACATCTGTTGATGGCCCATATAGAATGCATGCTGATAACACAATCAAAGAAACTGTATTATTATTACGCTTATCAATCACTAATTACCATGGATTAATTTCACACAATAATAGGAACTTTTACATTATGACGATGTAAACGATATTACGTCTATGCACTTACTCAGTATTATTCTCGATCGCACTGAGAACTGAACGAGACCTGCGTGTCCCTCTGCGAGGTACTGGAGAAGGAGAGCATGATGCCACATTCCTAAAAACAAAACAAAATAACTGTTAGCATACATTATGTATACAACAGAGTATCTGTTGATGGCCCATATAGAACGCACGCATTTATTATGTACACTCAATGAACGGATCGTTCGCGATCGACACATCGCTACATTTCAAACATTTACACCTGTATTCACAGTGCATAAGGC
The DNA here is from genome assembly GCA_036326025.1 of Chrosomus eos. Lineage (NCBI taxonomy): Eukaryota > Metazoa > Chordata > Actinopteri > Cypriniformes > Leuciscidae > Chrosomus > Chrosomus eos. The sequence goes on from JAZAVI010000261.1 coordinate 59,470, forward strand.
AGTAAGCATGATAATTAGTGTCATAGGCTAACTAAAACTGAACATTTGCGAGTATCTATGGCCCATATAGACAGCACGCATTTAGGGATAGGCTACACAATGAACGGATTGTTCGCGAACGAACGACACATCACTAACTTACATTTCAAACATTACACCTGTATTCACAAACAAGTATTTACGCATGATAAAGTGTCATAGGCTAAACAAAACTGAACATTTATATATAACATATTGTATTTAGACAGAATCTATCGCGTTTTTACCAGAGTCTGAAATATCACATATAACCTAGCAGTTATTCCCCAAAAAATGCATTACACATAGGCTAAGGCAGTAGGCTATTTTAGCATGATAAGTCATGGGCTAACCAAAACTGAACATTTATATATAAAATATATTGTATTTAGACAGTATCACGTATTTTACCGGAGTCTGAAATATATTTATCTCAATCACATAACCTAGAAGTTATTCTCGAACAAAATGCACTACACATAAGGCAGTAGGCTATTTAGCATGATAATCAGTGTCATAAACTAATCAAAACTGAGTGAAAAATATGTATGCTATATACAAATATGTTCAGAGAATATCACATTTAAAAAGTTTACACGAGCATACAATGTTAGGGATATTGTGAGGTATTTCCTATGTCAAAAGCTAGCCAAAACTAGGCAAAATATAAAATTCATTTGAGCTCTATATGATAAGAAAACGAATTATAACACTAAAAAACTTACTCCGAACTTCTATCCTCGGTTGGATCAATTCGTTCTTGAAAATGCCTTTTCGTCGTCCGAATTGCAATCTTCCTCTGAAGAAAATGTGAATTCGTCATCACTGTCCAGAATCATCTGAAGGGCCTCTCTGTCGGAGTAGCGTGCTGCTGCCATCCTCCAAACGCGATGAACTAACAGTGAATGATCTGATGAAGAAGCTTCATGTTTTTGTGGCTTAATCGCGGGGCGTGCCGCGTGTGCGATGCATAGATCACCTATTTTACCATGTGAAAAGCGCTGGGGGCGTGGCGATCTGAGCTGATTAATGATAATGAGGGGAGAACGAAACAACTGTAACTCTCCTTGGTTTCAAACGGATTACATAAACTGGAAATATAATTTTTTTTAGTAGCTTACTTCATTTAAAAGAAGAGAATCTCAGCTTCATAAAGAGACATCTCTCGTATCTCTGTGACAAGTATTAACAGAGTTACAGTTATTTTTTCGGACGCGTTTCAGAATGGACTTCACTGACGGAGAGAAGGTAAAACGCGCATCATGTTTATTATTCTTTATTTGACGAAAAGCACAACACTTTGTTTTTATTGTGAGTACCCTAAAAAAAATAGAAACTAAACAGGATCTAATGATGTACAACACTTAAATGTAAGATAAAAATCAACAGAGTAATTTGAGTCTCTTTTGCACTGATAAGGAAAAAAGTGAGCTCATCACGCCCCCGTGACGGCCGACCTCAGAGGGTTAAACTCATCAAATTTATCAATACCTTACACATCTACTTCCCCAGAGGCGGGGGGGGGGCGAGAGTCCATCCCGTCCGACGAACGCTAGATGAACTCCCCACCACACACACACACACACACACCACACACACAGACACACACACACACACACACACAAACACACACACACACACACACACACACACATAGAAACCCTGAGTTTTCTGATGTGTGATCAAAATACTGTGGTAAATGTGTGAAATGCTTTTCTTGTGATGTTTTATGATTCCCAAGTGACAAATTGCCATGACCAAAGCTTTATGATATGTAATCAGACTTGATATGCGTCTAATCATGAAGAATCAGGTATCGTCAGCTTAGCAGCTCGCAGGAATGCCGCGCTTGGTATGATTGTAACCAGCGAAATCGAATAAGATCGAATAACTAACCCTAAATGCGATATGATGCATGTTTTTATTAATACCAATTTAGAAGTGTATTCTTACTAAAGTTTTATCCTCTTCGCACATGACTCGGAGGGTGTGTATTGTTGCAAACACAGAAGTTTGCTGCCACTCCTCCTCCCAAAAGATTGGATCAGGCCTGTAAGAAGGCGTGTCTCTAGCTCCTTCAAAACCTGGAGCGCGACGTCGTTCTTAGCAAGCAGTCTTCGCCAGAGAGAACCTTCTTCAATAAGAACTCGACCGAGTTCTTCGTTTTCTTTTTAACTTTCGTTTTAACCTAAGTTTTTCTTTCTCGTGATCTAACTCAGTCGATAGTTTTCCTTCGTTAAGTATATTCACGAATGAAACGACTCTAAGTCTTAATTATCGTTTGTTCGAGCTGACAGATAACACATCTACCTGCGTCCTCCGGACACATTCAGCCGACGCTTTCTTTCAAACAACCTCACAAACGGGCCTCGTTCAAAGCAAGTATAAATCTAAAAGAAAATGCGGTTTTAAGGTTGTCTATAACATCTGATTAAGCCTTTTGGGGTCTCATGATTTAACTGTTTGAACTGTCCTGAGGAGATCATCTCTCTCATCTCATCTCCATCTCTCTCTCAGTCACTCTCTCTCTCTCTCTCTCTCTCTCTCTCTCTCTCTCTCTCTCTCTCTCTCTCTCTCTCTCTCTCTAATATTTTGTGTTGCAATCGTTTTTGTTAATTGTTTGTTTTGCTATGCATATTTACTCCTGCGTGATTTAAGTAGTTCATGTAATCTTTAGTTTGCTTTATTAAACTCTATAATCTTTTGAATTGAATCTGTCTCATATTGTTCCACTTGAAGTCAATGAAAATTGTCGATCTTATGTTACAAAGCTCTACTTGATTTATATTAAAATATCTAAAGTGCCTTACACGAAAATATCATTTCTGGTGGCCACAGGAAGGATAATTTTGATGTTTATAGGCCAGGTAAACGGACAGTGCATAACAATTAAATTTGAATCACTTGAAAATTTATCCTGATAATTGATAATATTTGGCCGACCTATATTAATAATTACTACGAAAAATCGTGTTAATTATTCATATACGGTGAGGTCTAGCCTATTCCTTATTTGGTATAGTTTAATTTGTGTAGTCGTAATGCATATTCATCAGCTGATGAATATTATTCCCCATTTAAGCTAATATTTCCCCAAAAATAGTCATTGTCGCTACATTTATATGGTGGAGGATGCGGGCATTTTCAAACTTCATTTTGAACAAATATTCAGATTCATATTCATGTGTGTTTTGGAGTTTAATATTGTGTACAAGCGTTTGCATTGTGTAGTGATAAATCGATTTTAAAAACTGAGCAAGGCCGAAAGCCGTGCCTGAGAAAAACTGCAGTTACAGTATTTGTGGACGGCCCAGCTTAGAGAAAAATAAATTTGCTTTTGTTTTTCTCTTTGCTCGACTGTGATACATTTTTAATACTGTTCGAAGACCTGTTTGAACGAAGAAATCTTCACTCAGGCATATTACCGGTACAGTTATACACTGTAGGAGCGAGATTCCTCCTGTCAGTAAAAAGATCTTTATTTTGTGTCGTTAACAACGATAACTTCGGGTTTCAAACACTGGATTAGCTACCCAGTGAAAATCCGTGCATTTTCTGTGCAGATTAAGCACAGAGAGATCCGCCGTGATCTCCCAAAATATACTGTTTTCGTGTTTAAAAGAAATCTGTGCGCATAGACAGTACTGTCGTGTTCCTTGACCAGGTTTAAAAGCGCGTATCAGTTTCAAATTACCACGCGCGTGAGTTGGGTCCGCGTGAACGCGACACCGCCATCACGTGACGCTCAGCATAAAGCCTATAGCAGAAGAGACCTGCTATTCATTTACTCCTCGTTTGAGTTTACACTAAATTCATTGCGATGGTTATCGAATAAGCTGCCTAAATACATATTTGCATTTACAGCTTGCTAGTTCGTAAAACAATCCTCCTGTTTTGGACTGAGACTTTTTATTTTGAGTCCCATTCACAGAAGTGAATCAGAGCTTGAGTCATAAAAATCCTCAGTTCAAATCACAGATAGTTCACTTGGAGAGAGAGAGACGCCCCTAGCGGCGGCACTCCTCCAGGTCAGCGATCATTCTTCTGCTCAATTCATTCCAGCCCTACTCTGCTTCCATTTCTACCTGTCTGCTTTATTTTATTTTCATAATCATTGCTAATAACTTAAGTGGTATGGTGATTATTATAAGAAATCATTCTGATTCCTTTGAATTTCCCCAGTATATCTAGATTTGATTCAAATTGGAACAATATTTTATTTAAAAAAAAAAAAATTTTGAAAAAAAAAAATATTTTAATTTTTAAGATTTAATTTTTCACTATAAATTTCTAAATTTCAGTCATTAATAGGACTTTGAGAAAAACTCTCAAGCCAGCTATCAACCTTCCACTGAACTTATTCTGTATGAAATCATTTTTATTTATGCTTTTCCCGACGATTCTTTTATAATCATTAAAAATAACCTAAGTGTTGTTGCAATTTATTATAAGAAATCAGTCTAATTCTCTATCAACTTCCCCCAGGCTTATTTTGATTTGAGTTAAACCATTTTGAATTTAAACCAATTTGAATTTAAGTGTACATTGTGTCAAACAGTCAAGGTGAACCACAGAGAGGAAGTGCGCCCCCTTGAGGCTCCAAAACACCACTACAGCGGCCTACCGCTCCACTTCCCTGGCCTCCACCTGCATTGAGTTATTGCTAACTTCCAAACGGGTTAGGATATTTGCAATAACTACCATCCGTATCTAATTTCTCTCTGCTATCATTAGGTGGCAAAGCCGTTCATCTCTTAATTTGGTTTGTCCTTTCCAGGTTAAAATTAATGGTAACACTTTATTTGAAGGGGTGTGCATAAGACTGACATGACACTGTCATAAACATGACATAACCCCTGTCATGAACATGAAGGAGTCTTTATGAATGTTTATGACTGTTGTCATTAAGTGTCATTCGGTAAATTATGACACTTTCAATGCAAAGTTGACATTGTTTAAAATGTCTTTGTTATGACAACTTGACATTACCCAAGACAAAAATGTCTTGATTATGACAACTTGACATTAACAAAGACAGAAATGTCTTTGTTATGACAACTTGACATTAACCAAGAAATCATAACCTGTCAACCTGTCACAACTTTGGCCGTCATGACACCATTATAACTGTGTCATGAATATTACCTGTCCTCAAGTAAAGTGGAACACATTGTACTAGTTATAAAGATGTCATTAAGGGTTATTACACAGCGAAATGCTTTAAGTTTGATAATTAGACCTGTTATGACATATTTGTGACAGGTTGACAGGTTATGATTTCTTGGTTAATGTCAAGTTGTCATAACAAAGACATTTCTGTCTTTGTTAATGTCAAGTTGTCATAACAAAGACATTTTTTGTCTTTGTTAATGTCAAGTTGTCGTAACAAAGACATTTTTGTCTTTGTTAATGTCAAGTTGTCATAACAAAGACATTTTAAACAATGTCAACTTTGCATTAAAAGTGTCATAATTTACCGAATGACACTTAATGACAACAGTCATAAACATTCATAAAGACTCCTTCATGTTCATGACAGGTGTTATGTCATGTTTATGACAGTGTCATGTCAGTCTTATGTACACCCCTTCAAATAAAGTGTTACCAAATTAATTTTCTCTTCAAAAATTTTTTTTTTTTGTTTGTTTACTACTTTATCCCTTTTAAGGTTTATTGTAGTTTCAGTTTATTTCAATATACCTAAATTACTCCATTTGGTTTAAGCAAAAAAAAAAAAAAAATCTTGATTCACTTTAAGCTCTTTGAACCTTGTTCATTCCATTTTGCCTGTCATATAGGTAAAACCAAATCTTTTTATCTGCGGTGGACCGTGGGAGTACCTGGTTGATCTCGGTGGGCGGGTCTGCCGACTGGCATCGCCGGCACTGACCGTGCAGTGACTCTTGTGCGCTTCAATCTCTGCCACTGGTTGCGGCACGCAGTAAGTGACATCAGCAATTTGGTGCTTCGAAGGTTCAACCACAAAGCCGATGTGCAAGTCAATTGTTGGGACCGGGGCACAAACCGTAGGCGGCTGCGCCACTCCAGTTCGCTGGAGGGTTCTGGGCCACGCCCACTTTTGCAGTACGATCGGCCGGTTGATACCTCGGAGATTACCAGGTTGTGTTTACAGTCACACGCTGTTTGAGTGGGCGTAACCGTGACACAGAGCAACGAAGAGCCCGGAGTCACGGCGGCCGAGTGTTTGGCGGCGCCGGAAAGCTGACCACGCTTGCTGGGGCCAGCTGGGTTCGACCTCAGTTCACCTCAGGTAAAAAAAAAACTGAATTTGATAAAACCCTGCCATTTAATATAAGCCATAGAATATCATATAGTCCCCCGGATATATTTTTCTTAGTGTTTGGTTTACCTCCTTTCCCCTAAGACACACCCTCTGAGTTAATAGTGATTACACTATAGCGCAGGTCCATTCACTTAGGTGTTATTTTCACTGCGATACTTTCGTTTTGTTCTTCCCCTTTCGATCTTCTCTTCCTTTTCTGTTGTTTTGTTCTGTTGTGATTTGTTTCTTGCAGTTCAACAAGAGACCCCAAGGAAGCTAAATAATAGAGTGACAACCGAGCAGCCTCTAGTTCGGGTCCCACGCTGACCCGCGTAAATTGGCCCGCCTAACTGTCTACGTCAGTTAGCCAAAATTTCTATAGACGGCACGGCCGTACTACAGCTCGTTAGCCTCTAAACAAAGCTTGCATTGGCCCTTTTTGTGTGTGTTGTGTTTCTCTCGCCCCCAGTGAGCCAGAATGTCACGCGCTTCCAGTCCCGAGGACCATTGGAGCAATCTGGATGCTTGGTTAAGAGCCATGACAACCGGCTGCCTGCCCAAGGACACTGGCGACCCTAAACCCCTGACACGACAGGAACTGGACGCCGACGTGGACCAGCTAATGTCCAACGACCCCACGCAGGCCTACAGCTCAAAAGACTGGAGCCGGATCATCGGAAGCCTCGCTCACAACCTGGTGGCACAGGCACGCTTGGCAGAGGAGGACAACGCCCATCTGGAAAAGGAAATCGCAGGATTAAAGACTCAACTGGAGGAGGCCCGCACACAAAAGGACCACACGCAGGAGCGTCTGGATCAGCTACTTCTGGAGGTCGAAGCCGAGGACGCAACGGCCCCGGAATTACAAAAGGAAGTGGAAACACTGCAAAAGACCCTGGAGGATCTGCGCACGGACACAGACAAGAGAGTACAGGCGGAGAAGCGTACAACGGAGGAACTCCGTGACAAACAGCTACGTGGCGAAGCTCTGCTGAAAAGAGCAGAGATTGAATTAAAAGACAGAGAGGCCAAAGCCAAGGCCTGTGAAAAACATTTGCAAGCAGCTCGAGCTGAAATTAACGAGCTTGTCCAACAGAGACACGATCTAAAACATGAACTTGACCTTGTCCACCGTGAACTGAAACATGCTTACAGACTGCAGGGCGACCTGGAGGGGGAAACACCCATCACTCCGTTTCCCCTCACCAGCGAGCCCGCACTTCTCAGCCAACCCCCCAAAGCTGAAGGGGGGGGGCAAGCCCACGGCACGACACCACCCTAGCCAGCCCGGTGGGTCGGGCCAGCGGCCATCACCCGGCCCCTAAAGAACTAGACAAGCTGGCGAGAAACATCCCGACCTTCACTCCCAATCCAGCGGGAGGTCACGATGTTCACTCTTATTTACAAGACATTGACTTTCACTTACAAACTGTGGCCAACGTCACTACTTGGGATAAGTTGTATCTTCTGAGGATTACTTCAAGCCGGGATGTGCGAAGCTTCCTAGACCGTCAGCCAGAAAGCATCAAGACGGACTATCCGCAATTGCGGCAAGCGCTGATTCGTGAATTCTCCGATCCAGAATCAGACCAAGGTATCATAGCGGCAATGGATCTGAAACAAGCCCGTCTGGAAGCCATGCAAGCTTATTATAACCGGCTCCGACAAGCCTACTTCGGATCACGCAATGAGTCCGGCATGGAAGAAGACTGGAACTTCAAAACTCTGTTCCTGCGGAATCTCCATCCTACTCTCTCGCATCATCTTGGGGTGTTAGCCGAGCCACGGACTATGTCAATCCAACAACTGCGTGACCTAGCTCACAAAGCATACATCAAACAAAGAGCAATCTCTGAAAAGACTGTAAAAAACCCCACAATCTGCCCCGTCTCTGAGCACCGCTCAGAGCTCTCCCTAGAGGGCGCACAGCACCCCAATTACAAACCTGTCAACAGAGAGTCAAGACCGTTCCAGGCCAGCAGAGGTCAGCGTGGTCGTGGAGGTGCCCGCCCAAGGCAGCAGAACGACCGCTCTGGAGAATTCTGGGACCGGCCTCGCCCCTCCCACAACCAAACGGGAGGGGGCACCTGGGAAGCCGGCCGGCGACCCAGGAGGAGCCGACCTCCATCTCCCCGAACACTAAGCCCCGAGAACCAGCAGAGGGACCCCCTCGACGTGACACTAATAAGCTGAAGTTGGAGTCAAAATCCAACAAAGACAACATAGCCACGGTCGAAGCTGCAGAACTTCTGAGCGTGCTGAGAGAGTTCCTTCAAAAGAAACCTCGCAAGGAAGACAAAGATAAACCAGACACTGCATGACTAAACCTTAGGCCTGAAGCCAACTCCACTCCCAACGTTTCTCCCGCTGACAAGCCCCCAGAGACTGTCAAACCACAGACTATAGAACTTGCTGTTACACCACTAAGTGACAGCGCCACTCACTTCCCCCAACTGACAGCCCCCCAGAACACTGGTTGTCAGCCACAGACTACTGAACTCATTGTTGCATCACCAACTGACAACATCTCTCACTCACTCCCGCTGCCGACTGCATTTCCAGAACCAAACATTGCACTTCCTGAACCAAACACTGCACTTCCTGAACCAAACACTGCACTTCCTGAACCAAACACCGCACTTCTTGAACAAGACTGCAGCAGTGCCCACCCAAAGGTACCAGACAGTGCTGTGTTGGTGATCTGCACCCACAACGAGCCACACGAACCATACCCGCACTGCTTATCGATCAACACACAAGACCCCACACCAAAACTTCTGGGGAATCTGATCGAGCGAGGAGTGGCACGCAAACTCTACCTAACAATCACTTTGGAAAAGGAGGTGAGACTCGAAGCGCTTGTGGACACAGGCTCCGATCTCACGCTCATATCAGCTGAACTCTTTGAAAAACTCAAATTCCAAGCTCAAAAACAAAACCGAACTCTTAACTTCCACACTTGTGAGCTGAATGTGCAGTCATACAGCCAAAACGACATCCAGCTAAGAAACGTAGCTCCCATTCACCTGGCAATCGGTCAGATGAGCCTTGTCCATCCAGTCTACGTCTCACCCATGAACATTTACCCATTTCTCATAGGCAAAGATCTGCTGGATCGATTCGAGCCGTTACTGGACTTCAAACACCTGCAAGTTTGGGCTCAAGTCCGTGCACCCCTCCCCCTCCAGCCACACAACTCTGCTGAGCCAGACTGTCAGGTCACAGGATTCACGGGAACTCAGTCTGCCAGTCATGACGACCCAGTCACAACAGCTGATCAGGGGTCAAGTTCGCTGCTCTGCACTTTCAAAACCAGCCAAGGCTCTGATATCTACTGCCCCCAGGTCAGGACTGACCTGCAACTGCAGGATATAACCACAACAGACATTGTTTTGGCATTCTGGGCTGACAATTCAGCTATCAGCCTCTCACTATTCAATCAAATTATTGACAACACACCGGACATTCCCTATACCAGCAAACGCACACGTTTCCCTCTCAACTCACATCCAGCCTCCATGATATCTGCCAAAGGGATCTGTGCGTTGCAGTTAAAGTGGAATCACCGGTGCCTGACCCATTACTTCCTGATCCTACCAGACCCAGTCCACGATGTTTACATTGGAGCAGACATTTTGATTCGCCTCAAAGCTCATATAGACCTGTTTGACAACGTGGTATGGGCCCCATTGACTTTACAGCCACCTGTTCCCGTCAATCATGACAATCTATTGTCGGGGCAGACCATCCGAGAAGTCTGCACTTTAATCAACGAATAAGTCACAGTGGTACCCGCTTACACCAAAGGGGTCGCTGTACGACTCAACATGCGACGTGGCCAAACCTTAAACCACACGTTAGGTTTCTTCCAACCTTCACCTGAATGTGGGGACCTCGGACTCACACTCGAAGCCACACCCCTCACAGAAGTGGCATCTCGGGTAGTCTACATTCTGTTCAACAACTGCACAGCAACTGACATCCACATTCCCAAGGCCTACAGGCTAGGCTGGCTAGTGAGCCATGACTTTCATGACTTTGAACTTGTATTACCCATCATCGGGCCCATTCCCCCTGCACTGATACCCGAGAGCCACACAGACAACATGGTGCTCACGGTACCCTTCCAACTCATTGCCATCACATCTGTCATATCAGTGGCCAAAGACTATGTGTGCAGAACTGAACTGACAGAGGACCAACACCTTGCGGTGTACACAGTCTCCCACCAGCCTGTCAGTGAGACCAATGCACCTGCCATGCCTTTAAAACTCAACCCATCTAATGACACACAGACAGAAGAACCGTATCAAGGTTTCGAATCTCAAGTGCAGCAAATCCTCCAAGATGCTGATGCGCTTCAGAACGACGCAGACCGCCAAAGACTAAGACAAGTCCTTTATAAGTTCAAAGAATCCTTTGCCAAAGACTCATTAGACTGTGGCCTTAGCCACCTCCACACGGTGCGCATCCCCACGCATCCCGACGCTCCTCCCACTTTCGTCAAGCAGTACAAAATCCCCATCGCCTCGCACGAACCAGTGCAGGAAATAATCGAATCCATGCTTGAGAAAGGTATCATCCGGCCCTGTAACAGTACCTACTCTGCCCCCATATGGCCCGTTCTCAAACCGACTGGGAAATGGCGGCCAACTATTGACTACCGCAAACTGAACCAACAGGTGCCGTTGTCACGGTGGCCCATGACCCAGCTAGAGCAAGAAATACCCCGAATCAGAGGGGCCACCATCTTCTCTACACTCGATGTGGCCTCGGGCTTTTGGACTATCCCCGTCCATCCAGAAGACCAACACAAGCTGGCATTCGGTAACCGACAGTTCACCTTCAACAGATGCCCGTTCGGGTATGCCAACTCACCAGCTGAGTTTAACATCTTCCTGAACAAAGCCTGCCCAGACGCAAGAATGAGAGGTAACCTGATTTACGTCGACGATGTTCTCATGAAGAGCACAACGGTGGCCGACCACCTGACAGAAATAGACTATGTTTTGAATCAGTTGTCCACTGCCGGCGCCAAAATAGCCCTGCACAAAGGACAGTGGTGTCGTACAAAGGTCAACTACGTGGGCCTGCTCATTGGACCCCACGGCATCGAACCACAATCTAGTCGTATCCACGCTATTCAAAACATCAAGCCTCCCACTAACGTCTCTGAACTACGAAGTTTTCTAGGGGTATGCAATTACTCCCGACAGTTCATCGAGAACTATTCAGACATTGCCAGGCCCCTCACAGCTCTGCTGAAAAAGGATTGCCCTTTCGTCTGGTCAGACGCTCAGGAACACGCCATGGCGGCACTAAAAAGACATTTATGCACAGCCCCCTGTCTTGCTTACCCCGATCCTCAAAAGGAATTCTACCTGGAAGCTGGATTTTCTGACCAATGTCTCAGTGCTGGCCTATACCAACGGCACGACCAAGACAAGAAGGTGGTCGCATATGCCAGCAAGACACTTCTTCCCCCAGAATGTAAATTCTCTGACTGCGAAAAAGCTTTGCTCTGTACAGTATGGGCCATACAGCGTTTCTCCAACTACATTGGAGCACAGAAAGTTATCATAGACCCTTGCCACCAGCCCGTAATGTTCCTCAACAGTCAACGCATCCGAGATGGCGTAGTAACCAATGCACGCATAGCCACATGGTTAATGGCTCTCCAAGGACGAGATGTCGAGGCCCGATACGCACAGAATCACAAGTCGGTGTTGGGAAACGGCCTGGCTGCATGTCAAAACTGCTCTGACAACTCACCTGCTGCAATGCCGGACACACCAGAGCCCCAACAGCCACAACTGACCTGTCACAGGTACTTTGACAACAATGTGTGCGAAGGCATGCCCACAGCTTACGTCGACGGCTGCTCCTACAACCACGAGGGCATCCTAAAGGCTGGTGCAGGAGTACTGTGGATTGACAACCACCCATGCCCACCACAACACTTCAAACTGGGCCCCCAATCATCACAGTATGCAGAAATAGCAGCCATCCTCATTACTCTGCAAATCGCATCAGCCCATAACATCAAAGAACTTCTCATCTGCACAGACTCTAACTATGCCAGACTCAGTTTTGTGTGCCATCTCCCGATCTGGAAACAAAATGGTTTCAAAACAGCAAACAACAAGCCTGTCAAACACCAACACTTGTTCCAGGAATGTGATAACATCACAAGCCCACACGATATCACCGTGTACTGGAAGAAGGTAAAAGGACATTCTAAACTGCCTGGCCAAGACAAAGACTTTAATGACCACACCGATGCCCTTGCCAAAGCGGGCGCCCTCCACGGTGAGCTGTGGTCTCCCCCAAACCCCACACCCAACCCCCAGGTGGCGGTACTAACCCGCAGCAAACGGACCTTGCCAGCTACGGCACCAGCTTCACAGCAGCTATCACTAACTCCGCAAATCTCCAACAATGATATCGCGGATATGCAAGCCACAGACACTGCCATAAAGACAATTCTTAACCACCTCTCAGACCCCGCCTGCCACCCTATCTCACCATCAGACCTCGATGCTGACTCACACCTCAGACACTTACATAACTCCAGACATATGCTGCGTGTGCGGGACAACATTCTTTGGTTCGACCCGGATGGCACCACATCGCCTAGGCTCGTGGTGCCCTCGTGTCAGAGGGGGGTGATGCTAATGCACGCCCACAACACACCCTATGCTGGACACCACGGTACCAGAGCCACGTATGATACACTCAGACAGGTGGCATACTGGCCAGGCATGCAGCAAGATGTGGCAGAGTATGTGAGAGAATGCTTGGTCTGTTGTCAGTTCTCACCAACAAACCCAAATCACAGAGCCCCATTGCAACGCAGAGGAATCACGTTCCCATGGTCAGACCTCCAAATTGACTGGGTAGGACCGCTGCCCAGATCAACAAGAGGCAACAAGTACTTTCTCACGGTGGTGTGTGTCAGTTTACCAAGTGGGTAGAGTGTTTGCCAGCACCTAACGACACCGCCCAAACAACGGCATACCTCCTGATGAACCACATCTTCTCCCGGTTCGGATTGCCACTAAAAGTCAACTCAGACAGAGGGACCCACTTCACTGCCGAGATCATGCAAAAGATCTGGAAATGCCTAGGGGTACAAGCCAAACTCCACATTAGTCGGCATCCAATCGCATCTGGGCAGGTGGAGAATTCAAACAGGACTGTGGTGGGCATGTTAAGGAAGTACGTATCTGCTAATCAGAAAGACTGGGACGTGAAACTCCCCCTTGTACTGATGGCCATCAGAGCCACCCCGCAGGAATCCACACGGGTGTCCCCGTTTGAACTCATGACCGGGAGGCAGATGACCCTGCCCTTACACCTGTTGTACCAACCAGGAGACCACAACCTTGTCACTGCCTACACCACGTCTCAGTATCTGGACGAGCTCCACAAACACTTGAAAACAACTTTCGCTTTCGCCCAGCAACACCTGCAAAACAGCGCTGAAGGACAGAAAGCATACTATGACCGAAAGGCTTCACACCAGGAACTCAACGTGGGCGACAAAGTCCTGTATTACAATTTCGCCCTACCACCCAAGCAGCTGTCAAAGAAGTTCCTGCCCCACTGGACAGGACCTCACGAAATTGTGAACAAACTCTCCCCTGTTGCGTACCAAATCCAGCTAAAACGGGGACCGAGAGAACCAGTTCTCAAATGGGTCCACCGCAATCAGATTAAGAGACATGTGGCTGCTAGCAGGGACAGACAGGAAGGGGCCAATGAAAACTAAACTTAACCGCCGTCATCGCAACGAAAAGACTGTCCCACACAACCCGGGACAAACCTCACTGACCTGTGCCTTCTCTCTGCCCCCTTTTCCTCCATACCTCTCTCTCTCACCTGTAACAGGATGCTGCTGTGGATTATCCTCGTGTGCTTTCAGTCAACCAGAGGCCAGCCGCCAGCAGACGTCATCTCACCAGGACCGGCCTCGGGCATTGTGTTGAGGGATCAACCTGGACTGCTGATTACCAATTGCCGAACGCACACTCAGAAAGTGTACGTGCGACTCGACCCTCGAAAAGTCTACCTTGCGCACTACCCAAGAGCGGTAGCCCAGTACAGCTGGGCAGGTGCCCGATGGACAGAGACCGCCCTCGACCACGCCGAAGCCGATGTCGAGCACATGCTGAACCAACTGGAAAAGATGACCGTCACCCAAGCTGAATTGGGGGGACACAACAAACGTTCCAAGCGGTTCCTGGGAGCGTTGCTAGGAGCAGCGGCTGCCGTCGGCACGCTGTTCAACATCGGAATGTCAAGTGTCAACGCCGTGAACATAGCCACGGTGCGACGGCACGTAGCCGAAATTCAGACGGAACTTCCACAGTTAAAAGAACAACTCAACACACAAAGTGCATCCCTGAAAACCATCGGCAAGACCCTGAGAGGAACCGTGACAATCCTCAACACTCATAGCGTCATGTTGAATCAGACTGTGAGCTCCATGAAACAGCTCTTCACAGTTTTCCAGAATGACTTTGCCCAAACACAGTTGGTCACGGCACTAATGACCGACATGCTCCGGGAAGTAAGTTCCTCCATAGACAGCCTAGCCATGGGTAGGATTCCACCATACCTGATACCCCTAAGCCTAGTGCAGACCGTCCTGGCTTCCGCCATAACAACACCCACTGACCCGTTACAAATCCACCTTGCCTACTCTTTGGGCAGTGCCATTCCACTGTACGTTGACCCTGCACAGCGAGAGGTAGGCTTCCTCTTAAACCTACCCATCATAGAATCAAGCCGAATCTACCGACTCAAAGATATCGTCAACGTGGGATTTTGGCAGAGCAATACTTACTTTAGGGTACGGACACCCGAGGTGGTAGCTTACCACGACAGCAACACCCAGCTGTACCCCGAACCTGCACATGTGTACCCTCACCAAAGACATTCACTATCTATGCCCTAGCAAACCGTTCCTCAGAGACAACACTGATGGAATTTGCGGCCTGCAACAGTTGGCCAGCGACACACGTTGCCCGGCGGATGCTAAGCCCCGCAGCCAAGTCACCGAGACGCAAGCCGAGATAGTGGGGAACCGGTGGCTCGTTAACACTCCGGTACGGTCGGCGACACTGACCTATGACCAACACGACACCGCTACCCGCGTCAGCCTGCTGAATCAGACCATGTGGATTCAAGTCCCACGAGGAGCCATTCTCCACCTGGACGACCTAGCCTTGTACCACCTTCCGAGTGAAGAATACCAATCCGAGCTAGAGATTCCGTCCTTCTTTAAGGATCGCAACTTCACTTTCGATCCAGAACTGGAAAAATGGATTGAGCAAGGGGGGTCACAGATCATCGACATCGTTCCCCTTGACACGGCCCTCCAAGCATTGTCTAGGATGCCCATCCTGAGCGCTTCACCTGTCGTCCAAACATGGACCGCCGCTGACACTGCCGTGTGCATCTCAACAATCATCGGACACGCTCTAACCTTGGGCCTGGCCTACGTCCTGTACCGACGAATCAACGAGATGCGAGCCTCTACAGCCAGGCTCACCCAAGCCGTGTCTGGAGGGTTCCGGAGGGGCCTTCGGAAAGAAGCCCCCCCGCTAGAGAACGCGGAAAACCTCATAGAGCTGAGCACTCAGCCCTAACAATCATCTACAGCACCCTACTTTCAGGAATCACCTGCCATCTGCCCCGTATGATTGTGATGGGTCGACGAGGCCCACACACGGGCCTGTCGAACCATCAAGGGGGGACTGTAACGGCACCGAGATGGTCATCTGATAACATTAATTATATTCTAGATAGTTAACATCCCTCCACTCCTCCAAACTGATCACGTCAGTCTTTTGATTACATTACTGAAACAGCAGCTTAAATGTGTCAAAAGAAAGCCCCGTTCTTCCATTCAGAGACACGGGACAGTTAATGATCTTCTCAAGATAAAGACGAGTCTGTCGCATCTCATGTGACAAACGGCCACCAACCGATCTAGATACCCCGTGAGTAAATCTCATGATCCCCGCATGACCAGGATGGCACTCTCCAACAAAACAGACATTGTACCCCGGTTTTTAAACTCATCAAATTTATCAATACCTTACACATCTACTTCCCCAGAGGCGGGGGGGGCGAGAGTCCATCCCGTCCGACGAACGCTAGATGAACTCCCCACCACACACACACACACACACACCACACACACAGACACACACACACACACACACACACACACACACACACACACACACACATAGAAACCCTGAGTTTTCTGATGTGTGATCAAAATACTGTGGTAAATGTGTGAAATGCTTTTCTTGTGATGTTTTATGATTCCCAAGTGACAAATTGCCATGACCAAAGCTTTATGATATGTAATCAGACTTGATATGCGTCTAATCATGAAGAATCAGGTATCGTCAGCTTAGCAGCTCGCAGGAATGCCGCGCTTGGTATGATTGTAACCAGCGAAATCGAATAAGATCGAATAACTAACCCTAAATGCGATATGATGCATGTTTTTATTAATACCAATTTAGAAGTGTATTCTTACTAAAGTTTTATCCTCTTCGCACATGACTCGGAGGGTGTGTATTGTTGCAAACACAGAAGTTTGCTGCCACTCCTCCTCCCAAAAGATTGGATCAGGCCTGTAAGAAGGCGTGTCTCTAGCTCCTTCAAAACCTGGAGCGCGACGTCGTTCTTAGCAAGCAGTCTTCGCCAGAGAGAACCTTCTTCAATAAGAACTCGACCGAGTTCTTCGTTTTCTTTTTAACTTTCGTTTTAACCTAAGTTTTTCTTTCTCGTGATCTAACTCAGTCGATAGTTTTCCTTCGTTAAGTATATTCACGAATGAAACGACTCTAAGTCTTAATTATCGTTTGTTCGAGCTGACAGATAACACATCTACCTGCGTCCTCCGGACACATTCAGCCGACGCTTTCTTTCAAACAACCTCACAAACGGGCCTCGTTCAAAGCAAGTATAAATCTAAAAGAAAATGCGGTTTTAAGGTTGTCTATAACATCTGATTAAGCCTTTTGGGGTCTCGTGATTTAACTGTTTGAACTGTCCTGAGGAGATCATCTCTCTCATCTCATCTCCATCTCTCTCTCAGTCACTCTCTCTCTTCTCTCTCTCTCTCTCTCTCTCTCTCTCTCTCTCTCTCTCTCTCTCTCTCTCTCTCTCTCTCTCTCTCTAATATTTTGTGTTGCAATCGTTTTTGTTAATTGTTTGTTTTGCTATGCATATTTACTCCTGCGTGATTTAAGTAGTTCATGTAATCTTTAGTTTGCTTTATTAAACTCTATAATCTTTTGAATTGAATCTGTCTCATATTGTTCCACTTGAAGTCAATGAAAATTGTCGATCTTATGTTACAAAGCTCTACTTGATTTATATTAAAATATCTAAAGTGCCTTACACGAAAATATCATTTCTGGTGGCCACAGGAAGAATAATTTTGATGTTTATAGGCCAGGTAAACGGACAGTGCATAACAATTAAATTTGAATCACTTGAAAATTTATCCTGATAATTGATAATATGTGGCCGACCTATATTAATAATTACTACGAAAAATCGTGTTAATTATTCATATACGGTGAGGTCTAGCCTATTCCTTATTTGGTATAGTTTAATTTGTGTAGTCGTAATGCATATTCATCAGCTGATGAATATTATTCCCCATTTAAGCTAATATTTCCCCAAAAATAGTCATTGTCGCTACAAGTATTAATCAATTATTAAATAAACTGTATTATTAAATTATGGTTATTATTCTTATTATCATCGGTTAAAACGACAGTTAAATTAATGAAACAGGGTTTTTTTTGTTTAACAAATGCTTTTAATTAAAACAAACTTGAAACCATTTGTTTGTTTTGTTTATTACAATATCAATAAAACGTCTAATCAATTAAATTCGATAATTGATAATAAATTAGATTAACAACTTATTTTTAACATTAATTATTTATTAAAATGTTTTAGAATAATATTGTCCTATGAAATGTATTTTATTTAGAAAATTAATGTTTCTTTTTATGATTTAATCCAAATATATTATCAAAAACGGTGGTAATTAAATGTAAATTTAAACTTGTGTCCTTTTATTTTTGGGGGAAGCGCTCCAAAAACAGATATTCAAAAAATATATTCCTTTAAATAATGTTTAAATAAAATGTATTATTGTTGTTATTATTATTATTTTGAGAAGTAGGCTACGTTCTATTGTATGCCTACAATAGTAATATATTTCTGTCATAATGTCTCCTAGTAAAACCGAACTTTTATTTTGACGGGTTGTAGTTGTAAGACTCCTCCTGCAATGACTCTCCAAGCCACTAGGAACACTGTCTGATTCCTCTTGCAATGACACTCCAAGCCACTGGGGAGCTGTCCGCTCCTTCCTGCAATTACTCTCCCAGCCACTAGGTGGCACCACCTGCTGTGAACTCTTTAGTTATGACTGCTAATCAAGTTAATGTGTTCCACCTGTATTTTGCCCTATTTAAGTTGCTGTCACAATTGACTGACATAAAGTGTCGACGGTGGGTCTAGAACTCAGGTCTCCCGGTCAGAGAAAGCTATTTTTCTACCTCTGGTCTACTGGGGAAGACAGTTTGTAGAAGACCCAGGTGCAGAAGCAAAAGCAAACTAGGAGGCTCAAATAACTCAAAAGTAGGCAGTCTTTACTTGATTGCAGTTCTCAAATACAAACAAAACAAGCAGCAATGGCTTTACAAAACAAAACATAAAGTAAGCCCAATGGCAACAAAGAAACAGCACTTAACTCTTATAGAACTTAGGAAATCCATAGATGGTAGATTCAAGACTGAACACAGCTCCATGAAAACTGGCAACTTAAATAGGGCAAAATACAGGTGGAACACATTAACTTGATTAGCAGTCATAACTAAAGAGTTCACAGCAGGTGGTGCCACCTAGTGGCTGGGAGAGTAATTGCAGGAAGGAGCGGACAGCTCCCCAGTGGCTTGGAGTGTCATTGCAAGAGGAATCAGACAGTGTTCCTAGTGGCTTGGAGAGTCATTGCAGGAGGAGTCTTACAGTAGTGAAGACCAAAAGTGTAAAAAGGTGTTTCAAAGTGTATTTGACAATGGTTTTTTATCAAATAAAATTATGAAAATGCTCATTAGGCGTTCTCTCAGAGCAGCTCTGGAAATGTTCATGTATTCATATCCTCAAATTGTTTGTGAGACGCTGAAAACACCATGAACGTCACGCGTACTTGAGTATGTACTAGACAAAGCGGCGCAGCTCAGCAGAACAAATATGGTTATATATTTGCAGTATTTTTTGTGCTTAAATATTCACAGACCATGTCGCGATTGGCTTTATTGCACAGTTTTACTTTCCATGTATTCATCCATCAATTATTTTGCGTGTTTTACGTGACATCTGCGTTAAGTGAATAATTCCATTTTCATGACTGGATTCAGGCTACTGGATTCCGGGATTCCCTCTGCATAACGTAAGTCATTCGGCCTTAATTTATAATCGGGACATACCTTTATCTGCAGGAGGGATGGTGTCCTCCTTTTGCAGCCACTTTGCGTCCACATTTTTTGCAAATTGGATATCTATCCTCGAGGACAACCACGCTTTTTTCCTACAAACTATTTTCATACTGCCCATAATTCGCTTTATAAGAATTCGAGGGCACTTCGCTTTCAGCTTCAGCTGGGTCTGCGACGTCACCTTTCTTGCACGTTTGTTCTCCCGCCCTTCAACCAATGCAGTAATTTCCGGAGTGTGATTTTTTTTTTCTCCCTTGTTGTATTATTATTTTTTACTCAGTAACGGATATGATTTCAAATGTAGCGAAGTACAATACTTCAAACAAAACGTACTTAAGTAAAAGTAAAAGTACAGATTTTAAAAACTACTTGAAAAAGTAGAAGTACACAAAAAAACTACTCAATTACGTAACGCAAGTAAATGTAATTCGTTACTTTCCACCTCTGGCGATCGCTACAGAAAACAAAGCATCTGCACGCTCAAATTTGAATCGCACTGAATGTTATTCCGCTGACAAACACTAGAGGGCAACCCTTAGGCCTAAGTGCTTGACAGTTCTCGAAATACGCACCGCCCCCTGACTTCATCCTCCATGAGCGAAATGTCGCCATCGTGTGGACACTACTAACAAGGTCAGCCTTTCCTAAATAATTTTCTCTCATCACCATTTCAGTGTTCCAGCGAACTCCTGAAATTGTGTTTTTTAACTTTCAATGCATGTGCAAGTTCCAGTGTTAC
The DNA here is from genome assembly GCA_036326025.1 of Chrosomus eos. NCBI lineage: Eukaryota > Metazoa > Chordata > Actinopteri > Cypriniformes > Leuciscidae > Chrosomus > Chrosomus eos. The sequence goes on from JAZAVI010000261.1 coordinate 80,054, forward strand.
TAACATGATTTTCACTCCTGACTGTGTACACTTATTTTGAATTTAGTTCAAACCACATTTGATTAACAGTTTCTGATGACCACTTAGGAGTGCGGCCCCCTTGTGGCCTTCCCCTGCTAAGTCAACTCATCTCTTATTTCCTAACTCTCACTCTGTTTTGAAGTGGTTTCCTCCCAGTTGGTTTTATTTTGGTTATTTTCATCATCATACATAATGCCAACCTTTAATTTACTACACTTATTCAAATTTGATTTGAAACAAACAAATTTCAAGATTAAATTGAATTAAGTCTCCTTCCCTGTTGGGAATGGTTATATAGCTTTATTTCTATATTTCCCTTTTCAAATTATTTTTTATAATTTTGATTTGGTACGTTATGACAACTGTACCACTTAACATACGCTTGATTTGAATTGTATTTAAACCAGTTTGAATGCAATTTCAACCAAGTCTCTGTCAGACAGGTTGACCCCTAAGAGGAAGTGGCCTGAACCCTTTTGTGGCCCAAACGCGCCACTACTGCCTGTCTTCTCCCGGGGTCCATCCTACATTATTACTTTGGTTATTAATTTTATTAGTAATAAAATTAATAATAATAATAATAAAAAAAAGATGATTAATTTTTTTTTTAAAGATTTTTTTTGTTTTTTTATTGGGTTAAGTTATTTTGATAATTAACATCATTTTTATAATTTCCTTTTTACCATTATTTAGTAAAACCTTTGCTTCTATTTTCTACATACATAATTACTCAATTCAGTTTAAACAAGAAAGCTTTCATTCACTGTTAAGCCACTTGTTCACCCTGTTCTGTATTTATAGGTAGAATCCACTGAATAGCGGTGGTGATTTGACAGTCATCTCTGCTTGGAGTCCAGCATGCTGGTTCATCTGACCTGCGTCACCAGCGCTGACTGAGCGCGAGTCTCGGACTTTCCCGTGTCTCTCCGTTAGTGCGGCCCGCAACACGACATCACCAATTTGGCACTGCCGGTTGTGATTCAAAGTCGGGTTGCGTGAGAGGGAGCACATCGGTACAGATATACGGAAGGGCCCGGGACCCTGCTGTCAAGCGTTTGGGGACGACAGAAAGTCCAGCCGCGATGCTGTACTCCAACCCGAATGACCTCATTTCACCCCAGGCAAACTAGGGAAAGGTATTAAACCCATCCACTTAGGATTGGCCACAGAATCTTGAGATTCCCCTGGTCATTGAAGTGTTTGGCTCCCTCCTCCTCTCCGAGCCACAAACCGCAGGCTTAGGCCTCCGCTTCCCCTGTAACACTTCCTGGGTACTCTTAACGCCATTTCATTACAGACCTTCCCATCTTGGATGGTTGCATGTTACTTCAAACTCTGCTATCTTGCCATTGCTCTTTTCTGTCGTGCTCTGTTCCTTTCAGTTCACCTAGAAGACAGAACCTATCTGAGACAACAAGGAACGTTGAATAATAATTAGACAACAAGCCGCTAGCATCAACAGGTGACCCCCTAAGCTACCGCCCTGTTAAATTTTATTCAGGCCCATGCTGACCTAACCAAATTGTCCCACCGAATGATTTAACTGTCTGCATCAGTTAACCATAATTTGCATACGCGGCGTTGCCCGTATTATAGCTCGTTAAACGTAAAACAAACTTGCTTGGTTTCTCTGTGTGTGTTGTGTTCCTCTCGCCCACAGTTGAAACCAGTATGTTCCGGTCCTACAGTCTTACAACCCGCTGGGACAACCGGGAGACATGGCTGAGACTCATGACCCCTCCATTCCTGCCCAAGATCGCCAGTGACTCAGAGCTCCAAAGCCAAGAGCAGCGCCGACGTGGACAAGCTGATGGCGCACAAACCAAGCCAAAGCTCCCACGACAAAGACCGGCCAGACACGTCCAAAACCTCGCTTGCCAGCTCATCGCACCGGCATGTCTCCGTGAAAGGAGCCGCATAGCCCTGGCGCACGAAGTTGCAACGGTAAGGATGCAAGCCGAGGACGACAACGACTCCAAGCTACAGAAGGAAGTGGAAAGACTTCAAACTGCCCTGTCTGCTCTTCAACACACAGACCGAAGAGAGCATTCAGAGAAAAGAACCAGAGTGGTATTCAACGAGAAACTCCGACAAAGCGAAGCCCCTTTGCAAAGAGCAGAGGCTGAACTTAAAGAGACTCGAAAGCCACGGCCGGCGAAAGGAACTCGCAAGAGGCCTGTGATACCATCCACAAGCTCGTTCAGCAGAGACTGAATTCAAAGAAAGAGACACTAAAGCCAAGGCCTTTGAAACCACTCACACACGGGCCAAGCTGAAATCCATGAACTTACTCAACAGAGACACGATCTCAAAGCCGAACTTGACATTTTTCCCACAGAGTTGAAACACTCTTATAGACTACCAGCCGCTGCGGCAGGCCTTCATTAAAGAATTCTCTGATCCAGAATCCGAAAAGACTTTGAAAACCCACCATCCACTTAGTCTCTGAACACTACTCAGAGCTGCCTCCAGAGGGCGCCCCACAACATCATAGCCCTGTTTACAGAGAGCCGAGTCCGTTCCAGGCCAGCAGAGGGCAGCACTACCGTGATGGTGCTCATCCAAGACACCAGAGCGAGCACTCTGAAACATTCTGGAAGCCAGCCGGCGACCCAGAAATAGCCGGCGACCCCCATCACCAAGAGACTCAAGCCCAGACAACCTGGAGCGGTACCCCTCTCAACATGTCACTGTTAAGCACAATTCTCTGCCCACATCAGACAAACACAGTGCCGCCACTTCTGAGACAGCCGAAACCCGGAAGTCGCTGAAAAGCTTCTTCACAAGAGACTTTCCAAAAATTCAAGAGGTACGAGCCTTACACCCTAGGCCTGACAAAAGACCCACAACAGGCACACAGAACACTGCTCGTCAGCCACAGACCACAGAGCAAACTGTCACATCACAAAGTGACAGCAGCACACAGCCACCACAGCTGACAGCTGCACAGCCTGAGCGAGACAGCACAGTTTCCCATAGCTGGGTCCAAAACCCCAAAGACCAAAAGGGGGTGGGCCCGGAAACTCTACCTACCCATCACTCTAGACAATGAGGTGAGCCTTGAAACCCTGGTTGAAACCCGGCTCAGACCTCACTTTAATGTCAGCTCAACTCTTTGAAAGACTCAGTGCTAAAGCTAAGAGCGAAGATCGAACTCTTATACCCCAAATGTGCGAGCTGAACGTGCAGTCGTACAGCCAGAACGACCTCCGGCTCGAACAGAGAGCTCCCACTTACCTGACAATTGGTCCTTTTGAGGCCTACCTACCCGGTGTAAATCTCACAAATGGACACGTACCCCCTTTCTGATAGGCAAAAGACCTGCTAGAATGCTATGAGCTTTATTAGACTTCCAAAACCTGACCGTCGGGGCCCAAAGTTCAAGAACCCCGCCCCCTCCAGTCACACAGGTCACCAAAGCCATACTCCAAGGTCGCAGAGTTCCCAAAAACTCCAGCAGCACAGCTTCAGCACCAAGTCAAGGTTCCAGTTCGCTAACCTGCACCTTTCAACTCGCCAAACACCACGCAATGCTTACTCAACGATGCGTGACCTAATGCAGAAGGCCTCTAACACAGAAAGCCTCCTCAGAAAGAATTCCCAAAACCCCAATGACTTTGAACTGCAAAACCTGAAGACACTGCACGAAAACAGTGCAAGACTCTGCTAAAAGGGTCCCTGATCAGCATAGGACATAGAACTTTTAAAAGTAGATGAAAATGTCTGCTCAAAGAGTTGCAAGACTCTGCATTCGTAAAATTAGAATTTTACTGACTTAAAGAAAATCTTGAATGGACGTGTAAGCCTCACCTGCCAACAGACTACGCACGACTCTTTCGAACCAAGCATTTGCTACATGCTGGTTGAAATGACACTGCTAAACATTAGTTTCTATGACAATGACGGGTTACAGAAAATGCTAGCTCCAAATAGGGCATACGTCACTGCAACGTCAGAGAAAAAAAAACCCACCTGAGTTTTAAACTACGGTTAACCTACGGGCGTGCATTTAAGCGTTGCGATCCAACTAAAACACAACGTGCAATACGCATTTTGATTGCTGGCTTGTCTAAAACAATAGCTGAAATTGACATCTCTACTTTAAGTAAAATAGCCTTAGATTTCCAACTAAAATTAGCATGTTCAGCAGTAAAGCGTAAGTCTGTTTGACGAAGAAACCTCATCTCAGCAGCTTGTAAACTGTACCGATGTTTATTCTGCTTCGCTTAAAAGAAATCCAAATTGTAGTATGACTAAACCAGCCCGTTCTCATCCCAAGGCGTCATACATGTGACGCTTTTGACATTTCGTCGAAATCTTACGCACATGGCATCCTTTAGCATCAATATGAGACGCAGATTCCAAGGCGTCATACAGGTGACGCGCGTCTAAATCCGACGCACATGGCATCCTTTAGCGTCAATATAAGACGCAGATCCCAAGGCGTCATAATCTAACGCTACCCCAGACCTAAACCTACCCATAACAGTGCATGTTATATTGACGCTAAAGGGTGCCATGTGCCTAAGATTTCGATGAAATGTCATATGGCGTCACCTATATGACGCCAAAGGATGAGCTCAGGACAAAGTTATATCTAGGTAGACCTGGGTGATGCTCCCCTTTCTACATATGTAAAGGCCTTATAAATTATTGTTAGATTGATGTAATTAACCTAAATTTTAGCTGCATCTACAAGCAGAAAGCTACCTGGCGATCAAAACTGTTTACTCGCTGAAAAGTCAGCATTTGTGCACGAGAGGGACGTAACTATATATGCTTAGACAAGCTTTGACTTACAGCAAATCTATTTCCTTACTCTGTAAACAAAAAGAGTTCCATGAGTAAAATTAGCTAATGCCAAATCACATCTGCATTTTACTTAATGTAACACCGAGTCCTAGAAAGACTTAAAATATAGGTGCATCCTGCATCCTGTTTACCCGTTTAAACATTAATAATTCATGTAAAATGTACAGACATTCTTTAGGGACTGTTGAATTGTCTGACATGCTCTGGTTCCCATGACAACGTGCTAACTTGTGATGTCACTTGGTAAACAAACCAGCCTAGGAGGCTACGCTAACCTAGCATCCTTCCAGCTTACGCTAAGCTAAACTAACATGGCATCCAGCTAGCTTACGCTACGCTAAGCTAACCTAGCATCCTTCCAGCTTACACTAAGCTAAACTAACATAGCATCCAGCTAGCTTACGCTACGCTAAGCTAACCTAGCATCCTTCCAGCTTACGCTAAGCTAAACCAACATAGCATCCATCCAGCTTAGGCTAAGCTAAATAATAACTTCTACAGATAGCAGTTAGCATAATTTACTTGAACCCTTAATCACCGCTTGTGTTCACACAATGCAAAGTATTCTAGAATACTTTCCCTAACACCAGTTAGGGTTTCTAAATATTCGCTTCCCGTGGTTTTGATCACGTTTATTCCTTTTTGCTTTTAATTTTAAAATTGTTTTTTTTTGCTCTTCTTTAATTTTCTTTAATTTCTTTGACCTTGATAATAATAGCACTCAGCTATTCCCTTTACTTTTCAGTCATCTATATGAGTTAATTTTATTTTATTTCCTCTCTTGTTCAATCGTGGTTCCATTTTCCCATAGGGCCCAGAAAGGAAACAGAGACACCTTTATTTGTGATTTTGTTTATTTTCAACAAGTGTACTCATTTTTGTGACCCTGCAACACAAGTAACTTCAACAATTTACTAGGGCACAACTATAGTCCAGAGGATTGATAATAATCATAATTTGAATAGGAAAGCTGTCCTTTTTCCCCCTATCATTCATTTCGTCAAGCCGTAGTGAACCGCTAGTTAAGTCCAGATAAATAATTTAGTCATAAGAACCATCTTAAAGCATTTATTTCATCTCGGCTTTGCCCTTTCCAGGGAATAATCTCGGAACCACATAACTCTTAGCCTCCTAACATCCACAGCTAAGATTAGGTACAAGACACACTTCACTATTAGGTACAAGACACACTTCACTAGCTAGCTACATGTGAAACACCTAGCTTTATGCTACATACCTAGCGAACCAATTAAACCGTGCTTCTGAACTTTTAGGGTCATGCATTAGGCTCTCACCACAAGTATGACAAAAATGTCACAGAGCCCCTGCTTCACCTGACCTTAACCTTCCTGCTTATCAAAGACTATGACAAAACAATGGACACTATGAGAAACCACCTCTCATACCCCTCCAACCACCCACGAACGCCGTCTGCACCCACCGACAACCGGTGCCCCAGACAACCTACGTCAACAAGCACATGCTACGTGCATTAGACAACATTCAGCGTTCTGCACCTAATGCCATCACGGCGCCACAGCTTGTTCTGCCACAGTGCAAAAGGGGGGTAATGCCAATGCCAATGTATGCCAATGACGCACCATGTGCTGCACACCGCAGCACCAGAGACACTTGCAAGACACCGAAACAAGTGGCATACCGGCGTCCTCAAAGCGAAAAGACTGTCCTAGCCAACCAAGGACGACACTCGCTGAAATTTTTCTTCCCTTTCTCACCTTCTCTCTCCCTTTCACTTTTACCAGGATGCTGCTGTGCCTCCAGCCAACCAGAGGGCAGCCGCAATTGGACATCTCACCAAGTCGCACTACCCCGGCGTAACGACACAATACAGCTGGGTAGGTGCCGACGGACCGAGGACGCCCTCACGCACACTGAGGCCGATGTCGAACACATGCTCAACCAACTTGAGAAAATGACTGTGACGCTAGCGGAGCCAGGTGGCCACAACTGCCGCCGCACTGCCGTCAGAACTCTGTTTAACACTTGTATGTCCAGCATGAATGCAGTAAACCTCGCCAACGTTGGACAGCATGCAGCCGGAATTCAGACTGAGATTCCACAGATAAAAGAGCACTCACAACAGAGTGCATCCCTGCAGACCATCGACAAGACACTAAAGGGAACTGTGGTAACTTTCAACACTCACAGCATTCTGCCGACCCCGACAGTGAACTTCATGGAAGCTGTTTACTGCCTTCCAGAATGACTTTGCTCAAACTCACCTGATAACAGCCATGATGACAAACCTGCTGCAGGGGGGTGAACTCCTCCATCGACAGCCTCGCCATGGGTAGAATCCCACCGCACCTGATACCCTTAAGCCTCATGCAAACCGTGCTGGCGTCCGCCATCACCACGCCAACTGACTCTTTAAAAATACACCTTGCCTACTCTCATGGGTAGTGCCATCCCACTCTGCATCGACCACAAGCAGAGAAAAGGGGACTTTCTCCTGAACTTACCCATCATAGTCAAGCCGAATCCACCGGCTCAAGAACATTGTCCATGTCAGATTTTGAAAGGTAGCACTCACATCAAGATCCGCATGCCGTACGTGATGGCCTTGCATGACAGCGACACTAAGCTGTCCCCAGCTCCGAATCCACACATGTGCACATTGACCAAAGACACTCACTACCTCTGCCCTAACAAATCTTTCCTCAGAAGACAACCCTGACGGAATCTGCGGGCTGCAGATCAGCGGCACAAGCTGCCCTGCTAAAGCCAAGCCTCGCACTCAAGTCACCGAGACCCAAGCAGAGATTGTAAGTGACAGGGGGCTCGCTAAGACTCCGGTGCAAACAGCTGCACTCACTTACGACCAGAAGGACACTGACATCTGTGTCACCTTGCTCAACCAGAGCAGGGCATCCAAGTACCAAAAAGCCCCCTCCTTCTTCAAGAACCACATTTTCACCCTAACTCCAGAAAGGGAATTGTGGTTTGCAAAAGGGGGATCCCAGCTAATTGACATTGCTTCTATCAACACAGCCCTCCAAGCTTTGTCTCAACTGCTTGCCTTAACTGCTTCACCTTCTGTCCAATCCTGGACTGCGGCCGATCCTACGCAGGGTATATCTATCAACCACACCCTGACACTCGACAGTCATCCTGCACAGGAGGCTCAACGAGATGCGAACATCTACAGCCAAGCCCACGGGACCCTCAGGAAGAGGGTACCACGCTGGAGGCTGCGTCGAAAAAAAGGGGGATTGTAGGGTATCTGGGTGAACCATTACATCCAAAAGCCTTCAGGCCCAGAAAGCCTGAATGTAACACACACACACACACACACACAAACACATGACACTTCCCCCCAAATAAACCTAACACTGCTCGATTTTGGTTTCCTGTTACAGGTTTACAACCCAAAAGAATGTGCAGGGACTTGATCCCTGGAGAAGAAAAAATGAAACATTTTAACTCTAATATATATATCCTATGCATAACCATGCGATACATGTATCTAATGTTCATCTCATGACTTCCCTTTATGTGTGTGATCTGTGCGTCCCTGGAGACCCTAATGGGTTAATGTTTCTTTGATTTAAATACTATCATGAACACCCCCCCCCCCCTCTCCTCCTTCTCCTTCCAAGAGAGACAAGGAACCTCTGCTCATGGACACGCACACACATACACAACCCTTTAACCTCATCATATAAAGACTTTACTGAGATATATTTTGATATGCTTGTATGTATGTCTGTTACCCAGAGTCCATGGTTACCTGTGACCGTATCGTAGTTCTAAAATAACTACAAATGCTTGAAAAATATGTCTTTTTATGTAACTTTGCTGTATCTTCCAATTTAGAAGGCGTGCTTCATATGTTTAGAATCCTCTTGATCTGACCAAACCACATATTTATGTGTACAAACCATGAGATGTGTGTTACCATGTTTTAATCATCTCTGGGGTAAAATTGAACGCCTTTTTCATCATCATCATAAAACATGTCGATCTCGATGAGACAAAGGAAAACTTTTGCCGCGCACTCTTCTCACAGCTGATTGGTGCAGTCTTTCAAAAGAAGGCGTGAACCGAAAGGTCTCTAAAGAGGCGTGCGGTGCTCCTCCTCTCTCTCTCCGTGCTCGTCCAGGTCTCAGAATGTAACGTCTCGTCTCTAGGCGAGCCTTTCGCCTTTCTTTTATGTGTTCTAGTTTAGTTTGTGTTTTTCAGTCTAGATAAGCCCCCGTGTTTAATTCCAATCGTCGAAATCCCTGCACAGGAGAAGCAAGCGCCTTAACCACGAGACGCGCCGGACCCAGAGACGCACACGCGTTTCTTCACCAGCCAAGACGTAACTCCGCGTGATTTTCCCTTTGGGATCTTTATTTCTTTTCTTTAAAGTTAGTTTTGTTTTCATATTCGACGCTGTTTACTTCCACGAAGTGAAAAGAACACCGCATGACATATCTCTTCAGCAAAGCCAGCTACAAGGGACATTCAAACAAACGCGCGCTCTCTCTGAAGCAGAGACACGCGCACGTGACGCGCCGGGCTGCGAGACACACACACACGCTTCTTCACAAGCCATGCAAAGAGTACCATACCAGTGCAAGTATCCGCGTTTGATCACGCTTTTAAGATTTGTTGAAGTCTTGTTGTCTCTCAAAGTTCCGTTTGTCTATGTGAATTTGCTAACTTATTTAGAAAGATCCTCGGGTCTTCCTAAACTCCCTGCATCAATGCAACTCTCTAAATTTTCCTCCCTCTCTCTCTTACTCGCTCACGCGTGTAAGTTATCCATTGTCCAAACTTTACCATTTCTCGTCATTAATGTCTTATTGTGTTGTGTATGTCTATGTGTTTGTAAATACATATATATCCCGTGTAAACGTAGTAAATAAATAAGTATGCCTTTATTAAATACATTATATTCACTTGATTGATTCATTTATTTTGCTCAATTTCAAGTCCCTTAAGTCCCAAAGGTCTAACTTAAGCTACAAGCTTTACAAATTAAATATACTTTAAATGTATGTGTTTATAGGGCAGGAAGCCCAATTCTTCTGGCCAGAGAATTGCGTTTCCTGAAAGCCTATAAAGTCAGATAATGTGGATCCCCACAATATTATTCTGCCAATTGAGCTAATTATTTTGCCTGTTTGTAAAACGTGATTAACCATACACAAATTAACCATAACTAGGGATGCACCGAATGTTCGGCAACCGAAATTATTCGGCCGAAAATAGCAAAAAAAAGCACTTTCGGTGTTCGGCCGAACAAGTAAAAAGGCCGAATAAATTTGACCGAACAATGACGTTTTTGATGACGCGATCAAATAGTAACCAGCGTAGAGTGAGAGGCACGCGCTTTATAAATGCAGCCAACATGCCCCCTTTGAGGAGAAGACAAAGGAGAAGCTCATCTGATGCGTCTGTGGCAGACGTTGTTACTTGCAGCACTAAAGCGTCTTTTAACCCTCTAGTTGACAAATGCGCCGCTGCGTTTTGCTGGATTTTTTTCACATAGCAGCAAAATAGACTTAAATACTCCGTCATTTATGGTCACTTAAATGCAGACTTAAGAAATATGAAAAAATAAACTGTTTAATGACTACTTGTGTCCACTTACAATCGAAACAAAACTGTGCTTTTGTAAAATAAAGAAAATAAACAGGGTGTGCTTTCTGCCTCTGTCTCCGTTAACTTTTTTTTCTGGAGCACGTCTCTAAAAAACTCAGCCAATACAATACTAGTCACACAGGCAAAGGCATATCTTTATAATCATTTAATGGTCTACTTTTAAACGATCTAATTCAAAACGAAAACAAATATTCTCTGTTTATGTAATCTGTATGAAAAGAGAGAGATGAAAAGAGTCGTTCTCATGGCAACTCCTTATCTGCTAATCGCCACGGAGAGCGCGCGCTATATTGAAACCCAAGTGATCCAGCAATCCATGCAAACCTGTCAACGCCCACGATAAAGTTTATGTAAACCGCAAAAGTAGGCTTATGTCTAGGACAGTTATTCATTTGTTATGGGTTCATCCACATTTTTTTGCACTTTTCAATGCACTTTTTTTTGTTATATTCTTTCAGCAGTCAGTTATAGGCCTAACATAGGCTATTCAAGAAGGGGGGGGGGCTTCAAAGATGGCCAAATAAAAATATAGTTTTTATTTTACTAATTTATTTATTTTAAGTTATATTGTGCTTTGTTTAAATAATATCTGCTGGAATGTTAAAAAAAAATCAGTGTTAAACAAATTGTATTTTTGCAATTTGATGTTTTTCTCAAGACAAAATAGCAAAAAAGCATATTTTTACTATTTAAATAAATGCAATGGTGAAAAAATTGGCAAAATAAATGGAAAAAATGTGAAATACCGCATTCGGTATTCGGTTTTCGGCCTTCGGCCAAGCGTTTCATTATTATTCGGCTTCGGCTTCGGCCAAGAATTTTCATTTCGGTGCATCCCTAACCATAACCATTTGGTTGGTTGTCGAGATACACAGTTATGCATGCAGGTATAAGAGGGAGATTGATTAACATGTAAGACTGATCTAATCCAAACGTGTATGAATAATAATTAATTATCAATTATTAGTTATGATATGCAAATTCCCCACGGATTAGATCCGCCCTATAGTCTTTACACACTGCAGGCTCACTCTCGCTCGTATCCAAGGTAAATCATCAACACTATCATCCCTTACAAGCGTTTTAAATGAATACATCACAATAAGCTAAAACCCTTTCATCACTGTTAGGTTGTCTGGATGAAGTAAAATTTTGGCTGGGCCAAAATTTTTTGTTTTTAAATGAAAACAAAACAGAGATCATCGTCTTCGGGTCCACTGGTAATCCCCAGGCTGTTACCTTTGACCTAGGCAGACTAGCGGCATTTGGTTCTGCAAGTGTGCGGAACTTGGGCGTTTGTCTGGATGAGTCTTTAAATTTTGATAAGCAAATCTCTTCTGTAATAAGCTCTAGTTTTTATCACCTGCGGCTGTTGTCAAAAGTCAAACCTTTTCTTAATCACAAAACTCTTGAGATGGCGGTTCATGCTTTTATCACCACACGTGTAGATTACTGCAATTCACTTTACTGCGGTATCTCGAAAACGCAAACTGCTCTCTTCAACTGGTGCAAAATGCCGCCGCAAGATTCCTCACAAATAGTCGGAAAAGTGATCACATCACCCCAATTCTGAGGTCTCTTCACTGGTTGCCCATTAATTTCAGAATCGAGTTTAAAATCCTGTTATTTGTGTACAAAGCTCTATGCAACCAAGCGCCTAGCTACCTAACTGAACTGCTACATCCTTACACGCCGTCAAGAAGTCTGAGATCAGGTGAAAAAAATCTGTTACAAGTCCCTCAATGCAGACTTAAACGTAGAGGGGATCGAGCTTTTTCTGTGGTTGGGCCTCGGCTATGGAACAATTTGCCCTTGGACGTTCGAATCGCCCCTTCTGTGATTTCCTTTAAGTCCATTTTAAAAACGCACTTGTTCTCTTTGGCCTACAAATAAGGTGCATGTATATGTATATATATGTGGATATGTGTACATGTATGTGTGTGTATGTATGTGTGTGTATGTGTATATATATATGCACATATGTATGTGTGTGTATATGTGGATATTCATATACTTATATTTTCTTTTCGATCTAGTTTTATATTTCTCTCCTTTGAGTATGATACTGGTATTAAACCTGTTACTGTCTTTTCTGTTTTTATTTTCTATTACTGATAATCTCTGTGACTGCTTGGACGTCTCCCGTTTTAAGCTGTTCTTAACCTTGTTGTACTGTTTTATGATGTGCTACTACGCATGGTGTTGACGTCTTTTAATTTTGTAGTTCTGTAAAGCACTTTGGTCAGTTAGTGGTTGCTATAAAATGTGCTATATAAATAAAATGAACTTGAACTTGAACTAAAACAATTGCGCAGTTGTTCAGTTTTCACTTCCTGAAACAGTGCACACCCGAGTCCGTGTTGCTTTCACATTCACGCGAACCGCAGCATGGTTCGGGAGCAACCGAACTCAGACCACCTCCTCCAGGCAGTCTCGGGTTCGGGACCCCAGTGCACACCCGAGTCCGTGTTGCTTTCACATTCACGCGAACCGCAGCATGGTTCGGGAGCAACCGAACTCAGACCACCTCCTCCAGGCAGTCTCGGGTTCGGGACCCCAGTGCACACCCGAGTCCGTGTTGCTTTCACATTCACGCGAACCGCAGCACGGTTCGGGAGCAACCGAACTCAGACCACCTCCTCCAGGCAGTCTCGGGTTCGGGACCCCAGTGCGCACCCGGGTCCCATGACAGCGTTCACATTAGTGATTTTTCATGCGAACCGTGCCCCGTTCTGAACTAAACTGCCAGTCTGAAAGCCCCCTTAGATAATAGTCCAGAAACAGGGAATATAGCAGCTGCACTGTTGAAATGTCTATTTAAGAGGTTTTAAACAGGATTTAGAGATATATGTGGTATAATATCCACTCCAGTGCAGTAGGTGTCGGTGTGACACTGTTCAGCTGTTCTTGTTGTCACAGTGTCGTCTGCACCAGTTTGTCTTCATCTGCACTACAATTCCCAGAATCCTCCTTGCCTCCACACTCCCTCAATTACCCCTGTTCATCATCTTCATCATCTGTGTCACCTGTGATCACCTTGTTATGTTTGATTTGTATCTGTATTTAGTTTCCTTCTGCCCAGTTAGTCCTTTTCGGTTTTTGTGAATGTTACCTTTGTGTGTGTACCGTCTGCCCGTCTGTAGGCCTACCTGCTTGTTGTTTTGTGGAATTAGTAAAAGTTTAACTTGTACTTTGGACTCATCTTGTTCTTCAGCCCGCACCACACCCGTGAATCCTGTAAAACACACGAAGAAGAGGAAAACTAAAGGAACACCTGTTGACACTTAAACCTGTCGCTCACTGGATTTGATCTGATCGGAAACATTTCTACAGATGTCAGTTTAGCACAATGCCTACCAAATCTAATAACACTCGCGGACATTTATGTGTTTAATCCACAATCCATCGAGAGATTCTGAGATCGACGCGCGAGGACTGACAACAAGCGTTACTGAGTTTAAAATACTGATAAATTCTCTTCTTAGTGGACAAGACTGCAAGTAAGTTTAATACATTCTCCATTAAAGTCATTTGTAATTATTAGGAATTTCATATTGTATATTAAGCGTGATTTAAATGTGAAGTTACAGAAGGCTTTTCTTCTGCTTCTCCAAACAGAAGAAGTATCTGACAGAAATTACAATCTTTTGAAGTTAAAACATTAAGTTTTATTGATAAAGGGTTTATTGAAAATAAATATATTTTTGAAAGTCTTCTCCCATTTCCTCTTCCGTGTTAGGCTGTTGTTTTTGTGATGTGAAATCTAACTTTTTTTTTTTAAGCAGACATTTACAATAGACAGACAGATGAAGCCTAATGTCAATCAACAACAATCTGCTGTTATTAAACAGAATATTTCAGTTCATATTAGGGATGCACCGAATATTCGGCCACCGAAAATTTTCGGCCGAAAATGGCCCAAAAGTGCATTTTCGGTTTTCGGCCGAAAGACTTTTATTACCGAAACAATACGGCCGAAATGTTGTGATGACGTCGGGTTTAATTTATCACCTGAAATCCAAACATTCCGATCGCTACGCTGAATATGAGAGGAACACGGCCCAGAGAGAGAGAGAGCGTGAGAGAGAGAGCGCGTGCGAGAGGTAGAGAGAGAGAGAGAGCGCGCGAGAGAGAGCGTTCGCCTGCGAGAGGTACAGAGAGAGAGAGAGCGCGCGCGAGAGGTACAGAGAGAGAGAGAGAGAGCGCTACGGCGCTCTGCAATCAAATACGATTTTAAATAGTATTAGATTTTTTAAAAAATAGAAAAAATCAACGTGTGGCGGACCTAAATGCACTTTGAGAGAACAATTAATTTCAAAACCTTTCTGCAGGCCAGTAGGCCTGTACATTATTATTTAATGTACACATGAGTGGGGTCAAGTTACCATTTTAGTTTGAATTTTATTTTCTACTGTGCATTGTTGCAATTTGCTAAATAAATATTTGGATAATTTGTAATTTATTTATTCTTTGAAACTTTAATATTAATTTATGCAATTGCAATGCCTTGACTTTAGTAAAGTTAGTACACAGTCATAGCCATAAATGCAATGGGCCTACTAATAATTGGCATAATTTATTTCGGTGTTTCGGTTTTCGGCCATGGTTTCCTCTTTTTCGGTTTTCGGTTTCGGCCAAGAATTTTCATTTCGGTGCATCCCTAGTTCATATATAACAATGATTTTAGTGTGATTAGATTTATGATTAGTAGTGTGTATCAAACTGTTGCCTATCAGTGGCAACGACAACTTTGATGTGTTGACAAAATAAACAGCTGAGACAGGACAGTGAGATGTCGTAAAGATGGCAGGGTAATAAACAAAAAATCAGGCCCAAGGAAAAACTCAGGAACTTTCTGGAACAAAATGGCGCCGCTCAGCTCAGCTTGCACGCACACACATGGACTGAATGATCTGAATCACAAATAAAATATCTCTCAAAAGCAAATCTTGATGGTAGGCGATCATCAGTCTCTTAACTAAATATATAATAAAAATATAAATTCTCGCGCACTAACAAGTAACAGATGTGGACTCCTCGCCCAGCGATCATGTTTTGGCGCACTTAATGTGGCATAACAGATTGCTGTAGTTGAAGCCAAAGCCATTGAAAAACAGAGTTGCAACCGTTTCGAGTCCGTCATGCTTTGATCTCGCTGGCCGACACACGGTCACGTGGTTCACCAAGCTCTCATTAGTTCCAAACAAACCAGCGCTGTCAATACATTAATGTTAATGTTTTTCAATACCCCTCAGGTATTTCTTATTGGTCACACTCAGTGGTGTAGTGCAGGGTATACGGCTTATACTTTTTCAGTCGGCATTGCATGTACACTTCTAAATTCCCTCTGATGTGCATCGTTTAGTAGCTAATCCAATCTCATGTGAATAAAAAACACCCAGTCAGGGTTGTTTTTTTATGTGTAGCGTATAATGAAAGTTGTGAAATTCCCTATTAACTCTAATTTGATTCGCTCATCGTGACGATAACTGACCTTCTCATGTGAGCTGCTTCAATCAGCACTTAAATACCCGCTCGGATTTTTGTTCACAGAAGCGCGAGCCGAGTGCGAATCCCAAAGCGACGCTTCACTTCAGTTAACGATCATACAGTGCGGGATAAGATGCAAGTAGCTAAAATGAACTGCTGTTTTTTCGATAGAAGTTTTAAATGACCGACAGAAAGAATCAGTTTGATCAAAGACAGTGGAAATTATAAGCTCAATTTAACAACAGAAGCACCCTATTAAATATATTGGCATTATTATTGTATGAATATATTTGTATAACGTTACCTTGAATGTGTTGTTTGTATCACTCCACTTGTATCATTTAAGCCAGAAGGCGGCAACAAGTGACTATCTTTATGAGTGAGCAATTGAACCATTTATTAAATGAACAGATTAGTCCAAAAACATTGATTAATTTAGGAAAGAAAAAGCTGAAACTGATCTTTGATGCTCATACTAATTGCTCATATGCCTCTGGACACGGAAGGATTGCATTGGTGTTTTGTTTGAAATGTAACATCTATGCAAAATAATCCTTGAATCATTTCTTATTCAAGGCCATTCCCCTTTTTGAGTATGTGATTGTGCATTGTCAATAATAATGGTAAATGCCATTTACCATTGTCAATAATAAGCATAAACATTTTGCATTTCCATTTTGTAGAGTGGATCATTCATTGCAACATTTAAACTGATCAAATACTTCATGCTACTGTCCACCGACATGCTTTTAAAGCCAGGAAAATTAAAATTTTCGAATTTATTGGAACTCTGTATTTATAAAACCCTGTGTATGGCCCTGATTTGCAAGAATACTAGTAATTCTATTAATTATATTCTATATTATATAGTCTTGCATATTCAATACTAATGCAAGACTAGTCTTACATGTCACTGTTTATAACACAGAGCGTTCATCCTTTGCTGGGACGCTTACAAAAATATTGGGGGCATAAATTAAGAGTATACCCACTTCTCCAGGCACCACTACATCACTGGACACACTCATACTCATTGGTGGTCAAATGTGACATACACATGAACTATTTTATAATTACATGTTCTATAATTTAGTTCAATAATATTTATTAAATATTTTTAGGAGATCTTTTGATACTAAATACTAATTGTGTAATAATTATGGTCCATTAATGACAACTTAAAATATTATTTTTCAAAAATTTTAAAATTATTTATATTACAATTAGTGGTGTATTCAAGGTTCAAACGGAGAAAAGGGTTTTAAATGAGGAAAATTAGAGTAATTTTGTGGCCAATTTTGTAAATTTGTAATGCCATGGTTTACCCACTAGGTGCCTGTATGGCTGTTAAATATACATGTATCTAATAGTCTAGTTGCTCAAAAGAGTATTGCAGGTCATAACTGCTTACTTATTTTTAGATTTTGCATTTGAATAAATATTTAGACATGATCAAACACTATATTTTTTAAAATGATATACATTTAAAAAAGTTAATTAATAGTCATCTGCTCGCTATAGAGTTTCCTTTATTGTGTGTGCGTTCAAGAGAAGTAAGTGTGTTTGTTATATCTTATGCTTATATGATTCTAACATCTCGTTTCTTGTCTTTAGTGAGAGAATTTGAGTTTTTAGCTGTTACTGGTTCATTTTATTATAACTGTGTCATCTTCAGAAGTGATCTTCTGGAGCAAATCCAGCCAAGTTTGTGTATTGTATAATGTATAGATTATATTAACTGTTTAATCAGCATATAGTGTTTCACGTGAATAACCTGTTCAGACAGTATTCTTATAATCACACACAACAACACAGGGCGAGAAAGAGTCAGTGAATTCATGAACCATGTATTGGAACACAAAGTCCACACTAGAGGCTTAGCAACTACTAGCTAGTTATTAACTAACTCTGTACTTACTGTTACGTCGCATCATTTGTTCTTAATGCAGAACGTGGCTAGTAGGTCGTAAGCTATTTTCTATTTGAGTGGTCAAAATATCACTGAAATCTCATTTGTTATTATCTATACATTTTTATCTATATTATTTTTTTTAACGTTTTTGTTTTAATTGTTGTGGGTTCCCAATATTATTATTAAAATCTATAATGATTATGATGTAGTTTTATTATTAGGATTTTTGTTCTGGTTTTAATACAATTCACCACACCCGCAAAACATTTAAATAAATAAAAATGAAAATCACACAATGAAACAGTAAATTACCATTGTAAATAGCAAGCAGTTCAAAACAATGTTATAACAAAATTATGACTTTACAAAAACACATTACAAAAATAATACAACATAAATATATGATAAATAAAACTATTTAACAAATATTTTATCATTTTATTTACCGGTAATATTTTCATTTTCACAATACAGAAACAGTTTTAAATTAAAACTTTTTAAACTTCAAAAGTTCAAATGTTACGTTTGTGCTTGAAAATGACTCTTAATATCTTTAAATGGGCTTTTAAATTTTGCATTATAAACTTTTATATAAGGAGAAAGTGTGTATTCTGCATATTTTTATAATTAGTTAAGATGTGTTGAAATTACTGCGCTGTACGAAACTTTTATGGACGTTTAAAATGTGAGGCCCTGTTATAAAGCACATAGTGTTACTTAAATTAAACTTGAATGGGTAATACAAAGACAAAGTCTGGCTTCTAATAAATAAATGAATAATTTCATTATAAATGAAATTTAAATGGTCACATGACATTAATAGATTTTAATCAAGACAATCTATTTTTTCATTTAAAAGTAGAATTTCTTGCCCAAAGCCAATTTTTAGAGCTTCATAAATCAGAAAAAAGATGTGGTCACAATTGTGACCGGTGGGATTAAGGCTCACCCCAGGCTCCACAAACGGCTACAAAAACAAACTCTAGCGACCCGCTCTACGAAACATAACAAACTGTTCCAGCCAATAACGACAAGAAGGGTTTGGGGGGTTAGTGCGCGGATGAGGAGGAGGGAGGGTCTAGCTAGCCTCCGTTTTGTTTGACAATAGTTCGAACGTCAACAAGAAGTGATGTCACCCAGGATCGCTTAGAGAACCTT